>CM055342.1:6274530-6616006 GCA_029228605.1 Salix koriyanagi
TCATGTGAGTTTCATCTGATGCAAAGAAATCAACTATGAGCAACTACTTGAAGCGCTAAACAAATCATAGTGTCATCTGATGTTTACTCAATTGGCTTTCTTCACCCCTAAGCAGAAACTGACCAATAAGAAACCAAGATTTCCTGATCAGAAAAATCATTCATTCTCGAGATCCAATCCTAATCCAACCTTTTCTGCCCCTGCCTCTAATCCACAGTCCACTGGACTTCCAAACATATTAGGGTAGCAACTTCCTTTTCCTAAGTCAGGTAGCTAAGAGTCAGAAACTTCCTTTTCCTAAGTCCAAGAATAGGTCTAGCCGTCCCCTTTAATTGATTCATTCGGATGTACAGACTTCTCCTATTATTTCAGTTGCTGGTTGTTAATAACTATCTGATTTAAAAATTTAAATTATTAGGTGAGATTTCATAATATAATTTATATTATTCTTTAACACATTTATTCAAGTTAAAGTCTTTTGGGCTTGAAACTTGTACAAGTTCGCAATATCTTATGCTTGATTTTTATCAAATAGAATGAGGATAGTGAGATTTGAATTCGTGACAACTGAGTCAACAGGACTCTGATATTAAGGAATCATCTCACCTAAAAATTTAAACTATAAGATGAGACCCAGAATATAATTTATATTATTCTATAATAATTATTGTAAATTTCAATCTTATTTTTTATGACTTTTCCAGATTTACACGGTTGTTCCCACTGAAAACAAAAATAAGAGGTGTTTAGTTGTTTTGTCCATTTCAAAATCTTAGTTGAAAACCAGTTTCCAAGTACTGTCAATTGATAATGGTGGTGAGTATTTATCTACTGTTTTCCAGGAATACCTCTCACAAAATAGGATTCTTCATAAACACACATTTCCTTTCACCTCAGAACAAAATAGAATCTCAAAAGGAAAGCATAGACATATCAACAACACTAGTCTTTCGCTTTTGGCAGTCACATCTGCCTTTCAATTATGGGTTGATGCATTCTTCACATCCACTTACCTCATTAACAGACACGTACACCTCCTGTCTAACAAATATCTATATTTCACTAACCATCTGGAAATCTAGAAGATAGCATAGTAGTAAGAGCTTGAGACTATTTAAGTGAGGTGGTTGTTAATATGATGGTTATTGGAGGTTTATATGGTTGTTAACTTCAAGGCTCGTGGGATTAGTCGAGGTGCGCACAAGCTAGTCTGAACACCAATATTAATTAAAAAAAATTCTATATTTCACTAAACTAAACAAACAACCAAATTATTTACTACTTGCAACATTCAGGTGTCTATGTTTTACCTTGCTCGTGTCTATAATACTCATAAACTTGCTTTCAAAAGTGGTTATTATTATTGTTTTAAAAACAATCTTGAGAGTCAACTTACGAAAAGACTCGAATCAAGGGTTGGGTCAATTGGGTTGCAGATTGATTTGAGTTTTTTATCGAGTTAGATCGGATAAATTCTTTTTTAAAAAACAAATCTAGATCAATCTAGGTTGTTCATGTCTGGTCCAATGTTGACCAAATATAAAGTAAGATAAATTATTAACTCCAATCCAAATCATATCAAACACAAGATAAGATAATTGTTTTTTCAGCCCATTTAATATTGACCACCATACCGAAAACTACCTTACATAATAAGATAAATATAAATTAAAAGGCTTCATCTAATTAAATGGTTTGTGTTTTTGGATTGATATATTTATTTGATATGATATTAAAGTTGATTTAACCACGTAGTTATTAATTTAAAGCCTACACCCTCATTATCTCCTACAATAACATCAAATAATACCTTAAATATTTTGAGTTGAAATGATTATTTACCAAACATTATTATAATACCTTAAATATTATTATATTTTGAGTTGAAGACATCAGATTTTACTGAGTAGAGTCCATCACTTAGTGATATGTAGCCAAGGTACACAGCCGTTGAATGTTAAATGGCATTCATTTTCTCTAAATCTCCTTGTTAGGCTGTCTTTCACATCTCTGAATTATTCTTAGCAATCCCATTGCTAGCGCTTCGGCCAGTCTAGTAGTGTGCTCTGCGTTTGGATTTCCCAATGTTTGGTCCATGCAAAGTAGTTTTCATCAAATTCATTAACATTTATGAGAAGAACTCTCGAATTCAATGCGCAAGGTTTAGAGAATCTCAAGCCAAAAATTCGGTGGTTCAAGCTCTCTAAGATGATTGTTTGATCTGCTTTATAAAAAAAAAAAAAAAAAATTGGGTCTGGTATGAAAGAATTAAGGATTTACACTTAGCGAGCCCTTAAAAGTCTTCTATGAATCTGCTCATGATCTTAGTTATTGTCAGAGAATAATATAAATCATATAAATCATATTCTGGAACCTCACCTAATAGCTTAAGCTTTTAGATGACATAGCTTAAGGTTTTACACTTAGCGTGCCCTTAAAAGTCTTCTATGAATTTGCTCATGATCTTAGTTATTGTTAGAGAATAATATAAATCATATAATTCATATTCTGGAACCTCACCTAATAGCTTAAGCTTTTAGGTGAGATAGTTCTTTAACATGGTATCAAAGCCTTGTTGATCCAATGGTCACGAGTTCGAGTCTCCCATCCCCATTCTATTTGATAAAAATCAAATACAAGGTAATATGGACATGTGCAAGTTTCAAGCCCAAAGGACTTTCACTTGAAGAGGTGTGTTAGAGAATAATATAAATCATATTCTAGAACCTCACCTAATAACTTAAGCTTCTAGGTGAAATGGTTCTTTAACAGTTATTAAAATACCGTTGTAAAGTTTTAATACAAATATATGACTCATTTTTTCGATAGACCATATAGTTTAGAAAATTTCAGGAGTTTTAGATTGATAACACCAATATATCAGAGTCGAATTTACTTAATTCCCACATATAAAACCCAAAAAAGATGCAAACATCAAGAATCTTAATACACAAAGAAAACCAAGAATCTATCTAGCCTCTGGAATTCTGATAGTGAATTCATTGACCGATCATGATAACTTGCTTCAGAGCTGAGGAAACGCACCTTAACCATATTAGAGAATAATATAAGGGCTTTCACTTGAGGGGATGTATTAGAGAATAATATAAATCATATTATGAGGCCTCACTTACAAGCTTAAGCTTTTAGGTGAGATGGGTCCTTAACAAACCACACAATATTAGAACTACAGCTTCTACTAATACTCAACCACGCCCATGAAAAAGTCATCAGCACAACCATCCTACCTTGCCTCTAACAATGAAATCGAGCATTCGTTTTCTGATAATGGTTTGTTCTGTTTTGGTAAACTTTCTTCAATAGTATCCCTTTCAATGTAAAAACCTGGACGCTTAGGCCGAGGCAATGCATCTTCATTACCGAACATCAAAACCACATATGACATGTTCGGCCGATCTTCTCGATTTTCTTGCACACAGAGTAGAGCCACATGAATTGAACGTAACACTCGAGATAGATTGCACGCTTCAATTATTGATTCGGAAACCAGTTCTATAGGCCTCCCTTCTTGGAAAAGTCTCCAAGCCTGATAAATTAAACCATGTTATTAATAAAAACTGGTTTCTTGAAGAAAATGTTTGAACTGCCACTGTGTTCCCTTCAAGGATCCAAATCCAAGCAAAGGGCATGCCTGACATGCTTAACCTTGTCTCGATTATTTTTCAAAATTTCTTCTTTCCGTTTTTTTTTTTCTTTTTGTATATTTGAAGTGTAATGTCAGTAAACATGCCTCAGATTGTAGTGGAACCTCATAAAAGTACCACAAAGAAATTAAATTGAAGAGCTCAGTTTTGAAACTTACATGCCCTAGAAGGTTGAGGCTATGATCCGGATGACAGAATCCTCTGTTCCTGTTCCCACTCACTATCTCTAGCACCAAGACACCAAAGCTGAAGACGTCTGATTTTAGCGAGTAGACTCCATAATTTGCGTACTCTGGAGATATGTAGCCACTGCACGTATTAGTAGAGAATGTTAAGTTGCATTTTGTGGAAAATCTATTCATAGAATGTTAAGTTGTATTTGCGGAAAAAGCAGATAAAATAATTACTATGATGGAGCATGCACTTACTATGTACCAGCCACTTTATTAGTATTGGCTTCAATTTCATTTTCTACAAAACTTCTCGCAAGTCCAAAGTCTGAAATTTTTGGTTTCAGTTCATTGTCGAGTAAAATATTGCTGGCTTTCAAATCTCTATGAATTACCCTCAGCCTTGAATCTTGGTGAAGATAAAGAAGTCCACGAGCAATCCCATTGATGATGTTGTAGCGTGTAGGCCAATCTAGCATGTCCTTTGTTTCACCTGCACAATTTTCTGCTCAAGTCTGTTCACTATGGCTCATATCAGATCTATAAATATATGTGAAAGAAAAACATAACAGGTGGTGATAATTAGTACTTGATAAATTTCCAGCTATAATCACAAATTGATATGGCAGCCTCTTCGGCACCTATCCGTTGTCCTAAATGGTTCGAGGATGCTTGTAGCTTTTGTTCCCGAATTAATTTAGCTACCAAGCTTAAATTTAGGTCATTTTTTTTTTGTTTTTTTTATGCGAGGAAACCCACCTGGGAAAGCATACTTTGTGGGTCCAGGTAAGCGAGTAAAATTCTGACCGTCCTAAGCGAGTAAAACAAGGGGAGCACACCTTAACTCGAACTCGAGACTTGTTATGCAGATCACAAGTCGTTTGCCATCAAGCCACACTTATTCTCATTGGACTCATTGCTCAAAGCATGACTCACATGCAGTTAATTTTGCTGCTCGTACAATGCCATGCAAAAATGTACACTCTGCTTCTTTTTTCTTTTTTTCTTTTAAGAAAAACATATCTTGAGAAATATACTTACTAAAATATATCTGTTCAGGTTTTGAGAGATTCATACCGAAAATGAAAAGGTTCAAGCTTTTGTTAGGCAAAAACTCGTAGATGAGCATCATTTCATCTCCTTCAATGCAGCATCCTAGAAGCTTCACCAGATTCCGATGTTGAAGTTTCACGATACACTTAACTTCATTTTTGAACTCTTCAATTCCTTGTCTTGAACTATTAGAAAGTCTCTTCACAGCTATTTCTCGTCCATCTCCCAGTGTTCCCTGCAAATAACCAGTCATTATCATCAGCATTGTCCTGTGAAAGATAGAAAGCAAGGTATAGTGTGGCAAACTACTTGAATCTGTTATGAAATTATAATTCGAGACTCTTACCAAGTAGTCATTGTTTTATGCATGGAAATAGTCAGCCTCATGGTCTAAGTTCCCAGTAAATACAGTGGTTTTAAGAGTTTGTACAATAAAATTTGGAAGCTATCACTTTGCGTGATTAATTACAGATTGCTACCTTATAAACAGGTCCGAAGCCCCCTTCTCCGAGTTTATTTTCATCAGAAAAGTTGTTTGTTGCAGAAGCCAGAGTACCCAAATCAAACAACGGTAAGCCCAAATCATCGTCCTTATGTGGATTTCTTAGCAGAGCACCTGTAATTTGCCATGCGAGCATAAATTTTAGGAGCAAATAGAAGCAGGGGATCTGATCTATTCTCTGTTACATCTAAATTTCCTTCACATATCTATTACAACGAGCTCCTATCAATTTGTAGCTGTAACTTATTTGTTGATGTTCATAGAATGAACAACATACCGTTTTTTTGCTGCTTCCTTTTCCAAACATACAAGACCAAGGCTAGGCCAAGGAAGAGAATTGCTGTAGACAGTACAGTGCTTACTACGATCCTTCTCTTTACATTGGATTTTGTACGAACCTTCAAGATGTCACCATTATCTATGCCATGACAGTGAAAAACTGGAGTTAGAATGAAAATCACAGGAAATACCAAGATCCCATTGTAGTTTTGTTCTCGTACCGGAAGCATTTCAATAGTTACCATGGTAATTCTACCCTCGGCAGAGTAAAAAGTGATACATCCAGTCATTGATCTTATTGTTCTTACAGTTCTTTAAAGCCAAGCAGTCTATGCATGGTATATACTTACAAACAGCCAAAGGAACTCTCATTGCATTATGTCACAAGATGTCCTATAAAACCATGATACGATAATTAGACAAAAGAAGAATAAATTTTGCTTTTGATTTCTCATTTCTGCTTTAGCTTGAATTTGAGTGTTTGATTGTGATAGTGATGCAGGTGGGAGCTAAAGAACACAATAAGGATTTATAAGCGAAAGAAGACTGTATAAACGAACTCTAAATTCACAAGTTTATTCTTTCCAAAATAATAGTAGTAAAATTTGCCTCCTGAGCAACTTTACAAAACTTTAAATGTGCTGAAAAACCTCAACTCAACTAGAAAACAAAAACAAAAAACTCAAAGGAAAAAAACATAAAATACAGAAAATTCAAAAATAACAAGGAAAATCATAATAAAAATGCCACAACAAGGGCCGCGCAGCAATATTTTTGAAATCTAAAGATTCAATAAATAGATTGATGATTCCATACTACATTAAAATAAACAATTTTTGGAAATTCCTACAAAATTTTGAACATGATCTAACAGTCGAATAAAAAGTTGTAGCTTTTTTAAATTATCCTTTTGGTTTAGCCTAACCAATTGTTTTTTTTTTTTAGCCTTGACCTATCCCACTAGTTTGTAAACGTATCTACTAGGTTATTCACGCAATTTATCTAAGACAAATCTTTATTTAGTTATATCATATCCACATCTAACTACATTTCTGTTTCAGAAAAAACAATTTTTAGTTCTTGTTTTGAAAATATATACATTTGATTAAATCCATATGGATTTTTGAATATAAAATAAATGAAAAACAATATCTCCTCCAAGTAATAGATACAAAATTTTCTAGACTGAAGATAAATTCATACCTAGTTCTGAGCCGGCCATTCGTATATAAATCTCTTCCTCATTTTCACAAAGAACTCTAATGTCGATCACGTCGCCGAACCAGAGCAAGCACCCACTTCCTCCATTCCTGATGTCCAAATTTGAATATGCTGTACAGTTGCAGTTCTCCAAGCACTTGTTCTTGCACTCCCTAAGATTCATCGTATTGCTAAACCACGTTGATTTTGTCTCAGGCATCTTCACCCCAGCGAGCTTTCGGAACCCATCTCCTGAACAATTTAATGGAGTCTTCCTGACACAACCATTTGACCAGTCAGTCCTGTCCCAATCTGCTGGGGATTTTGGTACAAATCCATCCAAGCAACCACACACCGGAACGCTTTGAATATCACAGAAACCATTTGCATCACATAGTGCATATCGATCACAGTTATCTATATTTACAGTTTCATAAAGCAAACACTTTTGTGTTGTCTCAATCCATGCGACGCTCGGGACATCACCATTCGGACTTGTCCTGAACCTCCAATCCATCGACGTCTTATCTACAGGACTTTCTCTGCAAAATATTTCCTTGTCATTGTAAACAAATTCATATTTGTACATATCGTTAGGAACACCACTGAACCGCAGACCGTCCCACAGTCCAGATCGGTACTTCACTTCCGAACCATCCATCACAATTATCTCAGGAAATCCATAAGGAGCAAGTTTACAGGAGATGTTACCTTTCGAAGGATCATCTGGTGATTTCCATGACGTCATGGACCATTCCATTCCTGTTATTCTACTCCTTCCTAGCTTCATGCCTGGCAATATTGTATCAGTTGGATGTTCAAAACTCTGCCACAAGGAATTTTCCAGGTTGTTATCACCCTCCTCTTTCACAACAAGGTTTCCTGACTCCAAAAGTTGAGCGGCTGGATTCCTCGCAAGTCTTGATGTGTTAGAAGACCAAATCACGCTCCCACTGCGATCGAGAAGGGTAAGAATTCCTTTGTTCGTCATCTTTAAAGCGCCCAACGAATCATTGAGGGGAGCTTCTCTATTGGCAACCCAAACTACAGTTCGAACTGGTATTTTCCCATACCATATGCCCAAGTATCTGTTTTTGGATTTTCCAGGGCTTAAAAACCCTAATTCATAGGTTCCATCTGCTGAAACTATGGTATCGCCATCTCTGATGAACTGAGTTGTGTTTATGATGTCTGAAAAGGTTTGTGAAAAACCACACTGTATGATTTACATGTGCAGTGTTGATCTCTTATTTATAGAGTATGATTACAATGTAATTAACAGTATAGGAAAGTAGCTAATTACAAGGAATGATAAATACAAACTATGATATTGCATATCTCCTATAATCAAGGAGGATCACCAACTGATTTGGTGTGATCCTTAACAGCCCCCCGCAAGCTGAGAGTGGGATTAATGGAGACACGAAGCTTGGAGCGAAAGAACACAGAGATCTTTGGATACACTCTTGGTGAAGATGTCAGCCAATTGTAGGTGAGATGGAACATGTTGAAGATGAATTTTTCCCGCAGTGACAAGTTCACGCAAGAAATGGTAATCAATATCAATATGCTTGGCACGCTTATGAGAGACCGGATTTGAGCCAAGAAATATTGCACTTTTGTTATCACAAAGGAGCAGAGGTTTGTTGATCATGGGCACCTGTAAGTCATGCAGAAGATGTGTTAGCCATAGTACTTCTGCAGCTGTGAATGCAAGTGCGCGATATTCCGATTTGCAACTTGACCGAGAAACTGTTGGCTGTTTCTTGGCACTCCAAGACACAAGGTTACTGCCAAGAAAGATTGAGTACCCAGACTTGGACCTTCTAGTGTCAGGGCATCCTGCCCAATCTGCGTCCGAATACGCAACTAGCCGTGGAGGAGATGAGGAAGCAGTGAAGGTGAGCCCAAATTGCAGTGTACCTTTTACGTAGCGAAGAATACGTTTTACGGCTTGGAAGTGAAGATCAGTGGGTGCATGAAGAAATTGGCTCACTGTATTGACAGAATGAGCAATATCCGGCCGTGTGATAGTCAAGTATTGAAGGGCACCCACTATTGAGCGGTAGAGTGTGGAATCTGCAAATGCATCACCATCAGTAGATAAATGTTGAGAAACAACCATTGGAGTGGCAATAGGCTTACTGTCCAGCATTTGTGCACGGGCTAGAATGTCATGTGCGTATTTTGTTTGACTGAGGAACAAACCATCCTGTAGTTGAGTTGCTTCCAAACCAAGGAAATAAGACAGAGGGCCTAGGTCTTTCACAGCAAATTCAGTTTGGATTTGGGAAATAAACCGAGCAATAAGAGTAGCATTGTTACCAGTGAGGATGATATCATCCACGTAGAGGAGCAAATACAGGAGATCATGCTGCCTATGGAAGACAAAAAGAGAGGTATCGGCACGGCTGCAATTAAATCCAAGACTGATCAAGAACGAGCTGAATCGATGGAACCAAGCACGAGGTGCTTGTTTCAAACCGTAGAGGGCCTTCTTCAATTTGCAAACGTGCAGTGGTTTGCGAGGATCAATATAGCCCGGAGGTTGTTCCATGTAGACAGTCTCTCGGAGTATGCCATTAAGAAAGGCATTTTTAATGTCTAATTGATGCAGCGGCCACCGGCAACTGGTTGCAAGGGAGAGGACTACTCTCACAGTGGAGGCTTTCACAACGGGGCTGAAGGTATCTGTATAATCAAGCCCAGGCAGTTGGGTATAACCTTTGGCAACAAGGCGAGCCTTCAATCATTCCACAGACCCATCGGAGAGGAATTTTGTCCGAAATACCCATTTTGAACCTACTATGTTGGCAGAGGATGGTCGTGGGACAAGATCCCATGTGTCATTTTGATGAAGAGCCTTCATTTCATCATCCATAGCTGCTAGCCAACCGGGGTTTTTGGCTGCTGATCGAAACCCCTTTGGCTCAGAAGATGCTAACAGGGCATGAATTAGCGGGCTGGAGGTGACAGTGGCAATGTGGGCATTGCGTCTTGGTTTGAAAATTCCAGACTTTCCACGGGTAATCATCGGATAAGAGTTGGAGATGATGGATGATGAAGCAATTTCGACTGGGTCATCTGTGGCTGTCGATTGGGCTGGAATTTCAGCGGTCACCGGAGATGATGAAGTTGATGAATCACTCATAGAAGGAGTTTGAACCTACACAATCTCAGTAGACAAGTCATCGGAACAAAAATTGCATGGAGTTAATGGAGGAGATGGAGTAGCGGTGAGTGAGGTGCTCGGTAAAGTGGGATCGGGAGACACAGGGGAAGACGAAGGTTCCAAAAAATTTGAGAAGCTAATTTTGGTGACAGACGTGGCTGTCGAATTTTTGGAGAAAGGAAAATAATTTTCATTAAAGCACGCGTGTCTTGTAATGTACGTGCGAGTGGTGTGTGTGTCAAAACAGCGGAACCCTTTGTATGTGGTGCTATAGCCAAGAAAAATACACGGTAAGCTACGAGGAGAAAATTTATTAGGAGCATAATCGCGTAAACATGGATAAACACGACAACCAAATGGGTGAAAATTTTCATAATTGGGAGGCTTACCGTATAAAATTTCAAATGGAGAAGTATTGTCGAGGAGCGGCGTTGGCAACCGGTTTATAATATAAGTCGCTGTGCTGAAAGCATCTACCCAAAAATAAGATGGGACATGAGAATGAAATAATAGAGCAAGACCAGTTTCAGTGATATGACGATGTTTGCGCTCAGCTCTACCATTTTGAGAGGGTGTATACGGACAAGACATTTGATGCTGAATTCCATTTTGGCGGAGATGGGATTGAAAACGATTGCTTTTGAATTCAGCACCACCATCACTTTGAAATATTTTGATTTTAGTTGAGTGTTGATTTTCAACTAATTTTTGAAACTGAATAAAAATGTCAAAAAAATCAGATTTCAATTTCATGGGATAAAGCCAAGTAAACCGAGAATGGTCATCGATGAATAAGACATAATAGTTAAATCCGGAGTTTGATTTAACTGGGGAAGGTCCCCAAATATCACAATGAATAAGACCTAGAACAATAGATGACCGTGTGGAATTTTGAGTAAATGGTTGACGATGAGTTTTTGCAAATTGACAAGTTGAGCAAAGTGATGGTTTGGGTAAAATAGAAGTGAGAAATAACTGCCTTTTTTTATTTAAAATTGATAAAATTGAGTGATTTACATGACCAAGGCGTGAGTGCCATAATTCAAATGAGGCATGTAATTTTTTATTTTGAAGAACTGATAAAAAAAGCAGAATGTCCGCGTTCCAGCACATAAAGTCCACCTTCGCGTCTACCGGTTGCCACCACCTGCCCTGTGACCCGATTCTAAACAATAAAATGATCATCAACAAATTTAACAGAGACAGGATAATCAGATGTTAATTTGCTTATGGATAAAAGATTTTTGGTGAGGTGCGGAACTACCAAAACATCTAACAATTTAAAATCAGGATTGGGAGTGACTGTGCCCGTGTGAGATATTTGAAGAGAAGCACCATTACCCACCACTACACATTCCTTACCATTATACGGTTCAATTTTGTCCAATTGAGAAGGGTCTGGTGTCATGTGTGCTGAAGCACCAGTGTCCGTGTACCAATCGTGTGCATTCTCGTTTGAAATTGAACAAGAGGCAGTGAAGGCTTCAGCAAGGTTTGCTTGTTGTTCATCACGGTTGTACCTATTCCTGCAGCGGTCAGCAGTGTGACCCTCCAATTTGCAAATTTGGCAGCGAAAGGAATTAAAGTGGCGTCTGCCACGGCCATAGCTGTCACGGTTATTTCCGTGACTTCCACTGTCACGGCTATTGCCGTGATTTCCATTGTCACGATTATTGCCGTGATTTCCATAGTTTCCAGAATACCCACCGCGTGAACGACGGGATTTCAATTGATAGCCACCACGGGAAGAATAGCTGCCTTTGGTCACGGAGAAAGCAACTGGTGAATCAGACGAAGAAAACCCAAGAGATTTTTGGAAAATCTCAAAGCTTTCGGCTTTGGGTATCAAATCTTTGAAGGAAGACAGCGGAGTGATTGCCATTTGCGCAGTGGAGAAGCTTGCAAATTCAGTGCCTAACCCACGTAGAAACCAGTGGGATTTGTCTGTGTCATCAATCGGTCGACCCATGGCGTTGAGCTGGTCACAGAGAGCCTTGAAGGAGCATGAATATTCCGTGACGCTGCGATTTCCACGCTTGAGAAGCTGCAATTCATCTTTGATTTGAAGCTCACGGGCTTTGGAAATATGGCTGAAGGAGTTTTCCAAAGCCATCCACACATCTCTTGCAGTGGTTAATCCAAGGACTTCAGCCATGGCTTCTTCAGTCAGTGAGGAAAAGAGGAGACTGAGAAGACGTTGGTCTTGAAGCCGCCAGGCTGTGTAGGCAGGATTGAGTTGTGGGGTTGATGATGTTGATGAGTCGTCTGTGGAGATTGATGAAGAAGTAGGAGTGATTGTAATTGGAGGTATTGTGGCAGAGCCATCGATGTGGCTGAACAAATTTTGGCATTGGAGAAGGGGAAGTAACTGATTGCGCCAGAGAAGATAGTTGGTGGAGGAGAGTTTGATGGTGACCATGTGAATCATGGTGTTGAATGAGAAGGAAGAGGAGGAATCAGCCATGACTGGATCGGGGATGTTAATCCTTACAATTGCTCTGATACCATGAAAAGGTTTGTGAAAAACCACACTGTATGATTTACATGTGCAGTGTTGATCTCTTATTTATAGAGTATGATTACAATGTAATTAACAGTATAGGAAAGTAGCTAATTACAAGGAATGATAAATACAAACTATGATATTGCATATCTCCTATAATCAAGGAGGATCACCAACTGATTTGGTGTGATCCTTAACAATGTCAATGGCTGTGGCCGTTACCCGATTCTGCAATGAGAGGAAGCAAAAAACAAGTATGGGAACACAAGCCATTGCTATTTCCATGATTTTTTCTGTGGCTCAGTACTTATAGAATGGCTTAAATGTGAAAATATTCATATTCGAAAACTGCATATCAAAAGCGATGTTCCACCTTTGACACGAAAAGCCGAAGCTATATAATTTTCTGGAAATAACGTGGCTCTGTGAGGTCATCTCCAAGGACACCATTTTTCTCATACCTAACTAGTACAGGATTCCTTTTACAGGTTTATGTAGACATTTTTGGATGTTTATTATTTTATTCTACTGCACCAGAAAACACGTTCTACCCACTACTAAAAAAGGGGGGTGTTTGCAACGGCAAAAATCCGTTGCAAACTTTGCAACGGAATTTTGTTTAGCAACGGATTTTCCGTTGCTAAACACATTCCGGAAAAAAAAAAAACATGGGTTGCAACGGAAATTCCGTTGAAATTTAAAACCATTTGCAACGGATTATCTGTTGCAAATAAAAATTACTTTGCAACGGAAATTCAGTTGCAATTTAAAACCATTTGCAACGGATTATCCGTTGCAAAATAAAATTACTTTGCAACGGATAATCCGTTGCAAATGGTTTAAATTGCAACGGATTTTTCCGCTGTAAAGTATTTTTATTTGCAACGGATTATCCGCTGCAAATGGTTAATCAATACAACGGATTTTCCGTTGCAAAGTAATTTTATTTTGCAACGGATAATCTGTTGCAAATGGTTTTAAATTGCAACGGATAATCCGTTGCAAATAAAAATTACTTTGCAACGGAAATTCCGTTGCAATTTAAAACCATTTGCAACGGATTATCCGTTGCAAAATAAAAATTTTGCAACGGAAAATCCGTTGCAATTGACAACCATTTGCAACGGATAATCCGTTGCAAATAAAAATTACTTTGTAACGGAAAATCCGTTGCAATTTAAAACCATTTGCAACGGATTATCCGTTGCAAAATAAAATTACTTTGCAATAGAAAATCCGTTGCAATTGACAATCATTTGCAACGGATTATCCGTTGCAAATGAAAATTACTTCGCAACGGAAAATCCGTTGCAAAATCAAACAATTGGCAACGGATTTTCCGTTGCAAATGAAAATTACTTTGCAACGGAAAATCCGTTGCAATTTAAAACCATTTGCAACGGATTATCCGTTGCAACAAAAAATCACTTGCAACGAAAAATCCATTGCAAATTAAAAATTAAAATGCAACGGATTATCCCTTTAAAAATTTTATTTGCAACGGATTTTCCGTTGCAAAGTAAAACCATTTGTAACGGATAATCCGTTGCAAATGAAAATTGCTTTTCAAAATTTTGGCGCCCATACAAACTGTTTTAAAATATTATTAATATTTATTATTATTATAATAAGCATAAAAACCCACCCCCGTCTGTTAACCTTCATCTCAATCTCAAAACCCTCTCCCATCCTCTCTTCTTGCTCTGGCCGCGCGCGCCCCTCATCTTTTTTCTCCAGCAATGTAGAACGTCTTGCACTCGTCAACCACATCTTCTATTGAAATCCTCTTCTCCTCGTCCGCGTCATGGTATGAGTTCAAAAGAACTCCAAGAAAATCATTCCCAAAACCTTCGGCTTTTCCAGTCTTCACCTTTTCTTCTCTCTTCTTTATTATCTCCATCACAGATCTGGGATTTCTGGGTTCGGGAATACGGGAGAGTTTTGGTTTTCCGGGAAAATTGAGGTGGTTTTCTGGGTTTTTTTTGTTTTTTCGAAATATGATTTCTGGGTTTCTGGAATTTCGGTACCGATGATTTCTGGGTTGATTTCTGGCTTTCTAGGTTGTGGGTTTCTGGGTTTGTGATTTGGAATTTCTGGTGAACAACCACTGTGAACACGCACGGGTGATCTTAGCAGAAGATTAACACGTACAAGATGAACTGGATGAACACTGGATGAAGAGGATGAACACGTACGGTCATACGTACGTATGCACTATGATTTTGGTATTTGCAGAACTGTGATACACCAATGAAGCACTGTGATACGTAGGATGAACACTTACGGTTTCTGATTTTGGTATTTGCGGAACACGCACGGATTCTGGGTTTTTTTGTGATGATTAAATTCTGGGTTTTCTGTGTGTGGGTAATTTCTGGGAATGCAATATGGGTTTTCGGATGGGTTTTGTTTTGAACTGGGATTTGCGAGCACTGTTGAGAACAGCAACTGTGGAAATCACGAATCTGGGTTTACGGGCAGGAGAACAACAACAAAAAAATGTAGCAATTCAATTTCAGAAGAAAAAATTCGATTTCATAATTAATTAAACAATAAATAAATATAAAATTGATGAAGAAAATTAATTACCATTTGCAAATTGCAACGGATTTTCCGTTGCAAATTCCAAATTTGCAACTAGATTTCCGTTGCAAATCAATTTGCAGTCACCGTTTTGCAACGGAATGGATCCGTTGCAAAATCCGTTGCAAATGCAAATTTGCAACGGCAACCTTACTGATTTGCAACGGATGCTTCCGTTGCAAAACCCCCCCTTTTTTCATGGGGGTACCCCCACGAAAGAAGGCTTGGAGTATTAATGACGTTGAATTTGCTGGACCTTTCTGAGAAAAATTTGTTGTTAGAAATACTTGTATGCCTTACATGAAGAAATATCTTGAGACTCCCATTATTATTATTATTATTATGCGAAGAAATCTCACCTCGCCGGAAAATGCATTTTAACTCACCTCCGCCAGAAAATGCATTTTATGAGTCCAGGTGAACGAGTAAAATCCCGGCTATCTCAGACTCTTACAAAAAATGCACGTCTTGACTCGAATTCGAGATATGCTGTGTAGATCACAAGCTCTTTGCCAACACAACTCGTCTCTCGTATTATTACCTTATCACTTGGCAAAGGACCAACTTGAATTCAATTCTACCCCATGAAAGAAGGCTTGGAATATTAATCACGTTGAATTTCCTGGACCTTACCAAGAAAAATATATACAATCCACATGTGACTCGAGAAAGCGTGTTAGAAACTTAGCATCATTGACTTGAGTCCGGGAGATGGCGTGTTTCTCGTCTACAATAACGAGAATACATTTCATCATCTTTGAAAACTATTCTTGCAAGATAACTACGCTATAGGTATGTTCACATTCTGCCCTACAGTAATGATTCTGGAATATTTCGGATCAATAGTAATTTTTCGTTTACTTTTATGGATTAATCTTGGGGATGATGCTTCTTTACATATACATAACATTTTAGGTATGTTTTCATCCTTTGTTATGTTTTTAAAAGGTCATTCTATTTTTTAAAATCTTTATATTAGTTATATATTTTAAATCTTTTTCATTTTTACACCCTTTCATATGTTAAAAACATTAATGCTGTTACAAAATTGACATGTGTTACTTTCTCACAACATGTTTTTTTCACTATTGTACATTTTGGTCCATAATTGTTTTTTTTTTTTTTTGCAAAATGGTACATTGAAAGTTCTTTTGTCATCTTATGTTTAAAGATAGCATTTCCATAAAAAAATTGTCCAAAAACCAAATTGAGGGGCTAAAAAATCAAAATTTTGGTATTAGCTTCATTGTCAATGCTCTAACTCAACTAATCGACCAATTCACATAAAAACTAGAATTTTTCAAACTTTTTCTTTAAAATACTTTTAGACTCAAAAATAGTTTCAAATAGAAAATCTTAAAAAATTATTATTTACACAATAAACATCATCTATTTTTCAGTATCAACTAGTCAGCCATTTGAATTGACAATTACAAACTGAATGACCAGTTCATCAAAGATCTAAATCTAAATAGACATCAAGATTTGCAACAAAATACATTTTTAAGTATTCATACAACTTATTTCCATCAATAAAACACAATCAATACTTCAAATATCTTTAGCATGAATGAAGTCTAAATTCCTTCTCATTTCACAAAAGGGATCCATACAAGACATTTTTAAGTTTGAAAGCATGATTGAGAAAAATAAAAAAATATTGGAGTCTAACATTCCATGCCCTAGGTGCTTTTTATAAAAAATACAATGCCTTCTTAAGTTTGAAAGCATGATCTGGGAAATAAAAGTTTTTAATACCTTGGGGTTGCTCAACATACACTTCTTCAATGATAAATCCATTTACAAATCATTTTTAACATTCATTTCGATAAGTATGAAGTTAAATGACAAGCATAGGCTAATATCATTCTTATTTACTCTAGTCTAGTTACTAGGAAAAATATTTCCCTAAAATTTATACCCTCTTTTTAATTATAATTCTTAGCAATTAGTCTAGCACTATTTCTAACTATGGTCCATGTTCATTAACTTTGTTCCCAAACACCTCTTTCCTTCCCAATTCTTAATTGATTGTTGGGCTGGAGACTAGTTCCCAACATCATTACTTTGTTCCCAAACACCCATTTCCTTCCGATTCTTAATTGATTGTTGGGCTGGAGACTAGTTCCCAACATCATTACTTTCATGTTTATTTAGCTTATTTTGCATATCTAAAATCCATTTTTCATTTTTCAACTTCTAGAAATAATTTAGATTCTATTTGAGAAATAAAAATAAATTAACAATTAATATTTCTAACTGAATATTTAGTTTTTATCCCTCCAAAAGGATTATCAATAATTAATTTGGACGGGTGAGAGTTCACTTACCTTAGCTCCTTTAGGGGCACAAAGAACTTACTTACCATCTCTAGTTTATTGCTTGTGCTTGCCTAGTCCTTATCCATGCCTTCATTGTTTGCCTTCGTAAGGGTTATCATTACCTATTTCTAGATTATTCTCCAAATTCATCCAAAATAAAAATAACAAAAATAAGAAATAGAGTGACTGTCATGGTGAAAGAACAAAACAAAATAAGTCAAAAATTTTGGACGAGGTTGAGAGCTTAATTGTACTTGGTTGTTCCCAAGAATAAAGAAATAATTAATGCAAATTCGAGGGTCAAAATAAATGGTTATTGGATAAGTTTGTATAAATATTAAGTCTAATGACATAATTAGAATTTTAATAGACCAATTTGATTTAATCATGGGCCAAATTAAGTGTTTAATTATGTTTACTAATTAATTTGGGTTCAAATAAAGGATTTAATTAGGTGCATGGACTTAATTATAATTAATTTTATCAAGGATTTATTTAGTAAAAATTATGTTTAAGAGCCCAATTTGGGTTGAATTTAGAAGATTAGAATCTTAGAAAACCAAATTTAATTTTTACCAAGTCAATTGATCTAAATCAAGGGCAAATTTTCAAGATAATCAAAAGTTTAGGACCAATTCGGGAACAAATTGAAGAAATTTACAGTCAATGATTGATCTGTAAAAGGTGTCGAACTATTCAGACCTAGTTAATGAAAATTACAGGTGAAATTGAAAAGTTAATGAGTTTTTGAGTCAAATTGTATAAATCCAAGACTAAGGACCTACATGAAAACACCATCAAAATTTAGGGGTGATGTTGGAGTTTGGTATATGCAAAATTGTATGAAATTAAAAGTTATAAGTGAATCTAAGGTATAATTAAAGAAATTAGAAGACCAATAACTAAATTGAATTTTGGCCATAATTCCTCAATTAAGGGTCAAAACAACCCCGTTTTGAAGAAGAAAACTAAAAATAAGGATCAAACAACATGTCATTTGGTTATTGTTTATTCTTTTCTTCTTCATCGGGCTTTAAAGATTACTCGAGTTGCCATTTTTCATAGGCACTTAATGTTTTTTCTCTTCATTAAATTTAACAATCCATACACCACCTTGATGACCTGACATTTGACTACTCCTCAGTATGGGCTATTCCTTCTAATTGACATCGCATTTGTTGCAAATGTCGCCCCAGAGTGAACAACTTAGACAACAATTAGTTGCCAAATTTGATAGTTCATGATAGCAACTTTAAACCAATGGTTAAGATCTATTTGGTTCAAATCAAAGGCCTTAATTTGGCACCAATAAAGATAAAATGACCATCTTCCATCACATATAAATAAAGTTGGATTACAATAGTAAAAAATATTATTTTTAAAATATGTGGTTATGTTCAATTAAAATACTTTTGTTTTGTTTCAAATAGATAACAAGAAGATGTATAAAAATGATAAAATATTTTAATTAACATAAAAAAATGTTTTAATTGAACACAATTAAGTCTCCTATAAATAAAAAAAAATCATATATTTTTGTATTTTCATATGAACATTAAAAAATATATATTTGCAAGTATTTTGAGATTTGAATCCATGAGATTTTTTTCAATATTTAAATTATTCATATATTTTAATAAATGAGAATTAATGGTTAATATTCAAGTATAAAAGTTGGACCAACAAATACATAAATATTTAAATTGACAAAAGAATTCTTAGAATTATTATAGATATTCATCAATTTTAATTAGGAGTATTTTTCGCCATGATACAGAGTTGGGAAAAACCTATCCACCTTTCAAATTAGATGAATCATGCAAGGGCACCTGCATGTACTGTTTACATTGGGATTTGGTTGGATATACAAGTCTATAATAAATTCAAAAGGTTAGATTTAATAACATGAATAATGAACAACAATTGTAAGATCTATTGTTATGATATAAGAAAATACATTCAAAATGATTTGTTATTCTATCTAATTTAAGGTCTTGTTTGACACAACATTTCAAAAATACTTTTTTAAAAAAAAAAATTATTTTTATTTTTATTTTAAAATTAAATGTTTTTGGTATTTTTAGATCATTTCATGTGCTAATGTCAAAAATAATTTTTTAAAAAATTAAAAAATATTCTTTTAAGGCATTTCTAAACAAAAAAATACTTTAAAAAACAACTACAACTATTCTCTTAAACCGTCAATAAATTTACAAGTGACTACGCCTATGCTAAGAACTACAAATCTTTGTCTCGTACGTTTCCAAAGTTTCTTCAAAAGCCTTTGGGTCATACATTTCTTGATGATGAATGTTATCATTATTGTCCATTGTTCTACTCTAATATTATTTGTTGTAGGTTATGAGATTTGTTATATATATATATATATAACGAATATATATATATATATATATATATAAAGCATAGAAAATTCAGCCCACACTATAAAAGGAATATTGTCTTTTTCTACTTTGGAATCTCAATTTAAATATCTCGCAGGGGGGGTTTCTTTTTGACGAATTATAATAACTATAGTTTTCAATTTTGTTCTTTTTTGGTCAAAATAGCTGAAATGTTTTGTACCGGTTAAAAAAAACACGGCGTCGTTCTTACCTTGGTTTAAATTCAGGTTTATTCCAGATTTTTCAGCCAAATACTTGCCGAATCATACCGGTTTTGTTCCGCCAATTTTGTTTCAACCAAATAGTATTTTTTAAAATAATAAATAATTTTAAAATATCAATCATATCTCTTAATCTGACCATTAGATTAAGATGAAATTTTAGGAGCCTCTTGATATATTTATATATATTATATTAAAATTTCAGAGCAATCAGAGAATGTAATGACCTTACGAGATTGATGATGACATTCTCATAATTATACATGTTCATAATTTTATTCAGAAAATCATTTTATTGTATCTTTTTTTAGATTAAATTGCACAATTCTATATAATTTTATTTTTGAATTTGAGCTATTTTTTATGAATTAATACACACACACACACACACATAAATAGTACAATTCCAAAACAACACACTAAAGTATTTTAAAACCAAAACATTTTATTCCATTTAAAAATACAAAACACAAATGGTATTGAAAACTTTGATAAGAGCAACTCCAGCGGGAGTAGCCATTTTGAAGAGCCAAATCTTTAAAATAACTTTTTGAATAGTATATATATGACTTTTTTGTTGATGTGTACTCCAATAATAAAAGTCATTTTGGAGAGCCATTTTTTTATATTATTTTAAATATAATGCAATTTTTTATATGTAGTTTAATTATGCCATTAATAGGAATATGTTACATAATTAAATAATTGTTTTTAAGAAACCCTCCAACAATATAATTATTAATTTTGCATATAATTTTTTACTCTCTTGTTAAGATATTTTTAAATAAAAACAAAAACAAATATTTTTGATATAATTACAATATATATATATATATATATATATATATATATATATATATATATATATATATAAAGAAGGTGGCCCCAAGGTGGGGCCAAAATTTTGCCTCATATTTTTGACTCTGCAAATGCCACCTCCGTTACAGTTCAAGAATATAAACAAAAGAGCTAAACAATTAATACTTATTTATGCCTCTTCATATCTCCTCGTGCACTCCCGCTGGAGATGCTCTAGTAATAGCTAAGCCATGACCTCACTCTTATTCTTGTCCAATCTCAAGTCCACTTCTATAATAGCCATCAGTAGCGCCCATAAAAAGAACATGAAAATCAGTCTTCTACCTCGAGATTTTCTAGAAAAAAACAAAGCATAGCCCAGCAGCAAAATGAAGAAAGCTGAGCTAGTCTTCATACCAACACCAGGTATAAGCCACCTCGTATCCACAGTAGAGGTAGCAAAGCAGCTTGTAGACCGCGATGAGAGGCTTTCAATCATCTTCCTCATCATGAAACTACGTTCTGACCCCAAGGTTGACAGGTTTATAGATTCAGTGAGTACAGCCTGTAATCGTATCCAGTTCATTCACTTGTCCAAATTAGAGCCTGACCCAAACCAACCCAGCAATTCCTTCATTTCTTTGATTGAATCCCAGAGACCCATTATCAAAGAAGAAGTCTCGAGGCTTGTGAGTCGGTCTGAGTCTATCCCTGGCTCGCCTACGCTTGCCGGGTTTGTTCTTGATATGTTCTGTACATCTATGATAGATGTGGCCAATGAATTCGGTGCCCCCTCGTATATTTTCCTTACATCAAGCGCAGCTTCTCTTGGCCTTCAATTTTATGTTCAGGCTCTTCACGATGAGCATAAAGTTGACCCTACTGAGTTCAAGGGCTCAGATACTGAGTTGGTCATGCCGTGTTTGGCAAATCCTCTTCCAGCTAAGCTCCTGCCTTCTTCCATGCTTAGCAAAGAAGGGCTGCCAATTCTCATCATTCCAGCTAGAAGGTTCAGAGAAACTAAGGGTATTATGGTGAACACCTTTGAAGAGCTGGAATCTCATGCGATCAACTCCTTCTCCAATGGCAATACACCTCCGGTGTATCCAGTGGGCCCCCTGTTGAACCTTAATAGAGACGGTGACCGTGACGTGGAGTCCGATAAATTCAAAGGCATCAGGCAATGGCTTGATGATCAGCCTCCATCCTCTGTAGTGTATCTAAGCTTCGGGAGCCGGGGGAGTTTCGGTGTGGATCAGGTGAAGGAAATTGCTTGTGGGCTGGAGCAGAGTGGCCATCGATTCTTGTGGTCTCTGCGACAACCACCACCGAAAGGTAAGAATGAACCCCCGAGCGATTACGCTAATCCTCGGGATGTCCTACCCGAAGGATTTTTAGATCGGACGGCTAACAGTGGAAAAGTAATCGGATGGGCCCCACAGGTAGATATCTTGGGTCATCCATCTGTAGGAGGGTTTGTATCCCACTGTGGATGGAACTCTATATTGGAAAGCGTATGGTTCGGTGTTCCGATTGCCACGTGGCCATTATTTGCAGAGCAACAATTCAATGCCTTTCAAATGATTGTAGAGATGGGATTGGGAGTGGAGATTAAAATGGATTATAGAAAAGAATTCAACTCGGATGGCAATGATGATATCGTCGGTGCCGGGGAAATAGAGAGAGGAGTGAGGTGTTTGATGGAGCTTGACAATGAAAAGAGGGAGAGGTTGAAGGAAATGAGCGGAAAGAGCAGGAAGGCTTTGGAGAGCGGTGGAACCTCGTCCACCTGGTTAGGTCGTTTCATTCAGGATGTGGTGGACCGCCAACCATGATTAAAAATTCTACTCTCTCCTTATTATTATTATTTAATATATAATATTTGTCTGACCTTTTATTATTGGTTCTCATCATCGATCTGGGAACTGATATGGAAAGATACGTGACAGTCCAATAAAAAGTTCTAGCTTTTTTGAACCATCTTTTTAGTTTAGCTATGGCCTCCCTATCTCTGATAGATTCAGTTCTATTCATGGTGTCAGCAGCAGAGGTGATCGTCATAATTAGCAGCAGAGGTGATCGTCATAATTACCAGCAGACGAATTATACTGAGAAGCACTATAGTTTCTATGAGCATAGCAAGGAATTTATCGGGGAAAACTAAAATTCTATCTTGCCTCTAAAAGGGTTATCGTGGAATCACTGACTGAACATGATGTGTTCTTTCTTGATGAAGAATTTGCTTCAAACAAAGCCCTGTCAGTAAAAAATCCTGGCTGTTTTGGATGAGGCAATTTAGCTTCACCACGCAACATTAAAACCACAGATAAACATGCTTGGCCTGTCGTTTGGATGGCATTGCACGCATAATAGACCCACCTGAATTGATCCTAGCACTTCAGGTAAACTGCATGATTCTTCTATTGGTTCCGTAATTAGTTCACAAGACCTGCCTCCTGTAAATAGTCTCCATGCCTGATAGCAGTAATCATGTTATTGGAAGGCGATTCAGCATGTAGAATGAAGAAATTGTTTGGACTTTTTCTTAAACTTACATGGCCAAGAAGGTTGAGGTTATGATCTGGATGATAGAATCCTCTATTCCTGCTCCCACTTACTATCTCTAGCACCAATACACCGAAGCTACAGTGTTTTTTCCCCTAGATATTTTTTTTTTAAAAAATCTATGCTTTTATGGTTTGTTTTATATGAGATTATCTTGATAGTTTGACGATTTGCTCAGGTTGATTCAATTTTTTTTAATTAATTTATTTTTTGATTTCATCTTTTAATATTAAATTGATTAAGAATAGTAATTTGTTTTAGATACATCAAGTCAAGTCAAGAATCATATCAGATTGTTAAATTAATTGTGTATCAAATGTATTAGACTTTTTTCTGCTGCTTCCTTATCCTAACTTGCAAGACCACGGCTACGCCAAGTACGAGAACTCCTGAAGACAATTCAGAAAGTTTTACGCATGAATGAGTGTTTTGTATGTAAACTATAAATATAGGGACTGTTTTGTATTTAGTATCAGTGTATCATACTGAATCTAATAACAAAAGCAAGGACCAAAGGTAAGAAGAAATAGCATATTAGGGTTGATTGCCTTGCATGAAAGAAGAATAATCACAGCTCCAATCAGAATGGCCATGGTTAGAGGAGGAAGGAAAACATTAGGCGTAATTAGAAATTTACCTGAATTCTCATCTAGGATTTTTATTTTATTGTAATTTTAACATTATTTAATAAAAAAAATTATAAATATTTAATTGAATTGAATAGTTATGTTTAGGCAGGTAGATGTACAATAGTCTGTGGGTTAATTTTTATTCGGTATTTGGATATATTAATGACACAACAAATAAATATAGTTTATAATTTTATTTTCATAAATTGAGAATATTTCAGAATTTAAATTGTATACACATGAATTTTTTTTATTTGTTTTTTTAATAAATTTAATGAATAATTCTAATTAAAAATTAATTATTTTGAAAAAGTATGTTTAAATGAGTAAATATGTGGACATATTTAGCAAAACAAAATCAATTTGATATTTAAATTCATAGAAAGAATAATAATAGTTAGTTTTACTATATATATATATAAAAACAGCATGTCAAATTAAAAACTCATTGGCAGCAAACACTACAAACCCATTTGATGTATTTTTAATGATGTAATTGATAAAAAAAAAAAAGATCTTCCAATAACAACCATGTAAAAATTAAGATAAAATAATCTAATTATATTCAAATATTTGAATAATATCATAAAAATGAAAGGCATAACAAATATTAAATGAAACCTTTGTGAAAATAATAATAATTTAGGTTAATAAAATAAAACAAGTGGTTTTGTTACGTGTCAGTTTACCTAGTTGATCTAAATAGTATTTACGAGAGAGTGTGATAAGTATAATTTTTTAAAATGTTTTTTATATGGTATAATTTTTTTAATTTATTTTTAATGTAAACATATTAAAATAAAAAAAAAACAAGTTAAAAAAATACATTTATTCAAGGAAACCCCATCTCCATATAGCATAATTTGTGAGCCCAAACTAACAAGTAAAATTCTGGTTGACTCAGATTCTTATAAAAAATACATCTATTAATTTAAATTCGAGACTGTTATATAGAACTTAAATATTTTATCAACATGCTTTTGAGAATAAAAAAAAAAAAAAAAACCGCTAAGCTGAACACGCAACTCTAATCGACCCAGCACTCTTTCCAAGCCTAGTACCACTTTTTTCTTGCCTCGGTTCCATGTTCCTGGTCTTAAGATTTTGTCCACCCAACCCATGGAAAGCCTTTGATAGTCCATTTCACTATTTTACTTCAGTAGGTGTTCGACGAAAATCCTCAACGATGCCACGGCTTGGAGAGATTTTGCAAATCAACTACTAAGCACAAGGCATCCAATTTAGTCTCTCAAATGGGCACACACGCTCCTTGATGCCAACCCAGAAAGGAATTGAAGCTTACTCTACAGGCTACAAATGTGCCACTATAAAGGTAAAATACATTCAAGTTCCAATTCTTGACATTTGTGTTTGCCTCATATTGCTTCCATTTGTGGTATGTGATTTTCTTTGTTTTCTCTTAGATATATGCAAGTATAATTATTTTTTTTTAACTCCATTTGAGATCTTCCCCCTTGCTTTCTTGATGTTAACGTACATGCCTAGTAGGCCAGTAGGAGTATTATAACCTGTTTGCTCTTACTTCAATTACTTTTCTGTGCACTTAATCCAAAATGTCTGACAATTTTGAGCTTCATTGCTGATACATAAAATGGTGCTTGAACAAAATACATTATTTTTATGCTGACAAAAAGAAAGGAAGCTCGAAGCAACTAAAAGTTTCTACAAATACATGGTAGATACAAATCTACCGTGCCTCTACCAATGAGATCGAGCATCCGTTTGCAGAGCATGGTTTGTTCTGACTTGATGAATGGCTTGCTTCAATAAGATCTCTTCCAGTAAAAAAACCTGGATGTTTAGGCGGAGGCAATTCATCTTCATTACCCAGCATCAAAACCACCTGCGACATGTTCGGCCTATCTTTTGCTTTTTCTTGCACACATAATAGACCTATGTGAATCGACCGTAGAACTTCAGATAATTTGCAAGTTTCAAATATGAATCCCCCAACCAGCTCCTCTTGCCTGCCTTCTTTAAACAGTTTCCAAGCCTGATTTTTTGAAATTTAACCACGTCATTTGAAAGAAATGTGGTTTCAGAAAATAAGAAAATGCAACAATTATGAGACTTACATGCCCAAGAAGGTTGAGTTGGTGATCTGGGTGGCAGAATCCTCGGTTCCTGTACCCACTTACTATCTCTAGCACCATCACACCAAAGCTGAAGACATCAGATTTTAGCGAGTAGAGTCCATAATTTGCGTACTCTGGGGATATGTAGCCACTGCACGTACAGGGAATGTTAGTGTTAGATTGCATTTGTGAGCAATAGAAATAAATTGGGTATGCTTGATAGACTTACTATGTACCAGCCACTTTGTTTGTATTGGCTTCAGTTTCATTTCCTCCAAAACATCTAGCCAGGCCAAAGTCTGAAATTTTTGGATTCATCTCATGATCCAATAAAACATTGCTGGCTTTCAGATCTCTATGAATTACTCTTAATCTTGAATCTTGGTGAAGGTAAAGGAGTCCACAAGCAATCCCATTGATAATGTCGTAGCGCTTAGGCCAATCTAGGAGTGAACTTTTTGCTTCATCTGCCCAAAATTTTTTAACAAAGCCAATCCATTCTGGTTTTTATAAATTCATAAATGTTTATGAAAGAATAAGAAAATACATGATGCGTAATGACCACTGAGTTTCTCACTGAGAAAGTGGAGAAAACTCTTCCTCACCAAGCCATTTTCCAAAGGGGCTTGAAGGCAACTAAACAAATGTTTTTTTTGGTTCGCTTTTTCTCCTCAAAGTTGTGTTCCAATTGATCTATAATACTACATAGAGTTGGTTCTGGTGTTTGGATAATGACAACAAACGAGTATAATAATTGAGCTATATTTTTTCAGGTTGAGAAATCCTAACCGAAAATAAAGAAGTCCAAGCTTTTGTTAGGCAAAAACTCGTAGATCAGCATCTTTTCCTCTCCTTCAATGCAGCATCCTAGAAGCTTCACAAGATTACGGTGCTGAAGCTTCACAATATTCTTGACTTCATTTTTGAACTCATCTAGTCCTTGTCTCGAATTCTTAGAGAGCCTCTTCACAGCCATTTCTTGTCCATCTTTCAAAGTTCCCTGAAAATGATCAGTGAATATCACAAGCAATACATTGTCTTGAAAATTTTGAGAATACTACTGTGATCTGTTGGAACAGTTGCCAATGGTTATTGTTTTGCACATGAAAATGGTTTGTCCGGTGGTTGAATATTTCTAAAGAAATTAATCCCAGAGAACTAGTTAATGCCAAAAAAGAGCATTGCTTTTTCAGATTTGTACCTTATAAACAATTCCAAAGCCCCCTTCTCCCAGTTTATTTTCGTCTGAAAAGTTTCCGGTTGCAAAAGCCATGGTATCAAAATCAAATAATGGTAATTCCAGAGGTTCTTTCTTGTGCTTATAATTTGAACTTCCCAAGCCACCTGATATGTTTCCTGCAAGCAGAATTGGTAGAGATAGAAAAGAAACAAGGGATCACTAATTTGTTTTAAACTCAAATTTACATAGGCCGTAAAAGATAATGAGCTCTTATGATTTTGTGGATGTACCATAGCTTCCTAAAATCAAAGTGGAATATGAAATAAAATATGTTTTTTAAATTGAAGGAGGGGGGTAGAAGAGCTTAGACTTCATACCGTTTTTCTGCTGCTTCCTTCTCCACACGTACAAGACCACTGCTATGACAAGTGCCAGAACACCTGTAGACAATCCAGTGCTTACCATGATCCTTCTCTTCACATTGGATTTAGCATTGAGCTTTGCAGCATCACCATCATCTACAGCATCGTAGAGTGAGGGGGATTCAAAAGACTAATTTGTGCCTAAAAAAGTCCTAGTCTTTGTTAATTAGGTAACATGGCTGGAAAATTTACTTTAGCTCTGGGCAGGCAATCCTCCATCATATTACCAAGTGATATGTCTAGGCATTGATTTTATTATATTTCAAGATCTTCTATGCCAAATTAGATAATGAGCTATGAATGCTAAATTATCATGCTATTTAACATAAGCATACTTGTTTACAGGCACTCTCAGTGGGACATGTTCTTCTCCAGCAGTTGTTTTCCCATCTTAGCTTTTGCTTAGCTTAATATTTAAACATGATCTTGGAACATAATCTCAATGTATAGCATACTAGAAGCTCCTATAATCGATCAGTAGTAGAACTGCCTTTTTCTAGTCTGAGGATAAATTCATACCTAGTTCTGAAGCAGCCATCCGTATATAAATTTCTTGCTCATTTTCAGTGAAAATTCTACTATCAGTCAGGTCACCAAACCAGAGCAAGCACCCACTTCCTCCATCCCTGATGTCCAAATTTGAATATGCAGTGCAGCTGCAATTTTTCAAGCATGTGCTCTTGCACTCCTCAAGATCCATACTCTTGTTGAACCATGATGTTTTTGTCTCAGGCAACTTGGCACCAGACAGCTTCCGAAACTCATCTCCAGAGCAATTTAGAGGAATCTTTCTAACACAGCCACTTGACCAATCCATTGCATCCCAGTCTTTTTGAATTTTTGGAACAAATCCATTCAAGCAATCACAGACTGGAGAGCTGTTTATCCTACAGATGCCATTAGCGCCACATAGTGCATAGCGTTCGCAGTTATCTGTATTTGCTGTGCCATAAAGCAGCCAACTTTGTGTTTGATCAATCCAAACAAAGTTCTGGATATCACCATTCTGACTTGCCACGACCCTCCAAAGTGTAGAGCTATTAAGAAGATGATATCTGTAAAATATCTCTTTCTCGTTAAAAACGAATCCAAATGTGAAGATGGGATTTGGTTTTAAATGAGGCGTCCCGCTGAACCGCATGCCATTCCATGGACCAGACCTATACTTCACCCTCGAATTCTCCATCACAAGTATCTCAGGATATCCATAAGGAACAAGTATATATGTAATATTACCTCTGGAAGGATCATCAGGTGATTTCCATGATGTCATGTACCAGTCCACGCCTGTTATTCTATTCCGTCCTTGCTTCATGTCTGGCAAGAACGTATCAGCTGGATGTTCAAAACTCTGCCACAAGGAATTTTCCAAGTTGTCATCACCCTCCTCTTTCACAACAAGATTTCCCGAATCCAAAAGCTGTGCAACTGGATTCTTCGCAGGTCTTGAAATGGTAGAAGACCATATGAAGCTCCCTCTCCGATTGAGAAGAACAAGAACTCCATGGTTGGTAAGCCTTAAAATTACTCCTGATGAATCATTAAGTGGAGTTTCTCTGTTGGCAACCCAAACTGCAGTCTGCTCAGAAATTTTGCCGTACCATATCCCCAGGTATCGGTTTTTCGATTTACCTGGGCTGAAAAAACCTAGTTCATAGGTTCCGCCAGCTGAAACAATGGTATCACCTTCTCTAACGAGCTGAGTTGTATTTATGGTATCGATTGCAGTGAAACTCTCTATCATCAACAACAGAGAGGAGCAGAATAGTAGCACAGGAAAGTATTTCATGGCTACTGTTCTATTTTAATTTTTTGTTATCATCAAGCTTAGATGTGAGAACTCATTTCACAAAACTGCATATTTAAGTTAAGACAAATACAGATTGTCTGCCCCGAAACAGTTCCATTTGTTAGTGATAAGCTTTATTTCTCCATGACAATGACAAGCAAAGTTAATAGTCAAGTGAATGCTCGAAGGATGAGGTGATTTAGTCTAAAATTGATGATTACAATTTAAGTGGTTGCTTGACTGTACAGTGTCACATGCATTGAGTCAAAATCCACTGACTCTATATAAATCAGGGTGAAACCCTGTCGGTGTTCATGAGAGTTCAGTGGAGCAAAACATTTTAGTGGATATTTTTATCCTTCCAATTCCAAATTTGACAAGTCTTGTTTGAGTCAACCGACATCTCTTTTGGTCAACTAATGGATGCAAGTTTCAAACTTTCAATTGATCATAAAGGGGAAGTACATCTTACGATTATTTATTTATTATTTTTTATCATGAGATTAATCTTTCAACTATTCCCGAGTTAAGTTAAATATAGAGTCGATTAATAAGAATCAATACATTACACATAATATAATTACACTGATTAAATATCCTTTTGAATTTCTGTCTTTTATTATTATTATTATTATTATTTATGAGGAGTTTTAGGGAAAATTATTTGTTTTCTTAATTATTTTTACTTCTATTTAGCTTAGAAAATTAATTTTGTATGATGTTTTTTTTTATATATTTTTCAGGAATTCAGCTTGCTTCAATGACCTCTATAGTTTATATATTAATTGTTTGTTTGGTACTGTATTTTCAAAACGTTTTTGAAAATTTTTAATTTTTTTATGTTTTTAAATCATTTTATTGTGCTGATATAAAAAATAACTTTTTTTAAAAAAATTATTTTAATATATTTTTAAATAAAAAATATTTTTAAAAATAATCTCTGATAAACTTCCAAATAAAACATATGTTTAAGTGTATCTTTTGGTAACTATTTATCTACTTCTCCTTTTTCTATTTTTTTTATTTGTACGTATGCCAAAGGATTTCTACTAATCAATTTTTTTTCAATACAATAATTCTTCATTCATTTAACGAGTATATATAATCCATATATAATTATTTTCCCCCAATTTTTAAAGAAAAACTACAAAGGGTTTTGGAATTCATATTAAGCCATTCGAGGAGCTGCAGCAGCAGGGCTTAGGCTCTCACTCTGTTGGGCCCTCAATTTATCTTGCCTGGTCCACTTATTGCCTCCCTCAGGCCCATTTCTTTTCTCTTCACACCCGTTTGATTATTTGGAGAGACCATCAATCTATGTCACCAAATCTTCCATCGAAATCATCGAGGAACTGCTGGAAGTGATTTTTCAAGATGTCATTTGTCCCTCATAATCGTCGCCGCATCACCATCATCGAAGAGAGAGTGTGGGATTTGAAGACTAATTAACAAAAAGATTTTTAAAGGAAATTATTCTTCTTCTTTTTTTGCTGAATTGCTTTTATTTTTATGTTTACCTAGGATAGAAAGTTACTAGATTTGGATTCCAACAATGTTGAATTGTTTTTCTTTTTATTTTTGTAAGATATGATAATTAGGTGTTGCAAGTAAGAAAGAAGAAAAATTTATAATTTGGATTTATATAAGAAAAGGAGCTAAAAAGAATTAGATAAATGTAATTCCTTGATACTCTCATTATTTTTCTTTCCACTCTCTTTGTTAGTGTCATGGATGATTGATTTGTTAAAAATAATGTTGTCAATTTCATTATGTTTGGGCTAAAATGGTCAATATATCTTGTATCATTTAAAAAATAAAACAAGATGGAATAAATTTCATCTTGCTCAAGATCTCAGGTTATTTTAGATTTTTTGTTAAGATATTCCAAGTTTACTTTGTTCGTTCTATTCCATATAAAAGTTTGACAAAACTAAAGTGTGGTTTTACTTGGTCTTTATTTGTTTCAATTTGATGACTCAACAAAGGTAAAATATTAATATTATCATATTAATAATAATTTTGAAAATTATTATTACAACGAATTGGTATTACTGTTTTAAAAAATAAATTTATCAATAATATATATGATTAATTTTCATGTTGTTTTCTTTCATGATTATACTTTGTAGGAATTTGAGCAAAACAATTAATATTTTTTATTTCAGTAACCTCAATAACATTGAATAATTGAATGAGTAGATTTGTGAAAAATCTAGCTTTTTTTGATCGAGAAGATTTAAGTCGGGAGACTGTTGAGGTTTTTTTGTCTACTTTGAATTTAGAGCATGAAGAGATCCATTTTGATGGTGACTATGGACTTAGTGAAAATGACTATATATTGGAATTAAAATGTCTAGTCATAAATTTATAAAAATGGCTATGTATTAGAATTAGAATGAGTAGTCAATGATATTCCCTGAATATCACCACAAAATCAAGAGTATTATTTCTACATTAATGATAAAAATGAATGCTTTCTTTGTATTAAAACCTTTTAGTTTCACAATATTTAAACATTTTATTTGTGTTGAATTATTTTAAGTTAAAGTTCTCTTTAGTCTTAATTGATAAATATTTATGAATGATTTAAATTCAAATTCAAGTTGTGATTGTATTGCATAATATGAATTTAATTTATCTTTCAATTTCAATTCAAATTATATAAGTTAAATTAATATTTCGATATACTCTAAAAAGAATACTAAAATGGTCCAAAACTAAGAATTTATTACCCTAATAAAACAACATAATATGCCAGACATTTTAGAAATAGTCACCCGAAAAAGTCAACATTTAATACAAAAACGAATCTGCGGGGTCCATTTATTATTCTAAAACAACAGTTTGCGTTTATTTCTAGACGATAATGACAGGCAAAATTGATAGTCAAAGCTCAAAAGAGAGCTGAATGAAGCGGTGATTGTCATTCTAGCTGTGCTGTGGACAATACGAAGCCTGCCCCCACTGCATTAAAGTCAAAAGTTTGCCGTCGACAATAAGAAGGCTGCCCCCACTGCATTGAAGTCAAAAAGTTTTACTATGATTTCTCAAGGAAGATCTTGAGAGTACAAATACCTTTGTAGTGCACTAGTGATAACCTAGAGCTTAAGTTGTAGGTTATGTTCGGTTGAGGCTGTATAGTATACTTTTATCCTGTTATTTTACCCCCCTTACTGGGATTTCTTTTTTTGTTCTGATCAGTGAAGTTAATGTACTGTCAACTGTGTTTTGAATGCACCAGGATTCCACCGCAATTGTATTTTGTTGTGGCTCGGCTAGTTGCCATATTGAACCTATTCTGGACCAGAAATGTGAGCTCAAAAGAAGCCAGGAAGACAAATGAGTGGTGTTGGTTTGATAGCAGCTTATCCCTAAGTTTAGGTTGGGATTCTTGTCGGCTTCACATGGAAATCAACAGCAAATATGGGATATTTTTCTAGTGGTATGTTTTACCCTGATACAAATTATAGATTAAAAGACAGAGTGAGGACTTTTGGAAGCATACAACTGTAAGAATAATATAGGGTAGGGTTCGGAGCTTGAGATGTATGCAACTGGGATCAATGGAAGCTAGCATTTGAAACCTGAGTACAAACAATTAATGGGGAGGCATTCCTGTTATGTAAACATGAAGTTCTGTTTTTCTTTTTTCTTTTTTTGATAGATCTTCAACTTCACATAATACAAAGCCTGGACAATTACCAAAAAGGTGGGGAAAACGAATAGTAAGATAAATAAATAATTTCTGAGCGGGAACAGAAAACTATGGAGTAGTTTCTATGATGGTTTAAGTCCCGGGTATGAGAAGCAGAAAATCTAATATTAACTCAAATATATACTCCAGAGGGAGGGAGGGAGGGAGAAAAGGTGGGGAAAACGAATACTAATATAACTAAATAATTTCTGAGCGGGAACAGAAAACTATGGAGTAGTTTCTATGATGGTTTAAGTCCCGGGTATGAGAAGCAGAAAATCTACCATTACAAAAAAGTGAACTATCTTGCTTCTAGTTGTGTCATGGTGATTTCATTTGTTGAAACCTTGCTCCGAGTTGATGAAGAAGTTGCTCTACCAACATCCCTTGTGGTAAAAAAACCCAGGTTCTTTCGGCCGAGGCAATTCACTTTCACTACCCAGCATCATAACCACTGCCGACATGCTCGGCCTATCTCTCGGACTTCGTTGCACACACAATAGACCTATTTGCATCGAACGCAGTACTTCATAGAAGTTGAGTGATTCCACAATTGATTCTGCAATAAGCTCCGAGGACCTGCCTTCTGTAAATAGTCTCCATGCCTGGCATTAAACATATTATATTGGATTGCAGCTTGGAATGCAGAAATAATAAAATGGTTCTGCCGCGAAACTTACATGTCCGAGAAGGTTCTGCTTGTGGTCTGGATGACAAAATCCTTTATTTTTCTTGCCACTCACTATCTCTAGCACCATTACACCGAAGCTGAAGACATCTGATTTCACAGAGTAGAGTCCATCAATTGCGTACTCTGGTGCTAGGTAGCCACTGCAGACAGATATTCAATGTTAGAAAATGCTAGATCACATTTCAAGAACTGGAAACAACCGGAAAGTAGAAGAGCACTTACTATGTTCCCACCACCATATTTGTATTGGCTTCAGTTTCGTTTCCTCCGAAACTTCTAGCCAGGCCGAAGTCAGAAATCTTTGGGTTCATTTCATAATCTAATAAAATATTGCTAGCTTTCAGATCTCTATGAATTATTCTTAGTCTCGAATCTTGGTGAAGATAAAGGAGTCCCCGAGCAATCCCATTGATAATGTGGAAGCGTTGAGGCCAGTCTAGGACCTTGTTCCTTGTTGTATCTGCCAAAATATTGTTAGTAAAAAAAAAGTAGGATTTGGAGTTTGCGTGTCGACAAAATTAAGCGAAATACAGTAGCTAAATTTGTAAGGGTTTTGAGACACATACCGAAGATAAAGAAGTCCAAGCTTCTGTTGGGCATGAACTCATAGACCAGCATCGTCTCATCACCTTCAATGCAGCAACCCAAAAGCTTCACTAGATTTCGATGCTGAAGTTTCACAATATGCATGACTTCGTTTTTGAATTCATCGAGTCCTTGTTTTGAATTCTTTGAAAGCCTCTTCACAGCTATTTCTTGACCATCATTTAGTTTTCCCTGTAAATGGTCACTCCACATTTTACTAAAACTGACACCTTGCACAGAGCTACATCAGCGCTGCCAGTAGCTTGAACCACTAGATTTCGAGAATGTCGACAAATTGTGATAAATATTTACCTGATAGACAGTTCCAAAGCCACCTTCTCCGAGTATATTGGCCTGAGAAAAGTCATTGGTGGCACGAGACATCGTACTTATATCAAACAAAGGCAATTGTAGATCTTCCTCCTTACCTTTATTACTTCGACTTGTTTCCCGAATATCTTTATTTTTTCCTGCGAAGTATCATAACAACGACTTGATAAGAAAAAAAAACACTCATCTATGTTCTGTTGAATTTCAAATATATTGAGTTGCCTTACAAATTTCCGCGGTATCTCATATAACAAGCTTGAAAAGGACTAGACATAGGGAATTTATGATTTAATGGAATGGAGAACTTACTGTTTTTCAGCCTCTTCTTTCTCCGGAAAAGCAGGATCAAGGCTAGACTGAAGAACAGTGCTATAGATAACACAGAAATTACTATCTTCCACGTTCGTTTTTTCTCTTTGGATTTGGCCTCTGTGGAAGCAGCGTTTTCTAGACAAAAGGCAGTTAAGAGAAGAGGAGCTTGAAATTAGAAATCAGATAGGAAATCTCAGTATTGCTTTACGCGAGTGGTTGATTAGTATGGGTGGACAAAACTCATTAGGGAGCCTGACCAATCGAATTCTCTCATATATGATATTCATTAGTTGTAAAACAAACGTGTTCATGTATCTATCGATTCAGCATGAGCAAGACGCCAATCTAGACGAGAGAATTCACCACAATTACATAGCATTCAGACAGTTAATTCATGCAGGATGTACTACATTTGGCAAGCTATTCGAATCTCAGCATCTGAGAATTGCATCTGAGGAGAGAGGATTTCGTACCTATATCTGATGCAGCCATCCTTATATAAATATCTTGCACATTTTCATTGATCTGTCTCATATCAACCAGGTCACCAAACCAGAGCAAGCACCCACTCCCCTCCATCAATGCTAATGTCCAAATTTGCATAAGCTGTACAGGAACAGTTCTTCAGGCATGTGCTTCTGCACTCATCAAGACTCATGGTCCTGTTAAACCAGGATTTTCTTGTTTCGGGAAACTTTAGGCCAGAGAACTTTCGAAACCCATCTCCAGAGCAGTTCAATGGAGTCTTTCTAACACAACCACTTGACCAATCCATTGTGTCCCAGTCTTTAGAATCATTTGCAACAAATCCATCTAAACAACCACATACAGGGGAGTTGTTGATACGACAGGTGGCATATACTCCACAAAGTGCATAACGATCGCAATTATCAGTTTGGACTGAAAGATAAAGCTCCCAAGACTGCGTTCGATCAATCCAGGTAAAGCGCTGGATGTCACCATTCTGATTTATCACCATCCTTGACAGAAATGAGCTGTTAACAAGTTTATAGGTGTAGTATTCCTCATCACCATCATAAACGAATCTGTATGTGTATATTGAATTTGGTTTCAGTTGAGGAGTACCACTGAACCTCATACCATTCCATGGTCCGGACCGAAACCTCTCGTTTGAGTCTTCTCTCATAATTAACTCAGAATACGCAGCAGGTTCAAGTCTGAAAGAATAATTACCTGTAGAAGGGTCATCAGCTGACTTCCATGATGATATGTACCGATCCAGACCCGTTACTTTATTCCTTCCAAGCTTCATCTCTGGCAGGAACGTGTCACCAGGATAGTCAAAACTCTGCCACAAGGAATTTTCCAGGTTACCATCACCCTCCTCTTTCACAACAAGGTTTCCTGAATCCAAAAGCTGCGCAATCGGATTTCTTGCAGACCTTGATGAGTTGGAAGACCATATTGTGCTCCCTCTTTGATCAACAAGGATAAGAATTCCTTGGCTAGTAATCCTTAAAACACCTGATGAATCATTAAGTGGGGTTTCTCTGTTTGCAACCCAAACTACAGTCGGGGTAGATATTTGGTTGTACGATATGCCCAAGTAACGGTTGATGGAGCTGCCAAAGCTGAAAAAACCCAGTTTAAAGCTTCCATTAGCTGAAACAATGGAATCCCCATCTCTAAATGATTGAGTTGTATCTATGGAGTCAACTGCTGTGGATGGAATTATAATCAGCAACAAAGACGAGCAAAAAAGAAGCAAAGTAATGTAATCCATTGATATTCACATTGGTTTTGGATGCAGTGCCAAACTATTATATTGACCAGATTATAAAATAACCAATGGAGAGAAAAGGGAGGAAGGAAGATTCAACCCCATTGAAATGATCTGCTGAGAACCATTATAGATTCCACACATTGGTATGGCCCAATGAGTGCATGAAAGTCTAGAGACTAGTCGGCTTGCCATATCACGAAAGAGAATAATACTTCCAAGTGCTGCTTTGCTTTCAACAGCTTGACATTGACCTGCACATTGTTCTTAGCATTGACTTGCCAAATTATGTCGAGGAAGAGGCTATCGTCGATGGCGTTCCACGCGTACAAAATTCCTGGCTAACATTTTTCCATCAAACTCAAAAATCTAAAAATAATAAAAAAAAAAAAAAATCCTCAATTGGCAACGTTAGATAGTGTTTGGATAGTTTTTTTCTAAACAATGTTTCGGTAGTGTTTGGCAAATTAAAAAAATATATATAAATGCTCACTGTGCATTGTGCTTTATGAAACAATACTATGGTAGTGTTTGTTATTGTGATATTTTTTTAAGAAGATATTTTTATCTTGAAAATATATTAAAATAATATATATTTTGTAATATTTGTTTTTAATAAAACACCTAAAAAACTTAATTTTTTGAGCAAAAAAATTCAATATGTTTTAAAAATTATAGTGGACCGTATAACCAGACATCCATATATTGTAAATTATAATAATAAAGTTGTAACTGTGTCCTTCACTCCAAAATCATTAAGTTTCACATGGGGAAGAAAAAATGTTTTATAGATTATAATGAAGTCAAACTTTGCATCTTTTGATATTAGTTTTTTTTTTTTTCTTGTAATAATCATGTCAGTTGAAGGTTTATTCAGTAATTTACTTAATATAAATATTATTACAAACAGATTGGTTCGTGTATGTAATTATCTTTGCCATCTTTAGACAGTGCATGAGATATCGTGGAAAGGTCACACGGTGGCTTACAAAGTGGCGATTGATTCATCTTGAGTTCCCCTCCATCCTAGTACATTGTATGTTCCAAGCAGATCTCTAATTTGGTGCATGCGATCCCTTTTTTCCATCTCTCCTCCTTGATTATTGTGAGGATTATACAAAATTTAAAAGTAACCCTTTAATTTGTTATTTCTTAACATTTGGTCCTATATTTCTATTTGTATTATTTAAAATGATTTATGAAACTGCGTTTATTTTCAATTTCATCCCCCTTCAAATTTTTTTCTTCCCCCTTTAATTTGTCATTCTTTTGATCGATATTTGCTTTATTTGAGATAATTTTTTTAAAATTTATCTTTTTTATGATTTCATCCTTCTTACTTTCTTTCTTCAAATTTGATCCATATTGTTTTAATTGTTTTTTTTTTTTGCCATGCTAATTTTTTAAAATTTATTTATTTATTATTTCATCTTTCAATATTGAATTTATTAGAAATTAAGCTTCTTGATTGAATCTGAGTATAAATTTCACAAGTTACGAGTTTTGAAGATTAACCAAAGTTTAGAAAACAAATTTGAGTTTGCTTGTTTTTTTTTTTTTTAAGCTCATTGTTTTTTCTTGTTTCATCCTTTAGCTTTTGTCTACTTGGAGATTGGACTATGCTTACTTGGATTACTTGTAAATCTACTCAATTTACAAACCAAGTAAGCAATATCAAGCCTTATAAAGTTTGCAATGTATATTAGGCTTCAAACTAGTTGAGAATATTATTTATTTACCTCTATTTTTGGATAGATGTATATTTATATCAATTAGTGTTTTAATAATGTTATTGTTATACTTAGAAAATGTATAAAAACATTTCTCAACATAATGAGTGTGGGACAATATCAATCCATCATATATCCTAGAAATTGGTATTCCTAGTTTGATATCTACAACATCCAAGTGTTTCATGATAAACTTGTTAGTTATCATTTTTCTAGTGAACTTGATTGTGTGATTATTGCTACGAAGAATTAGCATATTGTTCATATAGAGATATATATAATGCCATAACATTTATTTTTGTTTTTCACATAAACTTATTTATCAACTTCATTGATTTTGAACTCATTTGACAACATCATCTTGTGTAATTTTTAATTCTCCTGTTTAAGTGATTGTTTTAAATCATATAATAATTTGACAAAATTATAAACTTTTTCTTACTATTGATAACAAGACCCTCAGGTTATTCCGAGTAATCTTTAACCTTTATTCTTGATACAGGTGAATAGAGTAAATTTTTCAACACCTTCTTGTTGTCTAACATCTTTAACAAGTCTAAATTTATATTTATCAATAATACCACTAGTTTTCAACATCCGTTTGAAGATCTACTTATAACATCATCATTTACTTCTACGAGGAAGATCTATTGGTTTTAATGTTTGATTATTCATAATAGATTTAATCCTTTTAATAGGAAGTTTATAGAAAAGATATTGCTTTATAGTAAGTTCGAGATCATTTTCTAACAAGTATGATAAAAACTTGGACCAAATGTTTTGACTATCTTTTAATCTTTTACTCCTTACAAGGTCGACACAACCATCTTTTTACTGATGATGATCACTTGAGCTAACCTCAATCATTCTTTAAAGTGACTTATCTCCCCATGCTTTCTTTCATGACAATGTATTTTCAAAGAATATTGAATATCTTGATTCTATAATAGTATTAGGATGAATATCCTTAATATTTCACTTGTGTACAACAAATTTGCATGCACTACTATTATATGCATATTCGATAAAAATATAATATACAATTTTAGGTTCTATCTTGACTTTTTTATGATTAAATATTACTATCTTTACAAGATGTCCCCTTACTTTAAGTTATTTATAGGAATATGTTCTACCTTTTTATAATTCATGTTAGTGTATTTTCTAACTTTTATATGGTATTTTGTTGAATAAATAATTGGCAGTTAGAATTGTTTCCCATTACAATTTTTGAGGTGCTCCTAACCTTATTAATATGATATTCATCATTTCTTTTAATGTATGGTCTTTATGTTCCACACAAAATGGAGCTTTGTATTCTTCACCTCCATGACTTCTTATTACCTTTATCTTCTTGTTAAGTTCACCTTATAATCTTCAAATATTTCAAGAGTTTTATCTTTGATCCTAGGCAAATAAATATAACAATACCTTGTGTAATCATTTATAAAACTAATATAACATTTTCTCATGCACAAACTTGAAATCACAAAAATATAAGTGAATTAAGTCTAAAGGTTCATTATTTCTTTTAATAGTTTGAAAGCAAGGCTTATGAATGTTGTTTCACATAAATTTGACATGATTTTTCTCGAAAATCATACTTGGTAACAATTTATGATTTATTAACCTTTGTATACAATTATAATTCATTTGAACTAACATGTTCCAAAACTTCATCATAATTTCAATAATAATCTCTTTTCTTGGATTACTTTGTTGAACCCTTGTTTATTCATCATGATTTATTCAATTATCATCATTTCACGTCTAAACTATAATGTATACGAAATTTTTTATATAAATCAATAGTAACATATATATATGAATAAGGTTGTATATACAAACAAAACAAAACAAAACAAAACAAATAGCTGTAATTCAATTCTTAGATATAGAAATTTGTCCATTATGAACCTTTTCAATCTTGAACTCTCTGTCCATTCTTAGATATAGACAACTTCAATCTTGAACTCTCTGTCCGAATCTTGAACTAAAAATATTTTATTGTGCATTGTTTAGTCTATTTAAAATGTAGTTATTACACACACAACCAGTATAATTTTAGACATCCAAAGTCACAATAATAGTGAAATCGAATTCATTATTTAATAATTCTAGCACTTTGTTTACAAGAACTTAAAAAAGTTTAAAGAGAGTATATAAATCAACATTTTATGTTGTCGTCATTCAAGTCAACTTTTTAGGTTTCTCACTATGCATCAAAAAAGCTCATGATGGAACTCTGGGCTGAAGTAGTACTTGGCTACTTGCCGAAGGAACATTGATTACAAAAACTAATTCTCAAGTTAAAACATGATAGAAATTATAAAGATAATAGCCAATAATATTTATACATAAATATTTCAGCTCCACGGCAACACAAGTAAAATAAAATAAAACAACTTGATCAACAAAATAATCTAAATTATGCACGATAAAAAAAAAACACTTTTATTTATTTAATTCAAATTAAACATGCTCTGTCACGACAATAATGTTTTCGTGCTTCGATCGCTGTCATCTTCGGAGAGAGGAGACTACATGGAAAAGGAGGTTCTTATAATTATAAAATTATAATTATAATTTTTAGGAGTCGCCACCTAATAATTAGATTATTAGAAAATCTAATGGTCTGTGAGAGTCTAAGTAAGGGGACTTGTTGTGCAAGGGGAAGATAAACTGCATTAATTTTGATTGTTTTTCTATGTCTAATTTTTTATTTGTAATTTTTTTCTAAAGCTCAAAGAAGATCTCTCTTTGTGAGGGAGTCTCTACCTCATTGGGTTGAAAATTTAATCTTTCTAAAGTCTTAATTTTAGCACTGTATTTATTGTCAATTAATATCTATGAGTGTACTTTACAATGTAATTTTACACTCGGATAATTAAAGCTTACAAAAAAGAAAAAAAAATGATTGTTGAATGTTTTTTTTTTTATATTTTGGCTGAACTCTAATGCATAATCATAACCTAGCTATAATATCCTATTTTTTTTGTTTCGAAACATAAGAAAAGATGCAATTTTTTTTTTGATGAATATGCTTAGGAAATTTTTAGGATTTGACCTTATGCACGAAAACGAAATATTTTTTAAACAAAAATACATTTTGTATTTTGTATATTTATTTATGTGCAGATGCTATGGAGGGGGATGGTAGGGCTATTGTTGGTCTAAAATCATGGCTAGTAGTTGGAGAGGAGGAACCAGGATTGTGGTTGGTGAGGGGGAAGGAGAAGGTTGAGGCTAAACAGTTGGGAGGGAAAGACTTGAGGTTGACGGTGTTGAGGAAGAAGAAGACATTGTTGTTAGTGATAGGGACAAAAAAAAAAACCTTTGTTTCTCCTTTTTGTTCTTTCCTGCAGGTATTTATAGTGATACAACGACTCTTCAATTAACTATTGCGTGCAACGATGGTATTTGCAGGTTGTTACAATGATGAAGAAGAAGACAGGTGTGCACTGTTACATATCATTGCACAGAACACTGCATTGAGTGCCTAAAATTCTATAGGATAGCACAAGTACAAATTAGTCCCTAAATTTATTATTGTTATAAATTTGTTCTTAATTGACTTTAAACTTTTAAATTTATGTAATTTTATTCCTGTCAAAACTTCAATAGTAGCCTTAGATTTACATGCTTTTTTTAATTTGATCCTTAGTCTCGGATTTATGCAATTTAACCATCAATTAACCATCAAATTTTTAATTATCTTCAAATTTCACTCTTGATTTCATCCAATTGACTTGGTAAAAATTAAATTTGATCTTCTAAAATTCTAAACTTCTCAATTAAACCTGAATTAGGCTTCCGAATTTGATTTTTTGCAACGTTAGCCTTTTTTTATTTTATTTATGTTATTTTATTATTTTTAAGGGAATAACCCAAAAATAAATTATGACACACCTATCAAAAACAATATGTTAAATAAGGCAGACAAAATGCATGATTATACCAACAAGTACGAGAAAGCATGTATAAACTAAACAACGATGTAAGCATGTTTTATAGAGGCTGTATTCATAAAAATATATATTATGCAACAACTCTTCCTTTATTTATTTTTTATGGTGAGTTTTGAAAGCTACCGAATTAAGGAGTTAATAAAATTAATTCCGATAATTATTGACATTTGATTAACCATGAAAAAAAAAACAATAAAACAAGAATTCCTTAAAATTAATTTCTTAATGATCTATAATTTATTTAAATCATAATAATAAACAATTTTCCAACATATCAACAATGCAACCATGGATTTCGTTAGTCAAAAAGCTTTTCAACAATGCAATCATAGATTTCGCGTTGACGGTGACTTTTAAAATCGACAACCCTTTGTTGCCAGACAAGTTGGCCGTCTTTTTTCTTCAAGGGTGGTCCACCTGTTTTAAAATGTAAATTACAGGATAGTCCTCCAACTCTTATAATCTCCATTGGGGCCCCTTCCGGGATTTAGACCTAGAAGATAATAGAAATCAGTAAGTTATAATCACTTGGACTTCTTCTTGTTTTTATACTATTCTATTTTGCATTCCCAAAACAACCCACTTCTCAAAATCATTAAAAAACCTCAAACCAACTCAAATTTCTCGCATATATAATCAAATCAAAGAGACCTTAGAAGTCTAATTCAACAAAAAAAAAAAAAAAAACCCACCAATTAACTCCATGAACAAAAATCAAAGTTTTTGATGTGAAAAGCACAAAGATTTTGAAAAACTTACCATATATCAGCTCCAATCTCTTCCAATTCATCCATCAAACTTGATCAAAAGCCAAACTCTTAACCTCAAATAAATCAAACAAGCAATTGGGCCTCAAGTTTTGAAACCCTTTTCACTTTTGGGGTTAGAAAAGAAGACAGGGGGAGGGAGGGAGGAGTCCTAGACGAGAGATAGAGATGAACCCAGAAAAAAGAAAAGCTGTGAAACGAAATGGACCCAATAAAGGGAGTTTTGTTGTGTATCTTCTTAGAGTTTAGAGGGAGAAAGAAGAGTCCAGTGAGAGAGATGATGATATTGATTATGATGTTTTGGAGTGGCAGCCTTAATTTTTTTTCTCATTCCGGAGGATGATAACTTGTATTCATATCCAATGAAGATTTTTTCTTTTTTCTGTTGAAAATTAATATTTGATTTATTGGCTTTTTATGAGAAAAATATAGTTTTTTTTTTTTTTATAATGGTAAAAAACATGATTTTAAAATGAGAAAGAAAAAAAATATTAAAGAGAATCTACCCGAGTACAATAAAATATTAAACCAATGTTATTTTGAAAAAAAATCAATCAATGAATTTTTAATTAAATTTTACAGGATTGATTATATCATCAGAAAATCAGGATTTCTGACCTAGTTAATTTATATCGATTTCTTCCCTTATTTTTCTTCAATCTAAATTAAAATAAATCTTGGGTTAATCTAAGGTCAATTTTAAGAAACCAAATCCGTAGGACTTTTGAAATTCAACAAAAGAAATGTAATTAATTGTTAATATTCCAAGAAAATGATTTAAAATACCAAAATAATAATTTAAAATAAAAAAATAATTATTTTTAAAAACGTTTTTGAAACACAATACCAAATAGCATTTAAAATAATTTGATATAATATGTTATAATTATTTTGGTTTGAATGTCAAAACTATTCTCAAGCTAATAATTTGTTGTTATAGTCTGCCGATAATCATGTTAAGTCTAATAATTTTGGTTCCAATGTGGAAAAATGCATTCATAGTCAAGTTTGTCCCAAGGGTTATTGTTTGTCAAGTCGTGTCATTTGACGAAAATATAGTGCAGAAGAGTATTAGCCCAAAAATTCAAGTTTAAAGTTATTTGGAAAAAAATAAACATAAAATAAAATCAATAGTCAAGAAAATTGGCATTTTTTAATGATACCATCCACCGCTCACAATGACCAATTCACACAGAAATTAATGAATATATATATAAAACAAAAGTCATAATTATCACAATTGGGGAAATATTTATACAAATCAGATGTAATTTATCCTTTCTTTCTCTTGTAACTCATCAAAAACTTCAGCCTGGGAAAGGAGATAAATAAATTTGACTGCCAACCATGATCCTGATTTTGCTCGTAAGAAATTCATGGCTCTTGAGGATTACAAAATTTAGATGACTTGTCGTTCTACCTAGGATCGATCAGTGTGATAGTAACTTCATTGACAGAACAGGATTCTGGCTTGCTAGATGAAGAACTTGCATCAATCAACTTTCTCTCGGTGAAAAAGCCAGGCTCTTTTGGTTGAGGCAGTGTCCCCTCGCCGCTTAACATCAGCACCACCGCTGACATACTCAGCCGGTCTTCCGGGGAGTGTTGCACACATAATAGACCCACATGGATTGACCTCATCACCTCATTTAGATCGCAGGTTTCCACTATGAAATTATCATTCAGCTCTAGAGGTCTTCCCTCTTTGAACAGCTTCCATGCCTGAAAATTTTAAGACACATTTTGTTAATACTTGAACATAACTAGAAGAAAAAAAGATTTTTTTAGATGCGAGGAAACCACATCCCCGGAGAGTGCATTTTGTGGGCCTAGGTGAGCAAGTAAAACCTCGATTGTCCTAGGTTTTTACAAGGAATGCATGCTCTAACTCAAACTTGAGACTTGCTGTGCAAATCTCAAGTCCTTTTTATCACATGCCACACCCCTTGAGGACTAGAAGAAAAAAGATCGCCTAGCCCTTACATGACCAAGAAGGTTGAGTTGATGATCTGGATGATTGAACCCTCTATTTCTCTTCCCACTTACAATCTCTAACACCAAAACTCCAAAGCTAAATACATCAGATTTTATGGAGAATAGACCATCGATTGCATACTCCGGTGACATATATCCACTGCAAATTATCAGCGAAATCAGCAAATGAATCTCAAGCAACATATGAGGGTACTTGTAAACATCTTTTACTTGTTGAAATAAGTAGGTGAAAAAGAGGAGGACAGTAGTTTCTTACTATGTTCCAACTACTCGTTTTGTATTTGCTCCTGTTTCATTCCCTCCGAAACTTCTAGCCATGCCAAAGTCTGAGATTTTCGGATTCATCTCATCGTCTAGTAAGATGTTGCTAGGTTTAAGGTCTCTATGAATAATTCTTAATCTTGAGTCTTGATGAAGATAAAGTAGTCCTCTCGAAACGCCATTGATGATGTGAAACCTCTTGGGCCAATCCAGTAACTTCCTGTGCTCTTTATCTGTCCATCAAACATTTACGACCATGTTAATCCATCATATGACACTCAATCATTTTACTTGGTAGAACTTTTATGCTATAAATAAACATACCAATGTGGCAGGTTCATACCATTTATGTAGAAATCTAAGCTTTTCTTGGGCATGTATTCATAGATCAAGATCTTTTCATCACGTTGAATGCAATATCCTAGAAGCTTGACAAGGTTTCTGTGCTGAAGCTGCGCGATGCATTTAACTTCATTCATGAACTCATCAAGCCCTTGTCTGGATTCCTTGGAAAGCCTCTTCACAGCTATTTCTTGTCCATCAAGAAACACACCCTGCAAAATATGCATTTAAGCTAGGTATTACAATGATTTTCTTATGTTGATATGTCATTTAGACGCTCGTGGACCTCAAATTTCATGTAAATTAAGCTGAAAGTGTTACCCTATAGACAGGTCCATACCCACCCTCCCCAAGAAAATGGGTGAATGAGAAGTCATTGGTAGCTTTAGCTAATGCAGTAAAGTCATAGTGTGGTAGATCAAGATCTTCCTCATGGTGAGATATGGAGAGGGTATCTTCAGGAAGCTGTTCCAGCCCTGTGAAATGGCAGAGAGGCTATAAACAAAATATATATATATATATAGTTGTAATCTTGTTACTAATGCTACAATTTACAACCTCATTCACCACATTCAAAACTACAAAAACGCTAAAGAGGATCAAATATGAACTGATATTTGAAGGCAATGTTACTTACTTGACCTGCCATGACTGGTAGCATATCTCTGTTGCTTCTTCTTTTTCTTCCGTATGAACAAATATATGCCCAGGCATATGACGAACATTGATGCTAATATTGAGCCCACTATAACACCAACTTTTTTATTTCCTTTGGGGCCCCCTTGTTCTTGATTTGCAGCAGCTACAAGAAAATTGCCATCATGGGTCAGTGATCAGTTTCTAGAAATGTCCATCTGAATGCAGAGATACAAACAACGGATTTTTAATTTCCTTTTCAGGATTACATTTTATCCATCAGAAATTTGACCAGATTAACATGCTTCGGTAACTTCATGGACGAATTTGACCAGAAATCTCACTGGATTCTAAAATTTTCTATTGACAATATTGCAATGCTATGTCTGCTACCATTTCCCGTAATTGCTAAAGTTCTTCAAGTCTAGGCATGTACAGAGGAAAGCAAGTTGGAGAGATGTGAGGTTAGATTTTGACAGTTCAGCCACAGAATCCTGAACAGAAATCTCTAGTTTGACAAGGCTAAAAGTAGATGTTTCTTTTTTCTCCTATCTTGAAAACCACATAGTGATCTTCATAATGGATTCAAAGACTTCCTCTAACATTTCAAAAGTTAGGAGGCCAGTTATATAAAAAAAGAGATCTTGAACATGATAATAAACTGATATTTCTAGATTTTTGCTTCAAAATAATTATGGTATGCAATAAGTTTTTAATTACCTGCTTCAGAAGCGGCCATCCTAATGTAAAGATCCTGCCCATCAACTGTATACTGTCTGATATCAATAAGGTTTTGATCAAACCAGAGAAAGCATCCACTTCCTTTCCCTCTTAAATCTGAAATGGCATAAGCCATACATGAACAATTCTTCAAGCACTGCGCCTTGCATTCCTCCGTTGTCATGCTTACATTAACCATCCAGTTGTTCCCTTGAGGCAGTTTAACGTTGGAATACTTGATGAACCCATCTCCAACCTTGCAATCCAATGGCGTCCTTCGAATGCATCCACTAGACCAGTCTGCCCTTTGCCATTGTTCTTGGTTTTTCGGCACGAATCTGTTCAGACAACTGCAGGCAGGAGAAGTGCCGATGTTGCACCTTCCATAAGCACCACATAAATTATAATTATCGCAGTTGTCTGCCGGTGCGCTGGCGTACACAATCCAACTATTAGTTCGTTCTATCCAAGTAAGCCGATTCATGACACCATCTTCATACAAAACCAAAGTTGTAATAACTGAAATGTTATACAGATCATAAGTGAAGTATGCCACCTCGTCATTGAACACAAAGGTGTAGTTATAAATGGGATCTGGTTTCAAATAAGGCAGACCACTGAACCCGATGCCATTCCACGGACCTGAACGAGACCTCAAGTCTGAATTATGATTGACAACCAACTCTAAACGCTTGGGGTCGACCTCAAAAATATAGTTGCCAGGAGAAGGATCATCGACGCTCCGCCACGATGATATAGTCACATCCAAACCTGGAGCTATACGACCAACTTTCATTCCTGGTAGAAATGTATTGCCAGGATGATGGAAACTTTGCCAGAAGAAATTTTCCTGGCTAAGATCATCTAAGTTTCTAACAACAAGATTTCCTATTTCCAGAAGCTGCGCAACCGGGTTTCGAGCTTCATGCCCTGATGAGTTGGAAGACCAGATGACACTGCTGTTCTGATTGTAAAGCATGAGAATTCCCCTTTCATCGACCTTGAAAACTCCAGATTTATCAGCGATTGGTGTTTCTCTGTTTGCAACCCAAACGACTCTTCCTTTGGATATCTTGTTGTACCATATTCCTAAGTATCTACGGGTGGAATTTCCAGGGCTGAAAAAACCCCCATTTCGTAGTTTCCACCACTCGATACAATGGTCGTCCCATCAGTGATGTTTTGGTTTGCAGCTATGGTATCTGCTGCCAAGGATTTTGTGAAGGAAGAAGTGAAACTGGAGAAGAAAAGAAGAATGGTAAGGCCAATTAGGCTTTTCATCTCTCTTTTCAACAACAATTTCTCAGTTTGAAAACCAAGCAATGGCATTAAATGAGTGATGAGGACCGAGTCAGTACTCATGGCCTCCATTATTTGACTCCTTTCTTCTTGTCTAGTCCCAAGAAATCAAGAGAACAATTATAAAGAATTAGGTACTCAGGTTCTTCAAGAAAATATTTTTTTATTATTATTATTATCTGTTTTATACTTTTATTTGGATGATGATGAGATGTGAGGGACTGGAATTGCTTTTCTTCACTCATTTTTCATGTCAGGTCCACGAACATGATTAAAAAAAAATTATTAATGAATTTCTTGGGGAAATTGATGGCAACTAGCAGCACTAGCCGTCACACGCACTGAATTATTGACTCTGCCATTTCGCCGTGTTGAATCAGTGGGCGTCTATATGGTGACCACATCATCATGTAGAATTTCTGCTTGGAAAATGCTCGTTGGTTTTCGATAAAGACGAAGACTGTACTTCTCTAAGGTCACCAAAATACATAGAAATGAAGGGTCTGGAGGCAAGTAATTTTATTGCCAGAAGTTATCCATTTCTGACTTTGGAGGACGATATGAGTATTATAGATTATTGCATTGCTTGTAATCGGGGATAATGGTAAGCCCATTATAGGTGGGGATTTAGACGTTTTTTTTAGTCTCAACACTGTTGACAATATCGTTTCAGTTGGTGTTTTATTTTTTTAATTGAAACATAATATTTTAATTTTAGAGTGTTTCAGCGTGATATTTTGGGGTTGTATTATTTATGTATATATATAATTAAATATATTAATTAAAAAATATTAGTTAAAATCCAAAAATAAAATTATTTAGAATTGTACGATTTAATATAAGAAAAGACACAATAAAATGATTTTTCTGAATAAAATTATGAACATGTATAATATTACAAGAATGCCATCATCAATCTCGCAAGGTCATTAAATTATTTGATTGCTCTGAAATTTTAACATAATATGTATAAATATATCGATATATTCAATCACCCTTTGAATTATATTTTCTGTCATGTTTCAACTTTTGATTTTAGATGTATCGTATTAAAAACTCTATGTTGGATATTAGTTAAGAAAATGTTATAATTTATAGTTTTTTCCCAAAAAAACATTATTTTTTTCATATCAAAACAGTAAAAGCTATTTCAGTAGTGTATGTTTGAAATATACGGTGCAATTAAAATTATAAAAAAATATTAATTTATATATTTTAAATACAAACATTTAAAAAATCAAATTTGAAATAAAAAATTAATTTATAAATTGTATTATAATTTGGTCCTCGAGCCAAAACGGTGTCTCTTAATTAAGAAATGAACCCATGTTTTGGCACATTGTCTGATTACAATGTAAAATGGTGATTAGTTTGTATGTTTGGAAGTGCAGTTGATGTTGTTTTTAAAAATATTTTTGTTCAAAAATGTATTAAAATAAGAATTTTTTTTTTTATATCAGCAAATCAAATAATCTAAAAACACCTAATTTTTTTAATTTAAAATGAAAAATTAAAAAAAAAAAACTTTTAAAATACAATAAAAAAATAGGCTATATTATAATTGTGGAAACCCTGGATTGGATTCCCAACAAGACCACAGAATGCGATGTCTGGTGTGAAAAGATGTTCGAGAAAAAGTCTCCTTTTAGACAAGGGAAGATTGGCGACCTTTTTACGAGTAATTCCAAGTTCTTTTTCTCAAAAATACGAAAGATCCAAAAAATAAGGGAAAAAACCAAGGCACTTCGTATTTCTTACTTTATTCATATTTTCGTTTTTTTTATTATGAAAATCAATGCCTACTAAGATGATAAAAATAATATATAATAATTAAAAAAAGATAACAAGTAAAAAATAAAAATAAATATTTATAAATTTTACTGATTGTTATAATCAGTACAGTATTTCTAATTTTTCAATACATAATACAAAACAAAAAATGTTATTTTTTTTATCATAAAAATTAACCGTATATAATTATAATTTATAGTAATCATCAGGTGAAAGAATAGTCTATAAACCAATAAAGATGGTGTCATAAAAGAAATCCCTAAACGGTGACACCATCATATTACTATATATATAAACGGCGTGCCACATTTACTGTGGCTTTTTTCCCTGTAGCGCAAGACTCATGTGCACTGTGGATTGGAATAGTAACATGAAAATATAATATTACTATAATTGTTATACAAAAACAGAACAAAGACATGGCTTCGGGTGAGTGGTTAAGGCGCCCGCTTCCTAAAGAAGGACAGGAGTTCGAATCTCCCAGGCGACGAAAATGGTTTTGGATTTATAATATCATATCTTTTGGATAATATAAATATTGTATACTATGTTAGACAAAGAAACTGCTTCGGCCGAGGGGTTCAGAACTGCGCCAAAGGAGTCGGGAGTTCGAGTTCCAGGGGGGGCGAAAAACTGATTTCCTTTTTTTTTTTTCTTTTTAAACGTTTTTTCTTTCTTTTTAAACGTTTTTTCTTTTTAAACGTTTTTTCTTTCTTTTTAAACATTTTTTTTTCTTTTAAAACGATTTTTCCTTTTTAAACTTTTTTTTCTAACTGTGGTGTCAAGGGCAGTTTATGCGCACCACGATTAATCTCTCGGTCCATTTTTTTACTGTTTTTTTCCTCTACTTATACATTTTTTTTAGTTTATTTTTTGATAATCGGGGTGTCTGTGTTGGCTTACGCTCATTATATTTTTTTCCCCAAAATTAACAGTGATTTTCATTGTTTATTACTGTTTGAAAAGGTGATTTCCCCTGGGTTTTTTTTTTTCTTAATTTCTTTTTAGTTAATATTGTTAAGTGTTGAAATTTCTAATTATTATAGATAAGACATTCAAAATAATGATAATGATTATTTTTAAGTTTTGTTGTATTTTGAATATGTCAGACTAATTATATATTTTAATATTTATTTAATATTATATATATATATATGACCTAGGTGTTTTTTTTTGAAAAAAAAATTATATCATTGTTCTGAAATACTTTTAATATAATAATATGAGGAATAAATCTTATAAAAATAAAAAAATTAAGAGAATTTTTTTTCTCTAACAGTAATTATGGTCTCACCGGTTTTTATTATTTCCACTGTTATTAAGGTTATTTTTTTAATATGGCTTTTTTTTACTGTAGCGCAAGATTCATGTGCACTGTGGACTCGCAATTTGTCCCGGTGCTTCGCAGGTGTAAGTCCTTCTTTTTTTTGTCTCTTCCGCCTGTGAACATGCATTAACGGATCTGCCCCCCGAAAACGAAAAAATAGTGCACAGGACACAGGGGCTCTCTCGGTTTTTCCCACTTTTTTTAGCACAGTTCACTGACGGAAAAAAACCCTAGAAGAGCAAAATTGTGCACAGTGAACGGGGGCAGGGGCGTATTTTCCCATCAGGTATTTTCGTTAATACCAATGGGGGCAGGGGTGTGTAGGTCATTCACCATTATTTTTTGCTTTTTTGTAATGATTTTCCATGGCAATTTAATTATTTTAATTGTTCTGACAATAATATTGATAATAATTTTAACTATTATAATAATCATTTTACTATTAATATTGCTCCTTTTTTCTCTTTGTTCATTTGTTCTGTTTTTTGCTTCTTCTTTATTTGTTCTTTGGATTGGGTGATTTTTATAATTTGACTATTTATGCAATAATCATGATAATTTTAGTGGTTTTTTTTCTTTTTTATACAAAAATCTTTTGCTTTTTTTTATGATTTTTCAGGACAATTAAATTATTGAGATTGTTTTGACAGTAATGGTGATAATAATTTTAACTGTTATAGTAATGATAATAACAATAAAATAAGGATAGATTTTCAATTTATGTATTCATCTTTTTGTCGATAGAAAATTAACTATTTATTGTTTTTTATTGATTATTGGAGGGTTCTTTTATATTAATTCATTTATCTATTTAGAAATTCTTAGACAATGTATATTTTTTATTCGTATTTATACATCTATATTTTTAGTTTTGTTTATAGTTTTTTTTTTGGGATTTTTTTTTATCGGTTGAATCCTGAGATTTAAATTTAAATTGGTAGCCATTTTTAAATTTAATATTGCTTCCTTTTTCCCTTTTTTTCTATTATTTTTATTTGTTCTTTGGATTAAATAATTTTTATGATTTTACTATTTGCGCAATGATAATGATAATTTTTGTTATTGGTTTTTGATTACTTTTTTTTATAAATCTTTTGCTTTTTTTAATAATTTTTCAGGGCAATTAAATTATTTTAATTATTTTGACAGTAATGTTGATAATAATTTTAACTGTTGTAGTAATTAATGATAATGACAATAACATAAGGATATATTTTCGATTTATGTTTTCGTCTTTTTTGTGGATAGAAAATTAACACTTATTTTATACTGGTTATTTCATTGAAACCTACTAAACAGATAAATTTATGTCCATTTAAAATTCATATATTTTATAGAAAACTTTCACTTCACAAAAATTATATTCAGATTTATTATTTTGTCTAAATTTATGTTATGATAAAAAAATCATACATAATAAATATTTTTTGACATTGAAAAAAATATGGTTCCGTCCGCGACGAGACGCGGGTGTCATGGCTAATAATAGTGCCATGTATATTTTATTTTTTTTATTTAGATTGAATTATAAAATGAACTAATCTTAATACAGTTAACTCAATAAATCAGATATCCGAGTTTTCTTGCTTTTTTAATGATGATGATAAATTTATACTGGTTATTTCGTTAGGAACTACTAAACAGATAAATTTATATCGCTTTAAAATTCATATATTTTATTGAAAACTTTCACTTGACAAGAATTCTGCACAAATTTGTTATTTTGGCTAAATTTATATTATAATAAAAATAATACACACAATTATATTTTTTACGTTGATAAAAATATTGTGCCGCCCGCGGCGAAGCGCGGGGGCATTGTCTAGTATATATATATAGATAAAAAACACCATATACAACAACATCAAACACGCGCAACCAGGATGTGGGTAATGGTTGGTGGTTGAATATGAAATTTTATTTTTTTGTTTAAAAAACCTTATATTTAGTTTTTATCTAAATTATTTTTCTTTTCACTACCAAAATTATTTCATTAAAATTCAAATTCTAATGAAAATCCAAACAAATATTTATCTCTAAATAAATAAAAAGTCAAATTCTCAATGACAATATCAGTCAATTAACAAGCAAATTGCAAACCCTCCTTGATAAAAAGAAAATAATTGCAAGGAATAATTTAATTTGGATTTGAGATATTATGGTGAAACAAAAGTGATTCGTAGTCCATAATGAATAATTTTTATTAATCTGTTTTTTTTTTATTGGATATTGATTTTAGATGATATGGATTACGACAAAATACTTTCAATACTCATAAAACATTGTTTTGAGTGTTTAGTAATTTAAATTATTTTGATTTGAAAAGTTCTAGCTAGTGTTATAGGTAGAGATAAAATTAGAGACTTAGAAGAAAAAAAATGAATAAATGAAAAACGACAAAAACTAAAATGGGTTATATTTGTTGTAGGTATTTCTTTATGTTTGTCTCAATTAAAAGGACTTCATAACTTCAAATTGATGTATTAAGTTAACTGGTTTGAATTTTAGAATTTTAAATTAATTGATTCTAATTCTCAACTTAACCTAGTTAGTCGTGTTATAACAACTAAAATTATTATCAATATTACAGCCCAAACAATTAAAATCATTAAATTGCCTAGAAAAAGCAAAACATTTTTATAAAAAAATAATCACTAAAATTATCATTATTATGGCTTAAACAATAAAATCATAAAATCATTTTGATCCGAAGAACAAATAAAAATAACAGAAAATACAAAAAAAGAACAAAGGGAAAAGATGAGCAATATTAATTTTAAAAAATAATCATCAACATAAATTAAAATTTTAGGACTGAACCAAATAAAAAAAATCTCTAATAAAAAAAAACAACAAAAATTAAAAACAAAAACAAAAGGCATAAATGCATAAATACGGATAAAAACTAAACATTGTCTAAGAATGACAGAAAAAAACAAAGATATTGTTTTTAAAACATTATAGTGTAATTTTGTTAAAAAATTAATAGAATAAGGATTGAAATGAAAAGTAGCATACATGACTAATTTCAATTGGAGGACACAATTAAAACAAAAAAAACAAACTATATAATTCAATTCAATTGAAGGACAAAATTGAAATAAATAAAGCCTGAGACCGAAATAAATAAAGACATTTAAAAAAATTATTGTGTAATGTCTTAAAAAATTAAACGAATAAGGACCGAAATGAAAGATAGAATATATAACAAATTTCAATTGAAGGACTCAATTAGAAGCAATTAAAACCTACATACCGAAATAATTAAAGGAACCAAAAGCAAACCAAAAATCAAAAGAATAAGGACTAAATTAAAACCCAACATATATAATCAGTTTCAATTGAAGGGCACAATTGCAACAAATAAATTTTACATTGTAAAAAATAATAATAAAACTTGTCCGCTGAAGCTTCGCTGGCCACCATAATAAGAGACATGCCATACCGGGAGGTAGAGGATATGCCGGGGCACCATGGGACACGACAAAAGTTTGTTTTTCACGCCAGAATGAGGCGCACGTGCCTTCTGAATGACACGTGCCCATGAAACACTGTGGGCATGTCCGTACGACACACGACATTGTTTCTGAAAAGAAATAATAAAATAATGGTCAATTACCTATACACCCCTGGATCCAACGATAACTATGAGAAAACCACTATGGTAAATACTGCAATACCCCTGGATCCGGGGCTTAATAGTTTTACTATGCAGAGAATTCAGAAATACCATCCATATCTCTTGAAAAATTCTAAAATACCCCGAGTCTTAGGTTATGTTTTTTCATTTTCGGAGGCTATTTTCGTAGTTTTACTGTAAAGAATTTGGGAATAACATCCATGTCCGGGGGTTAAAAATTTTCAGCTTTGAGGCAAAATGATAATTTTATTGTAACAATTCATAATGAACTGTGTCTAAGTGAATAGTGAATATTGCACAGTAATAAAACCTCATTAAAACCAAACATGAAAGGCTATTAAATCATTGTAGGACCATAAAATTGTTGGGTGCAAATAAGTTTACAAGAGAAAATATGCTGGATCCCAAGTTAGGATGCTTCGAGCAGCAGTCGTCTCTAGGCCCATTTATTCCCTTCATTTTCCCAGTTTCAGGCCCATCTGATTTCTAGTTCAAATTTTTAAAGGCTTTCTTCATTTTGTTTGTATTAAGAATGGGATGAAGCAAGAAATGTGTCTTCTATAATTCAGGATTGAAGCGATTTTGAGTGTCTAAATTTATATAATTTTCACAATTGGGACAATCAAAGCAAGTTCTTGTCTCCCGAATCCTTTTTTACACTCCAAATATGAGTGAAATATATTGTCAAGTTACTTCACCGAATAAATTCTGCCATGTTTCATTCATTCCATACGAAAACTTTCTGGTCAGTGTGCTGTAAAACATCAGTTACCATCGACAGAACTCTTGGCTTGCTTGTAGATGCTTGTAAGCAGTGTTAATTTAATATCTGTAGAGTTGAGAATAGATGTAAAATCGCAGAGCACGAAAGGTCGAATGAAATTTCAGCCACTTCTCCCCCTTGTTGCAGCCATGGTATCTGCAGAAAATGGAGACAATGGCTTGCAGTCCGGCATTGAATATAGCTCTTCCGACTCCTTACTCTACTACTTTTAACTATAAAATTTGAAATTGAGAAAATTTTATATAGATATTAAAGGCTGACCATTGCTGTAATCAATTATCACCAGCAAGTCACTGCCCTGAATTTGTCTCTGTTAAATGAGCTCCTGCTATAAATTACCAGCTTTGCTTCTGCAACCGCTCCCTTTTCCAGCCATCTTTATCCTGTGATAAGCACCAAAGCAAGCAAGGTTTTCTATCATGAAACTATCTTGTTAGAGAATAATATAAATCATATTATTATAAGGTCTAATCTAACAAATTAAATTTTTAGGTGAAATAGGTTTTTGACATGGTATCAGAGTTTTGTTGACTCAGCGGTCACGACTTCGAATCTCATCACTCTTATTCTATTTGATCAAAAACTAAGCACAAGTTAGTATAAGACTATGCAAGTTTCAAACCCAAATAACTGTCACTTGAGAGGGTGTATTAGAAAATAATCTTAATTTTCAAAAATTTCATATTAATCCTTAATTTAAAAAAAAAAAAAAATTCCCTTTAGCTCTTAAATAAATTAAAAGAGGTAAAAAAACAAATCTGACATGACGTAATGAAATGAATTAAATATCCTAATTTGGTAAATAATTTTTAAATTATTTTATTAGGAGAATTGTTTTTTTTTTTTTTTTAATTAGCTTGATTTGAAAAAAAAGTAAAATTAAAATGGGCCTGAAAAAAACCTGCAGTCCAGGCGAGGACTACAGAAGAGACAACGATAGAGGAGGAGCCCGGGCCACAAGGGCTAATGGATCTGACCCATTCCAAAAAGGGATAGTTCTTGCGATCTCAGCATTGAACACGGACCCTTTCAGACAATAAGTTGACCATTTTGATGGGGACAGAGTCAGCTTCGAGCGTATTTGACCAAGCCCCTCCCCCACACGTCAGACCGGTTGATAATGGATGCCAGTGATGAAGTAGATTGTTTTTGGAAAATCGTCTCATTGAAAATGATATATATATATATATATATATATATATATATATATATATATTTGGTAGTGTAATAGAGGATAAGTTGAAAAATATTTTATAATATTTGATTATGTTGTCAAAAATGAATTAGAAAATTATTTATTAGCATTTTATCTGTTTTTTAAAGTTAATTAAAAAAGTACAAATCAAGTTTAACTCATACAAATTAAGTTTTATGAAAATATGATTAGAAAACTTTCAGGAATTGTTCATCTACACGAAAACAAAATGTTTTATATATATATATATTTTTTTTTTTGGGGGGGGGGAGATATTTTGTATTGGATTTGTTAGTCTAAGTTTAAGTACCAATATTGAACAAAATTTCAATAAAAACAATCAAGAAAATCATAAATAATTGAATTTTTTATATTATTATTATAATACTGTATTTATTATTTTTTGGATTGGGACTAACTCAACTATATGGGTAATACCTGGTCGTGTGGGTTGGGTTGATGGATGACTCAATAGACATTTTTCTCATTTTCTTATTTTCTTTAATGATTTTATCATTCTACGTTATTATTTTTTTGAGAATAATGGTTCTTTGATTACCTTCAATTTCTTTTTTATTGACTCGTCTCGGTCTCATTAATTAGTTACGAGTTTCACAATTCTTTTTTTTATATATTTTTTAGATAAAAGTTTTTTTTTCCACCAATAAAAGATTTTAACGAACTAAAAAAAAATTAACGAAGATTGCGTGGCAGCATCCAAGGCAAAACCCATCTCTCCAAAAAGAACAACCGTCCAAAATTCCTCACTTCTTGGTAATGCAACTCACTAACCTTCTGAATGAAGTAATAAATCTTCCTGACTTTTCCTTTCATGCTGACGATTCTGCCCCTCACACTTCCCTTCTCATCCCCACAAAGGAAGTCGTCGAAGAAGGCCCAATTCTTCTTAATGTTTTAAAATACTATTTTACCCCTATACTCTTCACAAAAGACAACAAGAGAATACTTTTACTTCTTCCAAAACGTCAACTCTACCCCTGCTGAGACCTCCCAAGAGGCAAGAACGCGCCTGCTGCTTTCCATTAGAATGACTGTTTTACCCCTGACCAGCCTTCCCCGAAACCCCATTGGCAGCAGCTCCCATGAGAAAGTGAATGTGGTCTTGGCCGACCTTCCTCCCTTCATGACCTGTCCCTTAGTTGTCTTCCATGGCCTCTCCTTCTTGGAAAATCCGATTCCCCTCTCCTGATCTATATAAACCAAACCCATGATCCTAAGCACCCCAACTCTCAAACCGCAATCCAAGTCTCTTGCTCTCCCAATACCTTTTCTTTTCCGCAGGAAAAAATGGCATCTTCACAAAACCAGAACTCAAACTTTCAAGATTTCTTGCCTCTTATGGCCAACAAGCTAGGTGGTGATGGTCTTATTGGAGAACTATGCAACGGCTTCAATCTTTTGATGGATGGTGAAAAGGGTGTCATTACTTTTGATAGTCTTAAAAAGAACTCAGCTTTATTGGGCTTGCAAGATTTCAGTGATGATGATTTAAGGGGCATGTTAAAAGAAGGCGATTTTGATGGTGATGGAGCGCTTAATCAGATGGAGTTTTGTGTTTTGATGTTCAGATTGAGTCCTGAGTTGATGGAAGAGTCTCAGTTTTTGTTAGAGGAAGCTCTTCTACAGGAGTTCAAAGATTATTGATAATCTTTTTCTTTTCTTTTCTTAATTATTATTCGTGACAATTGCTTCCCATTTCGTGGGCTTCTCTTGTCTTTCATTTTTGGTTGTAATGAGTTGTATTACTGGATCATTGGAATATAGTGGATAAAGGATTATAAATTGAAACAGCTCAGTCTTATTATTTTCATTTCATCTTTCAATTTTCGTTTTGATGCTTCAAGATGACATGATCTAATTATAAATTAGGAGTTAAGATACATCTGTGACAGTTAAATCAGGATTTGTATTACTGGATCATGATTGTATTTGGCTGATCCAGCAGCTCCTGTGCGAGTGCCCTCTGCTGCTGTTTTCCATTCAAACCATAAAGCAGAGGTGTGCTTTGTTCTTGCTTTCTCTTATCGATTACTGTGGCCCCTATAATCCACAGAATTCATAATTCAATGGTTTATAGATTATTTATGAGAGGGTGCTATAGCTGCAGATTGTCCAGCTAAGAACTTCTGAAGACGTCAGCAAGAACAGATGATTCTTGCTAATGGAAAGACAGCATTTTCTATTTGATAGGAATATTCCAGCACAGCAGCATTTTCAAGCTAGATTTTTCGAGCAAGAATCACTTTATACGTGTGGATATTGATTATCCAGCAGTTAGAGTATTCTTTTATTTCTAAATATATTAAAATAATATCTTCTGGTTTTTTTAGATCAAATCCATTTAAATTACTTAAATAAATAATTTAAAGTTAAAAAATAAAAAAAGGTTTAAAAGCATGGTTATTTGCTTTCCTCACATTGATTTTGATTTGTTTTAATTTTTTTATATTCTTAGATTTTTTAGTGGGTTGATGTGTTTAAAAAATTAAATATATATATATATATATATATATATATATATATATATATATATATATATATATATATATATATTTTACATAATTTAAAAACCATTGCCGACTACAATAACAAAGCTCAAAGTAAACCAATCATATTATTTATGGGGTTTTTAAGTAGGTTTACAAGCAAATTTAAGTGATTTATGAGTGTTTCATACCCTTTTTTAAAAGTTTTTGAAAATATTTTTGATGTTTTAAATTAAAAATATTTTTTTAAAAATAAAATAAAATATATTTTTGAATGAAAAACAGTAAACTAAACTTAACCACATTGTCTAGGAGGATGAGAGTTTACTGCCTGTCGGCATTGAGCAAGCCCCCGACGAACCAGTTCCTGCATAAAGCAGTGATGAGGCATGCAGTTGTCTTTGTGGCCGGGGAAGCACCTGCTCGTTTGTTTTTTGATGAATTAAATTTCATTTATCAATGAATTTAAAAATAATACATTGCCTACTCCAATATAGATATTGTGAAGCACCCTGTTCTGGAATAGAGAATAGAAAACGCAAATGTCAGTGCTAGATTGCACTTTTCTGATCACAGCGTTTCTACTTCAATCGCTCAGCTGTCAAGTGACGATAACCTACCGTGCCTCGAGCAATGTCAAGCTAATTTCATTCGATGAGTATGCTTCCATCTGATTCGATGAACTGTCCTGTTCGAGTGGATTCTTTCCCATGAAAAACCCAGGTTGTTTAGGCTGAGGCAATGGATTTTCATTGCATAGTATTCGAACCACAGTTGACATGTTCGGCCTGTCTTCTGGTCGTTGTTGCACACACAGTAAAGCCACATGAATGCATCTTAACACTTCAGATGTATTGCTCGAGAAAACTAAAAATTCATCAACCAGTTCCAGTGGTGTTCCTTTTATCCAAAGTATCCATGCCTGAGAAAAAACAAAACAGGGCAGCATGTCAGCAGACTGGCTACTCTAATTTGCCCGTGATGTTACAAGTGACAGCAGAAAAATCACTGTAATAACATTTCTGAAACCCCAAATAAACCAGTATGTATTTTGTTGGATAAACTAAAGAAAGCATGCTTGCTGCAAGGATTAATATTCTCTGCACAATTTTTCTCAGTTCATCAAGGTTTTGCATGAACATTTTTATATAGATTCTTACATGCCCGAGGAGGTTAAGGTTTCGATCCGAGTGACGAAATCCCCTATTTTTGTTTCCACTCACAATCTCCAGGATGAGGACACCAAAGCTAAAGACGTCGGTTTTCACAGAGAAGTGTCCATTCGACGCATACTCAGGAGACATATAGCCACTGAAAAAATGATGGCAACAACAAGTAAAAGCAAAAAAAATGCAAATGGAGATTAGCAAGGAAATATTCAAGAACTTACTATGTTCCAATCACCCTATGCGTATTAGCGTCTGTTTGATCTCCACGGAACATTCTTGCAAGGCCAAAGTCTGAAATTTTTGGATCTAGCTCGTCATCCAGTAAAATGTTGCTGGGTTTGATATCTCTATGAATTACTCTCAGTCTAGAGTCTTGATGGAGATAAAGCAGCCCTCGAGCAATTCCACTAATAATGTTCATACGCTTCGTCCAGACCAGTAATTTTCTTCTATTTGGGTCTGATCAATTTTGAATTCATGTTAGTCTGATTGACCACTCGATTCATAACAGTAGTGAAAATATAAATGATTACTGCTAGAACTAAAGATTTGGACAGGGTCACACCAAAAATAAAGAAGTCCAAACTTTTATTGGGCATGTATTCGTAGATTAACATATTTTCATCTTCTTGAATGCAGCAACCAAGAAGCTTTACGAGATTGCGATGCTGAAGCTTAGCAATTACTTTAACTTCATTTTTGAACTCGTCCATCCCCTGAACAGAACTCTTTGAAAGCCTTTTCACTGCTACTTCTTGTCCTTCTATCCATATGCCCTAAGTCATGATTCCATCGAATCAGTTAGTTTTCAAAGACGAAGATGATACATATAGGTTTGCTGGAGATTCTTTTGTTACCTTATATACAGGTCCAAAACCACCTTCTCCCAACTTGTTGCTGCTTGAAAAGTTATCAGTGGCATGAGCTATGGTACTAAAATCAACTACTGGTAATTCCATGTCCTCTTTTCTTACTTCTTCAAGTCTATCATTCTTCCTGAGACTCCTCCTCCGCCTGAAGAACATCATTCCTGCCATTAGCATGCCCAAGCCCAGTACGGCGGCGCTGGCAATTATTCCTGCTTTCAACTTCAAGTTCCTGTTCTTCGCGGTTGCACCTGAACGCGATGAAGAGCAGTTGGACGCAACTGGTCAAATTCCCCAGTTCAAGAAACTTGAATAAAACCTTGAAACTCTTTTTATTCAGAGAAGAAGGAAACGGAAGAAGAGAAATTAAGCGGAAGTGGTCATAGCAGAAGAGCCAAGATTTTCTATTTTCTATGCTATATTGACCTTTCCCTTTCCAGGGTTTTTGAAGTGAAGAGGAACAGGAATAATTCTTCGATTTTTATCCATGCTGGTGATCAAGATAGGAGCGAGTTAAATCAATAACCAGTTGCATGATTGGAAGGCATACCTAACTCCGAAGCAGCCAATCGAACAAAGGCGTCTTGTCCATCCCCAGTTGACCTTCTCATATCTATCAGGTCACCAAACCAAATCAGGCAGCCACTTCCACCTTCCCTGGTATCTAAATTTGCATAAGCAGTGCAAGAGCAGTTCTTCAGGCACAATCTCTCACATTCCTTGAGGTCAATGCTCTTGTCAAACCAGGAAGAAGATGTGTCTGGCAGTTTATTGGCTGTATACTCGAGAAAGCCATCTTTATCACTACAATTTAGCGGTGTCCTCCGGCTACACCCACCTGACCAATCTGAGAAATTCCAATCCACCGGAGACTTAGGCGTGAATCCATCCAGGCATACACATATAGGAGTTTTAGTTATATCACAGCGAGTGTTGGAACCACAGAACGCATAATTCTCACACTGATCGAACTGGCCATTTTCGACAATCACCCAATCCTGAGCTCTGTCATTCCATGTGAGGCTCTGAGAAAGGCCAAGTGGACTCAGTGTAAGCTTCGAAGAAACTGAACTCTGAATCCTATACTCGAAATAAACCTCTTGGCTGTTGAGCACAAATTCATTTGTGGAGATTTGATTAGGCATCAGTCTAGGATTTGATGTAAATTTTGTGCCAGTCCATGGCCCCCCCCTCTAAACACCGTTGTATTCCCTTTCTTCAAAAGTAGCTGTGGATACCCGTGAGAATCGATACCAAACGTAAACTCACCTCGAGCAGGATCTTCTGGGCTCTTCCAAGATGACAGAAACCTGTCAGTCCGTGTTACAAAGTTGACTCCTATTCTCATTCCAGGTAGTAAGGTATCGCAAGGATGATCAAAACTCTGCCACAGAAAGTTTGCAGGGCTATAATCATTTCCTTCTCTCACGACAAAATTTCCAGAATCCAAGAGCTGTGCAACTGGGTTCTGAATGGTTCTTGATGCATTAGAATATGATGACCAAACAATATGGTTTGTGGTGTTGAGAATGATTAGAATTCCTTGGGTGGTGACGTTCAGAACTCCAGTATCATCGGAAAGTGAATTTTCTCTATTGGCAACCCATAAAACTGTCCCAGGAGACTTCTCGAGCCATAATCCCAAGTATCTGCTTGATGAACCTTGAGGGCTGAAAAATCCCAGCTCAAAGCTTCCGCTTGCAGAAACCAGAGTCTCACCATCTTTCATGGATTGGCCTGGGTTGATGGCTTCCAGGGCGGCGGAAGCGGCTAAGATGGATATCAAGAAAGAGCACACAAAGAACACTCCCATTCTTGAGTTTGCTTGCGGACAACGTGTTTTGACACAATAATTAAACCTTTTAACACATTGTTTTCACAAATATTGTCAACACACGGCGTTTTGCAAATTCGCCTTCCCAAATGTCAAAGTCTCATCAATTTTGGTGTGGCCAAATATCTTTGAATTCATGAGAAAGTTAGCCACTAGTTGCCTACTTAGGGGTAATCATTCGGCCAACGTGTCACTTGTTCTTTGATCTAAAATGCTGATGGTCGTGGAAGATAAAACCTTTGTTTATGTTGCCAGAACAGTTCAGACTTGAGAGCTTTGAGCCTGCCAAAGAATTGTCCAGTCAAAATATTTGACTAATTGAACCATGATGTCTAAATACGAAGACGAAGATGTTACGACTTTTAATCTCTCTCTCTCTCTCTCTCTCTCTCTCTCTCTTGACTATATATATATATATATACTAGCAAATTGCCCGCGTGTTGCCGCGGGTATTTTTATGTATATAATTTAACATAATGAAATCTACAATGATAAATTTATATGATATAAGTAAATAAAAGTTATAGATTAGGAGATAAAATGTTTAAAATTTTGAGTTGAGTTTGTCACGTAAGCATAGATTACACCTTTTAGAATATAGGTTTTGCGTCATAAACGATCACAAAAGAGCGCGCACTAACATTAGAAAAAAAAAGCAAAATATTTGAATAAGAAAAAAAAATACTGAAATCATTATTGTGCAGATAATAAAATTATAAAAATCAATTAATAGAAAGAGCAAATAAAAAAAACAAAGGGAAAAGGAAGCAATATTAATTTAAAATATTATAACAATAGCAACATCGGAGTCTTAACATCTAAAATTATTATTGCTGCTAGAATAAAAACCACAAAAATACAAAGCATAAACAAAACAGCAAGCAAGAAAAACCAATTAAAAAATTATTATTATTATTATTATTATTATTATTATTATTAAAAATAAATAATCACTATTATTATAATAATAGAATACATAATCACTATTATTATAATATTAATTATTATTATTATTATTATTATTATTATTATTATTATTATTATTATTATGTTAATAATGAAAGAAACAAAAATAAATGAAAGACAAAAAATATCCTAGAAACTTTAACAAAAGATAAAAATAAAGAGAAAAAATATTATCCTTGTTATTACTGGAAAAAAAAACAAAATTATCAAATTATTGGGAGGGAAAAAAATCACAAAAGAGCAAGAATGAAAAATAATTAAATCATGATTATTATTATTATTATTATTTTATTATTATTATTATTATTATTGTGTTAAATAAACTTATATATACATGGATAAAAGTAGGGATTAAAAAAATAAAAGTGTAAGGGCTGAAATGAAAATCAAATATAAAGGGATTAAATTAAAAAAATTAAAAGTCAAAGGGCTGAAATGCTAATTACATTTATTGTCAATTGAAATCAGAGGATAAAATTGCAAAAATCGGAACTTGTGTACCGAATTTATTGAGTTCTATACAGCCAACCCGAAAATTGAAAGTAGAAGGACCGAAGTGAAACTTTCACATTCAATCAATTAAAATCGGAGGACCCAATCGAACTAAATCAAAACTTATATAAAAGAAATGAGGACCAAAAACCAAATTAAAAGTCGAGGGACCGAAGTGAAAAGTAACCAAACATGGGGGACTCTCCTGCACATTGACGTGCAGGAGAGAGAGAAACGTGACCGGCGGCTTTAACCGGCCTCCGTCGCGTCCACGAACATATTCCGGTTACACGCCCCACCGCGGGAGGAAGACAGCACGGCGGCGCATCGATCTGTCCTCCGGTTGACAATTTTCGGCCACCGGATAACGCCGCACGCGCCGCCTGAAGAGGGCGTGAGGCGGAGATCCGCTCGGCGCGTGCGGCAGACGCCCTTACAGACACGGCATTATAAAATTAAAAAATATGGTCAATTACCGTCCTGTCCCTGTACCCATTTCAGCTTTTTTGTCGTATTAGGGGCTAAAATTGTCTTTAGCCATTTCAGAAAATAATAAACAAATCAAAAGTTGCGGAGGACCGGACCGGGCCGGTCCGGTCGCGCGCAATTACGCCGGTGCCCCTCAGCCCGAACCCTTCTTTTATCTTATTACCGGGGACGATATCGTCAGTGCACTGTTCATAGCTGAATATTTTTTTTAAAAAAAGGACGGGAAAAAGGAAAAACCAAAAATAGCCCCGTTTGCCCAGCCCCTTCTGCCGCGCGGATGAAGGCCAAAATGGGGTGCACACTGTCGCAATCCACAGTGAATTGTGAGAGAAGCAACAGTGCAACACCCCACGGCGTTTATATGTTTTGTAATATGTATGTATGTATGTATGTATATGTATGTATGTATGTATTTGGATATGTATATGTATGTATGTATTTGGATATATATGTATTTGGTAGCTGGTCTCTTCTTTTATTTGTTATTTCTTTTTAATTTTTGGAAATAATCTTAAAACAAATTAGATTTTTAGATGAAGAAAATAATTGATTGTATGTTTATGTTATTTATTTATCAATATTAAAAATATTCATAAAATATATCTAAACTCAAAAATAAAAGCACCCACGATTTTATAAGCAATTTTGTATATAATATTCCCTTAATAGATATTAACGAGCTGGTTACGCCGGGCTTTTTATATATAGCAAACTTATTATTTATGTGGTAAGCAAAGAATTTTTTAGTTGATAAATAGAGAATTATAAATTTTAAATCATGCTATAATTTTTTTTTTATGTATTGAATTAGTTGATTATTATTATAAGCTTAAATACTCAGATAATAATTCAATTTTGAAATTTAAAAATTATAAGCGATAAAATTTATGAAAGATTAGTGAATTGTAATTTGAGTATTGCAAGACCATAATTGATTAATTGTTTAGTATGTATTAATTGTTTTGATGGTTATTTAATTGGTTGATGTAAATCTGTAATCAATAAAATGAATGAAAGATGATTTTTTGTTGTCTTGAAGCTGAATGTGTTGATGGTTAAATATTTTTTAACGAGTTACTAAGCATTTAAATGGTTGATAGCAATATTGTAATCGCTGAAATCTATTAAAGATAGATTATTTTTTTGTTTGCATTGATCCGGTTGGTTGTTGACATTATTTTTACTGGCTTGGAGAATAATTTAGTCACGGTTTGGATTTGAATTGTGTGTTGATTTAATTAACTCATAGATAGCAAAATTGCAATGTTTTGATTATCTGGGTGTGTTTTAATTGGATTGATAATTATATAATCAGTTAGTCGAAAAAAATGTAATAGATTATATTGATTAGAGATTTTTGTTTGCTTTGTAGTCAATTGGGAATTTGTTGGTGGTTGGTTTTGTTGTAATTGTGTGGCCGATCATCTAATTTTTTCTTTATTCGGTTGTGTTTACTGGTTATGGAAATATTTTTTGTATCCATTTGTATGGTGAATTATTTGATTGTTTGGTGTGATATTTTTTTTGTTGTAGTTTATTGATCAATTTGTGAATGTGTTTTAATCGGTTATTTGTAATTGTGTGGCCGATCATCTACTATTATATAACTATATTAAATGTATCTCAGAATACTTATATTAATTTTTTATATTGAAAAAATCCTAGGTCATGTTTTCTTTTCCCTATATATATATTCTTAGGCGAAAGACTAAAAATATATAAAAAATAATTAACACCATTACTGTCAAAACAATAAAAATTATTAAATTATGAAGAGCAAAAAAAATATTAACAAAAGAGTTACTAACAAAAATAATTGTTATTATTATTATTATTATTATTATTGTTATTATTGTTATTGTTATTATTATTATTATTGTTATTATTATTGTTATTATTATTATTTTTATTATTGTTATTATTATTATTGTTATTATTATTATTATTGAAATAATTGTTATTATTATTATTATTATTGTTATTATTGTTATTGTTATTATTATTATTGTTATTATTATTATTATTATTGTGTTAAGTACACTTATATATACATGGACAAAAGTAGACATTATTCTACAAATAAAAAAAATTAAATTTATGAATGTGTTTTAATCGGTTATTTGTAATTGTGTGGCCGATCATCTACTATTATATAACTATATTAAATGTATCTCAGAATACTTATATTAATTTTTTATATTGAAAAAATCCTAGGTCATGTTTTCTTTTCCCTATATATATTCTTAGGCGAAAGACTAAAAATATATATAAAAAAATTAACACCATTACTGTCAAAATAATAGAAATTATTAAATTATGAAGAGCAAAAAAAATATTAACAAAAGAGTGACTAACAAAAATAATTGTTATTATTATTATTATTATTATTATTATTATTATTATTATTATTATTATTATTATTGTTATTATTATTATTATTGTTATTATTATTGTTATTATTGTTATTATTATTATTATTGTTATTATTATTATTGTTATTATTATTATTATTGAAATAATTGTTATTATTATTATTATTGTTGTTGTTGTTGTTGTTGTTGTTGTTGTTATAATTGTTATTATTATAATTGTTGTTATTATTATTATTATTATTATTATTATTATTATTATTATTATTATTATTATTATTATTATTATTATTATTATTGGTATTATTATTATTATTGGTATTATTATTGGTATTATTATTATTGTTATTATTATTGTTATTATTATTATTATTATTGTTATTATTATTATTGTTATTATTATTATTATTGAAATAATTGTTATTATTATTATTATTATTATTATTATTATTATTATTATTATTATTATTGTTATTGTTATTGTTATTGTTGTGTTAAGTACACTTATATATACATGGACAAAAGTAGACATTATTCTACAAATAAAAAAAATTAAATTAGTGAATGTGTTTTAATCGGTTATTTGTAATTGTGTGGCCGATCATCTACTATTATATAACTATATTAAATGTATCTCAGAATACTTATATTAATTTTCGATATTAAAAAAAATCCTAGGTCATGTTTTCTTTTTCCTATATATATTCTTAGGGAAAGACTAAAAATATATTTTAAAAAATTTGAACACCATTACTGTCAAAACAATAAAAATTATTAAATTATGAAGAGCAAAAAAAATATTAACAAAAGAGTGACTAACAAAAATAATTGTTATTATTATTATTATTGTTATTATTATTATTATTGTTATTATTATTATTATTGTTATTATTATTGTTATTATTGTTATTATTATTATTATTATTGTTATTATTGTTATTATTATTATTGTTATTATTATTATTATTGAAATAATTGTTATTATTATTATTATTGTTGTTGTTGTTGTTGTTATTATTGTTATTATTATTTTTGAAATAATTGTTGTTATTATTATTATTATTATTATTTATTATTTGAAATGAGGGACAAAATTGAAAACAATATAACCTGCTGCACTAAATAAATTAAGGGATCTAATAGAAAACCGAAAAATTAAAAGAAGAAGGACTGACATGCAAATTGCATATATATATCAATTTGAATGCAAGGACGAAATTGAAAGAATTTGAAACTTGGATTACAGAAATCAAACAAAAGCCAAGGGACTGAAATGCATGCACAATAACTCGGGGGACTGATATTGATTCCGGCGCTGAGGAGAGAGAAAAGAGGACATAAACGTTCAACCGACCATTTGAGCCTACATGTCCATATTTGAACCGCACGCGCCACTCCATGCGATTCAGGGAAGAGTTGCGAATCGTCTTGACCGGCGGAGGAAAAATTTTCACCACCTTATGACGCTGCACGCGCCGTCTGAATCAACCGGGATCAAGAAACGCACCGACGCGCCCGTACGGCCTGCTGACAGCGCTGACGCAAGGGCACAGTAACGTCGTGGTCAATTACTAAACCACCCCTGAGCCGAATTGATAGATTTTGTCGTTTCGGGGGCTACGAACGTCATTACACATTTTTAAAAAATATTAAAAAAAAAAGAGTTCCGGCGGACCGGACCGAACCGGACCGGTTTGTACGTGGTCAATTACGCCCGTGCCCCTCAGTGTAAACCATATTTTTGTCTTATTATCGGGGACGAAATCGGTAAAACACTGTTCATAGGCGGAAAAAACAAAAAAAAAGGGTGGACGAACTCGCGCGACGCACGGAGGACAAAGCTCGCGTCCACAGTGAAATGAGTCTGCATGAACAGTGTTGTTCACTGTTCAAATCTCCATTTTGTTTTAGCTATATGTTAATTACCACAACGTACAAATTAAATTAAAAAAAATTAACACTTAGATTTCCATAATCGATTAACATATCGAAACAGATTTTATAAGCTTGCTCGCAACAACGCAAATTATACAAGACTACTATTGAAAAAAATGGATTCACTATAGCTAAGCTAGAGTGAGTCTTTCTTTTCCCCTTGAATAACATGCCAAAACGACATAGTTTTCCGAAACAATTTAAGTGGTTTGTGCAATTTTATTCACTTTAGTTCTTACCTTTTAATTTATGCGATTTCATCCCTACATCTAATTATTCAGACTTTTTGTTTAAATAACATGCCAAAATGATGTGTATTTCTTTCTTAAAAAATATTAAGTTTATTTTATAATTAAATACATTTTAGTTCTTGAACTTTTAATTTATGCAATTTTGTCTCTTTAATACAATCACAAGTCACGTATTTTTTTAATTCATTTTTAATTTTCGTCCACTAACTTTAAATTTATTGAATATATTCAATTTATTTAAGATTTCATGGAATGAACACATATTCCCATTCAAATATGTTTATTTGATGAAGTTCTGATACAAGTTGTTAAGGATATTACACTTGTTGGATTGTGAACAAAGTTAGAAACTTTGTATTAATAGTGAAATGTTTTGAGCTTTTACAATTTGATCTTCAAGTTTATTTTTTTACAATTTCATCTTTTCATATTGAGTTTAGTAGATACTGAACTTCATAATTTATTTTCTATGGAGTTATCCTAGTTCTATGACTCAGATTTGGCAAGTTGACATAGATTATTTTTTTCCTCAACTTCATCCTTTAATTTTAGGTTGATTGAGAATTTGGATTTATATTTTTTTATTTGATTTCTAAAGAGTTGTCATGGTCTCATGACTCGAGTTACGAGTTTTACAAGTTAGTCAGGTTAACTCCATTTTTTGTTCCTTTTTTAATTGAATATTTTCTCAATTTCATCCTTCAATATTGAGTTGATTGAGAATTAGATTTTTATATCTTTTTTATTTTTTTTCTATGAATTTATCTCAGTCTCATGATCCATATTTGACAAGTTAACCTGAACTGACTCATGATATATTTTCTTTTGAGCTTATTATGGTCTCATGACCCGAGTTGCAAGTTATCTCATTTTTTTTTTTAATTTCATCATTTAATTTTGGGTTGATTGAGAATTAAGTTTCATAATATGTTTTTGGTTCATTTTTTATGAAGTTTTCCCTGCCATATGAACCGGGTCGTAAGTTTGACTGGTAACTTGGATTGACTTAGGTGGTTTTTTTCATGTCATTTTTTTTTTAATTTTATCCTTTAATATTTGATTGATTGAAGATTAAGCTTCATGATTTATTCAAATACAGTTATCATAGTCTTATGACCAAGGTTTGATAGGTTAATCTAGGTTTATTCGACTTGTTATTCTAATTGAATTTTATTTTAAATTTTATCCTTAAAAATTTTATTGATTGAGAATTAAGTTTTTTTTTTTCTTTCTACAAGCTTATTAGGGTCTCATGACTTGAGTTAATATTTTGATATGTTAACCTAAGTTAATCATAGTAAATTCATATATATATATATATATATATTGTTTTTTATTTATTTGAATCTTACTTAAATATAATTAAGATTATTGTAATAATTATTTTTTAAAATGAATTAGGGGTATCGTATGGACCTATGCAACTAGATTAACTATAGAAGATATATTAGTCTCCTTAAAATAATCGTGAAACCAACCCCGTTTTTAGATCGATTGGCTAACTCATGTTTTCAATTTTTAATGTGTGTTTGATATGGTAGTATATAATACTTTTTTTAAAGTAGTTTTTATTTAAAAAAATATTAAAATAACTTTATTTGAATTATGATATTACCATATTAAAACTATAAAAAAAACTAATAACATATTAATTTAATATTTTTCAAGCTTTTTATACACTTTTAAAATACATCTAAATACAGTCTCTAATACAAAACCAATTGATGTCTAATCTTAGAAAATATTTTAAACATAGCAATATTCCCATCTCCTCTTACCATAAATATGCCCTAAAAATTTAGTACGATCCTAAATTTCTTGGGTAATATAGTTCCTAACCTAATCTTGTGGGCTTGTAATGTATAGAAGTCTATGTCCTATAGTCTTTTTACACTGTTTAATAACTTGATTCATAGTTAAATTATTATCTAAAAATCAAATCAAGTTAAAATTTAAAAATATAATTTTTAATCTTGATATATCAAGTCAAATTAGTACATAAAAAATGATTAAATTCTAATCTCAAAATATAGGATGTCAAAGGCGGTCGTATACTCCAAACAAAAGAAGAAGATCAACACTTAATATTTTAGTCAATACTTAATTCACACAGTGAAGAATTTGGAGGGGTATTGGCAAATAGAAGACTCAGTGTCTGCAGACCCTATTTTAGTTAGTTCCTCAAGTCACATACAGGAGATTCCTGGAATATCGGGCAGGAAAATTTCTGTAGAAAAGTGGTGGAAAGTCAACAATAGAGGCGTGCATGTTAATGGGAATACAAAATTTGAGAGTTTGGTCAACCTATTAACCCGCGAGTTCATCTGCACAACCCATGAGTCAGGTCTTGGACTAGGTCATGGCCAGTTTGAGAGCTCTGCTCGAAAGCTTGAAAGACAGGGAAGAAGTTCTAGATGAAATGAGGCATAGAGCTGTGTTTGTGGAGGGGTAAGTAGCTGTTTTTTGGGTTTTTATCAATAAAATCTCATGAATCGATTGTAATAATGATAGTGCAGAGAGATTCTGCTCCAATACAGTTATATTAACTGGTTTTTTACTAGGTACAGCCTTCTGTTCTGAAGTAGTGAACAGAAAAAACAAAAGTCAATGCTGCTGCTAGATTGATCTTGTCTGATCACCATACTTGGTGGGGACACCAGACCCACACCGCAAATTACTCGAGTATATGGACAAAGACAACGTAGGATGACCCAGCCTGTCACGCTTTGGTTGGGAGACTAAGCCTATTTGGGCCCATATCATTGTTATTTAATTTATTTATTTATGTTATGTTGAACATTTGGATTTGATGGGCCGAGCCCAATAGTGGATGTTTAGGGTTTACTATTTATATGTCCTTTATTCATTTGAGAAGACACTTTTGATGACTATTGATAAAAATGCAGACTTTGCAAATCTCCAATCTCCTTTTCTCTCTTCTTTTCTTTCAAAGCTTCTCTCTTCCCTCTAAGCTTCTTTCTTTTTATTGTTTATTTCATATTGTTCTTCGTGTTCCGCATCAGATTTGGTATCAGAGCCAGGCTTTTAATTGTTCTTACAATTAAACAATCCAGAACCCTAGATCCAGTTTGATCTAAAAAAAAAAAGCATCTACTGTTCAGATCGAAAAAAAAAAAAGTATTGTTTAGATAAAAAAAAAATTGTTCTGAAAAAAAAAAAAAAACATCTACTTTTCAGATCGAAGAAAAATATCGTGCACTGTTCATCACGGTTTTTTTTCTCCCCCAGTTAAGCAACTGCAGCGGCGGCGTCTCAGCCACAGCAGGCCCTTGTCCGCAGCGTCCTCGGCAACCCATCCACCACGGGTTCTCACTCCAGCAGCAGCAACCACCCCAGCGCCACCCCATCAGCTGCCCCTCAGACACAACCACCGCCACAGCAGGTCTTCGCCTTAGCAACCCATCCACAGCAACCACCACTGGTTCGCCACCCGCAGTGACACCAGACACCACAGCCCTTTTCCCTCGCAGCCCAAGCAGAAGTCGCCATCACGTCAGGGAAGAAGAAGGCAGAAAGCAAAACAGAAGCAGCCGTCAGGAAGAAGAAAGCAGAATTTCAAGCAACTGCCACGTCATCGCTACGTCAGCCCTACACAGATCCACGTCAGCAGGCACGTCAGCCATACACAGGATCCACATCAGCAGACACGTCATCCCTAGCAGCAGCAGAGTCAGTGCCACGTCAGCCCTAGCAGCCGCCACATCATCAACCACTGCCACATCACCCCGGTCAGAAATTTTTTTTGCCATTGAATATCATCGTTCCTAGTATATTTTTACACTTGTTGATTAAGATTAGCATTAATATTATTCCTTGTGCTTGCCATAAATAAATTACAAAAATCACCTCACAAGTTTAATTACCTTAATTTCGAGCTTCTTAATTGACCTTGAGTACTTAATCTTTTTTATTAAGTGTGGAGCTTGGTTAAATTTATGGTAAAACCATAACATTGTGTTTGAATTACTTGTGTGCATTTAGAGGACTTACATTGCGTGCTTGCGAATTTTCCTGGTTTAATCTGTTATTACTTAGTCTCCAAGTAAAATAATAATAAAATAAATATACGTATATTAGCTTTAATTTTGTTTTGCGTTTTACTTGCAAGAATTATTTGTGATCTCAGTTTTAGGACTAGTTTTGCATGCATTTACGTAGCGGTCGACTAGTACACAATCTAGAAGTCATAGCTATCATGGATCCGAACTCTAGTAATGCTCTTAGAGATATTCAAGAACAATTACATCTTATACGAGCGGAAGTGAGTAACATGTCCAATCAAATTAATGATCTTTCTGGAAGGATGGAGTCTATTGAAACTTTGCAAGTAAGACAGTCTAGTGAGAGTGAGCATTCTAATGACAATCATAGGGATCCTCAAAGACCAGTTCCTCGTAGGAACCGCCACCATAATCGACACCAGGGTCATCATGACTTTGATGATCCTAATGATAGTGAACATTCCAATGATTACCGTCAGAGACCAGTTCATACTAGGAACCGTCAATACAATCGTAATCAAGGTTATCATGATTACGATGACCCTGATGAGCAAGTCATGAGGCATATTAAGGTAGAAGCCCCAACTTTTGAGGCTCAACTTGACCCGTGGATCTTTGATAGATGGCTCCGTGACATGGATCAATTCTTTGGTTGGTATAATTTATCTGAGAATAGGAGGGTAAGATTTGCAAAGATGAAACTTAGAGGAACTGCTCAGCTCTATTGGGAAAGTGTAGAGGAATCTTTGATTAGGAGAGGTCAACCCCCTATTACTGATTGGGTTGAAATGAAAGCTAAGTTAGAAGAGAAGTACTTGCCTCGTTCGTATAGAGGAAATCTTTTGGATCAGTGGAATAACTTGAGGCAAGGAGGCAAGTCTGCCAATGAATATGTGGCACAATTTGATGAGTATAGAATGAGATGTGCAGTTAGGGAGGATGAAGTAATGACCCTGAGTAGATTTCGAAAAGGCTTAAATGATGACCTTAGAAGGGAGGTTGTGCTTAGAGGTGTTTCCACCCTTGATGAAGCCTATACCTTGGTACAAAATTATGAATTGGTCACAAAAAGCCAATGGACGAGACGTCAGGACACTCGTAGTATCCCTTCTAGATCTCAACCGGGAGGTAATAACTCAATATTAGGTGCCCCACCTCGTAAACCCAATCCTTTGGTTTCCCAGATACCTAGAGATGACAAAGGTAAGGGTATTTTTCATGAAGCACCTAAGATAACCTTGAGAATTCAGTGTTTTAAGTGTCAGGATTTCGGTCATGTTTCCTCTAGTTGCCCTAATAGGACTCTATTTATCAAGGGGCAAGAAGATATGGGTGAAGAAGATAATTGTGATGATGAGATTTATGAACCCAATCCCGAAGATTTTCAGGACTTAAATGATGAGGAGGGTGAGTCCAACTTGCTAGGATGTGTTAGGTCTATATCCCTTCAACGGGAGACAATCAGGTTGAGCGTTGTTAGATGTGCTTTAACACAACCTAAAGGGACTGAGGATTGGAGAAGGACTGCTATTTTTTACACTTACATTAAGTCTGGAGACAAAGGGTGTAAGATTATCATAGACAACGGTAGTTGCATTAATGCAATTTCCTCGGGTAGTGTATCCCGTTTAGGCTTAAAATCTGTTCCACACCCTAAACCCTATAGTGTGTCATGGGTTAACGATACATCAATAGCAGTCAAAGAGAGATGTGTTTTTCCCATTAAGATCTTGGACTATCATGATGAAATTTGGTGTGATGTCATTCCCATGGATGTAGGGCATGTCATTTTGGGTAGGCCTTGGTTGTATGATTTGGACGTTACAATTTTTGGGCGATCAAATTCTTGCTCATTTTATTTTCAAGGTAAGAAAATCCAACTCATTGGATTAACTCCAAGGTCTAATGATATTAGCCAAAAGAAAAGTGCAGTGAAAAAGGGAGGGCTTAACATAATAAGTCCTAGGGAATTTGATAAGGAAATTTGTGAGGAGTCTGTTGTGTTTGCTGTAGTGGCTAAGGAGATTGTAGAAGACTTTTTAGAAGAGCCACCTGAAGAGGTAAAGGAAGTATTGAGAGAATTTCTAGATGTTTTCCCTTCTGACCTACCTGATACTTTACCCCCCTTGCGTGATATTCAACACGCCATAGACTTTGTCCCTGGTGCCACATTACCAAACTTGCCTCACTATAGGATGAACCCAAGTGAACATGTTGAATTGCAAAGGCAAGTATATGAGTTGTTACAAAAGGGATTTATTCGAGAGAGTTTGAGTCCTTGTGCAGTGCCTGCATTGTTAACACCGAAGAAAGATGGGTCATGGAGAATGTGTGTAGATAGTCGAGCTATCAATAGGATTACGGTCAAGTATCGTTTTCCAATTCCTCGATTAGATGACATGCTAGATATGATGGCAAGAGCCCAGATTTTCTCTAAGATTGACTTGAAGAGTGGATATCATCAGATTAGGATCCGTCCGGGAGATGAGTGGAAGATGACATTTAAGACTAAGGATGGTTTATATGAATGGCTTGTCATGTCTTTTGGCCTTTCCAACACACCAAGCACTTTTATGAGAGTAATGACACAAGTGCTTCGGCCATTTATGGGAAAGTTCCTGGTAGTGTATTTTGATGATATTCTTATTTATAGCAAAACCAAGGAAGAGCATTTTGATCACCTTACTCAAGTTTGTATTACCCTAAGAAAGGCGAGTTTGTTTGCAAATGTCAAAAAGTGTTCCTTCTTCACAGATCAAGTGATTTTTTTAGGGTTTATAGTGTCATGGAAAGGAGTTTTTGCTGACCCCCAGAAAGTCCAAGCAATAGTAGATTGGCCTGAGCCTAAGACCATTCATGAGGTTCGTAGTTTTCATGGGCTTGCGACTTTCTATTGTCATTTTATCAAGGGCTTTAGCACCATCATGTCGCCTATTACAGATTGTTTGAAACAAGGTGAATTTCAGTGGAGTAAAGGAGCTAATAGGGCATTTGAGGAGGTTAAGAAGAAGATGACGGAGGCCCCGGTAATGAGACTACCTGATTTTACTAAGGTGTTTGAAGTAGAATGTGATGCTTCAGGGGTAGGTATAGGTGGAGTGCTTAGTCAGGAACGTCACCCTGTAGCCTATTTCAGTGAGAAACTTAATGAGGCCAAACAAAAGTACTTAACTTATGATAAAGAGTTTTATGCGGTGGTTCAGGCCTTGAGCTATTGGCGCCATTACTTGTTACCACAGGAGTTTGTTCTTTACTCCGACCATGAGGCCCTCCGCTATCTGAACTCCCCAAAGAAACTAAATCACAGGCATGGTCATTGGGTTGAATATTTGCAAGCATACTCATTTGTTTTGAAACATAAATCTGGAATAGAAAATAAAACTGCAGATGCTTTGAGTCGTCGGGTAACATTGTTGTCTGTAATGAGTGTGGAAGTCACAGGATTTGAGAGACTCAAAGAGGAGTATGAATCTTGCTCAGAATTTGGAGATATATACTTGACATTAAAGGATGAGAGTCACCGTGCTATAAATGGGTATCACCTCCAAGACGGATACTTATTTCGTGATAACAAGCTGTGTATCCCAAACACATCCGTGCGTGACTTTTAGATATGGGAGACTCATGCTGGAGGTCTCTTGGGACATTTTGGAAGGAATAAAACCATTGAAGAGGTGGAGCGTCAGTTTTTTTGGTCTAGTTTGAAAAGAGATGTCGCAAAATTGGTAAGTCAGTGTCGAACTTGCCAACTGGCAAAGCATAGGAAACAAAATACTGATCTTTACACCCCGTTGCCCATTTCTACTTGCCCTTGGCACGATGTTAGTATGGATTTTGTTCTTGGACTTCCACGTACGACAAAGAAACATGATTCTATTTTCGTGGTTGTTGATCGCTTCTCTAAGATGGCACATTTTATTCCTTGTACTAAGACCACAGATGCTTCCAGAGTTGCAAAACTCTTTTTTGATGAGATTGTCAAGTTGTATGGTCTTCCCCAAACCATAGTTTCAGATAGGGATGTTAGATTCACAAGTTATTTTTGGAAAACCCTTTGGCATATGGTTGGAACCAAATTGAAATTTTCCACTGCTTACCATCCCCAAACGGATGGTCAAACTGAGGTGGTTAACAGGAGTTTAGGCAACCTTTTAAGGTGTCTAGTGAGTGATCATAATAGGAATTGGGATCTGTTTCTTCCCACGGCCCAGTTTGCCTATAATAGCTCTGTCAATAGGTCCATAGGAATGAGTCCTTTTGAAGTTGTACATGGTTACAAGCCTAGGAAACCTCTAGACCTTCTTCCCATGTCCGTTCATGCTAGAGTGTCCGAGTCAGCTGAGTCTTTTGCACGTAGAATTCAGGATTTGCATATTGAGATCGCTAAACAAATTCAAGCAAGTAATGCGCAATATAAACTTAGAGCTGATTTACATAAGCGGCATAATGAATTTAATGTGGGAGACTATGTTATGATACAAATTAGACCAGAGCAATTTCCTTTTGGAGCTAATCTAAAATTGCAGGCACGTAGTGCCGGGCCCTTCAAAGTGCTAAAACGGGTTGGTTCAAATGCTTATGTTCTAGATTTACCACATGATTTTAGCATTAGCTCTACATTTAATATTGAGGATCTAGTTGCATACCATAAACCACTTCCTATCCCAAATGATCCATTTGAAATACCACTTAACTCTTCCCCTGATGACCCTATTGAAACCTTTATCCCTCCCACCTTGACTTCCGCACAAAAGGATAATATTGATGCTATTATGGATGAACAAGTTGTTTTTAATAGGGACGGTGAGGTTCAATGATTTCTAGTTCGCTGGGTGGGCCGACCTAATTCAGATAACTCTTGGATCACTAAAGACACTTTACAGCAGCTTGATCCAGATCTTTGGGAGTACTATCAGAGTCGGCCAGAGTTACACTCGACGGGGTCGAGTTTTTCCAACCCCAGGAGAGTTGGTGGGGACACCAGACCCACACCGCAAATTACTCGAGTATATGGACAAAGACAACGTAGGATGGCCCAGCCTGTCACGCTTTGGTTGGGAGACTAAGCCCATTTGGGCCCATATCATTGTTATTTATTTTATTTATTTATGTTATGTTGAACATTTGGATTTGATGGGCTGAGCCCAATAGTGGATGTTTAGGGTTTACTATTTATATGTCCTTTATTCATTTGAGAAGACACTTTTGATGACTATTGATAAAAATGCAGACTTTGCAAATCTCCAATCTCCTTTTCTCTCTTCTTTAGCTTCTTCTTTTCTTTCAAAGCTCTCTCTTCCCTCTAAGCTTCTTTCTTTTTATTGTTTATTTCATATTGTTCTTCGTGTTCCGCATCAATACTCTTGCGTCGATTGTCAACTAATGAAAATCTACTGTGCCTCTTAACAATGTCTAAATATCTTCATCTAAAGAGCAAGCCTCCAAACTATCCATGCCTGTTAATTTGTTAACTTTTCTGAAACTGCAAATAAACCACAGTATTTTGTCGAGTAAACTAAAGAAACCATTTGAATTGACTGTGTAACAGTGACTGAAGAACAAGAATTTTTTTTTTTGCAGAGAATTGCATGTCTCTTATTGAATAACTCCCTTGTACAGATACACACACGCACACGAGAATATGAGTTTGTATAGGAATGCTAGATTGCTAATATCTAAGCAAATCTCCTACAATTAATAGGACTCTTGTGTGAATTTCCAATAATCACGCTAACACCCTCCCTCAAACTTAAGGTGGTATAGTAGATGCCATCTTTAGTTTGCTTAAGAGATCCTGGAAATGTCTTGAAAGAAGTGTTTTGGTGAATACATCAGTTGTTTGTTGTTTAGAGGAGACATAAACCAATCTTATGGTGCCATGAGAAACATGATATCGTATAAAATGATAGTCAATCTCGATATGTTTTGTATGCTCATGGAAGACATCATTATGAGAAATCTGTATAGCTCTTCTATTATCACAATGAAGCATAGTGGAAGAAGAATGTGGAATACCCATGTCAGTTAATAGCCACTATAGCCAAATTAATTTAGAGGAAGCATCTGCAATAGCATGATATTCAGATTCGGCAGTAGAGCGAGGGTGTCATGTTAAGGTTGTCAACAACAGTTTGCTTTTTGCTACGCCAAGATATAAGAGAGTCACCTAGGAAGGAACAATATCTAGTTGTAGACCGACGATCAGTTGGATCTCTACCCCAATCAGCATCAGAGTAGCCAGACAACACGAATGAGGAGTCAACAAAGAAGTGTAAACCATAAAAGAGAGTGGCTTTAAGGTAACAAAGTATCCGAAGTACTGCAGAGTAGTGAGTGGAGCGAGGGGCAGACATAAACTGACTTACTAAAGAACAACATATGAGATGTCAAACCGAGTAGCAGTGAGATAGACAAGACTCCCAACAAGTTGTCGATACAAAGTAGGATCATCAAGAGGAGTGCCATCTAGAGGTGTAAGTTTGCAATTTATTTTTAGGGAAGTGGACTCTGTTTTGGTATCAGTGGTGCCAACATGAGAAAATAAATCAGATGCATACTTGGCTTGTGACAAGTAATAGCCGCCAGAAGATTGAGAAACTTCAAGACCCAAAAAATAACTAAGATGACCAAGATCTTTAATCTCGAAATGTTGACTAAGATGGTCTTGAATTTTGGAAATACTAGAAGCATCATCTCCTGTTATTATCATATCACCAACATATATTAATAGAAGAACAACACCATGGTTAGTTCGTCAAATAAACAATGCAGAATCATGAGAGCTAGAAAGAAAGTAAAACTGAATTTGGCAAACTAAGCCCTTGGTGCTTCTTTTAATCCATACAAGGCTTTTTGAAGCTTACAAACTTTATGAGGAGCATGATATCCAGGAGGAGAAAGCATATAAACTCCTTCTGTTAAATCTCCATGAAGAAAGACATTTTAACATCCATCCGAAATATTGAAGTGACATCCATGAAGTAATTTGGAGGTAGTGACATGACCAATATGAGTAATGGGCATTGTAGTACCATTTGCAGTATAGATTGGTGGCAAGGAAGCAACATTTGTTTTATCAGACAAAAATTAATATCAGTGGTCATGTGATCACAATATGCAGAGTCAAAAAACCAAAGAAAGTTACACAGAGTAGCAAACATGGCAGTAGAGGAATTAGAGGAGATAACCTGTTTATTTCCTCAAGATCACTCATAGTGATGAAGGTAGAGCTGGTAGTAGCAACAGTAACAGTGAGAGGAAGAGCCAGGTTTGAATATATTTTTAGATTTAGAGAACCCACCTTTTGGTCTTGGAGGACGTGTGGGATAGTGTTCTAGAATGTGGCCAAGAGCATGATAGTATCTGCATTCTACAGTAGGGCGAGTAGCAAAAACATGACCTATTTGATGACAATTCTTACATGTTTGTTTACTGAATTTCTGATGTGGGACCGAGTAGTTGCAAGAGCAATGTCAATTTGAGGACATTTGTGTTTCTTCAAAAATAATCTCTTGAATAACAATGTTTAATGAAGGGAGTGGATTCCGATGTAGAAGAGAGGCTCAAATAGATTCATATTCAGATAGTAGAGCCATAAGCACATGAATGAGATGCAGGTGATCTTTAATGATATTGGCCTGAGATAATTGATTCCAAATTGGTTGAACTTGAGCAAGGAAATCTTTGACAGATTGACTGGATCCTTGTTTGAGACTATGAAGTGTAGTCCACAACTGATAATAGTGGGCAAGTCCAGTGGTTTGGTATCGATTAGCTAAGAAATCCCAGATTTCTTTTGTAGAGTCATAATTTGCAAATTGTTTGTGAATGGCTCGTACTAAAGTTTTGTGAAACCATGTAATAATCTGGTGATTTTTACTATCCCAATCCTCCAAGCGATCTGTAAACTTTGTATCAGATTCATCTTTTTCTTTGGTTGGTTTAATGATATCTCCGGTAGCAATACGCCACAATTTACGATCAATTAGGAAGCTTTTCATTCCTTGAATCCAAAGATTGTAATTTGATCCAGACAAAGCAGTTGTAATGAATTGTGAAATACCATATTTTTCCGTGATGATGACCGGGAGTAAGATACACGGTAAGCACATGACAGTGTGTAGGCTTCAATAAAAATGGGTAACCTGTCTTACAGGCACCTACCTCTGCTCCACCTCTCAATTCAGATTATCAATTAAGCTGGAAAGGGAATGATCGGTGGACAGGAAAAGAGGAGCAGAGGAGGGACAATGTCAGCACAGAGGAGGGCTGTCTTTGGCTGGAGGCAATGTGGTAGTGGTGGAGCTGACAGGAGAGGAAGAGGAACTAGGGTGGCGACCAACAACCAACAGAAGAAGAGAAGGAAGAGGTGTGGCCGGCGGCAGTAGTGGGAGGAGAACGAGAAGATGCAGAGAAGGGACGCGAGGGTTGCCGTTGGAGGCAGACGGGAAACACAGGAAACAGAGGAGGGACGATTGCAGTTGTTGACAACAACTCAGGGAGCAGAGGAGGGATGAGACGATTGTTGACGGTTGACGGCAACTTAATATTCTGGCTGTTAGTGCTTTGATTTTTTTCAATTACAGCTCGAAAGGTTTGTGCTTTGAATCCTGGTTGCTGGTGGCTGCTTGTCGGAGAAGAAGAAACGAAAACGAGAGCTGAGACAAGAATAGATTATTGTAGAGGCACAAAGACCATGAAGCACATGAAAATTTTTGGATCTAGATCACATACTCTGATACCATGCTAACAGTGACTGAAGAACAAGAAAAAGAATTGCGGAGAATTATATCTCTTATTGAATAACTCACTTGCTCGTGTATATATATATATATATATACACATGAGAATATGAGTTATGATACCATGTTAAGAACAAGAAAAAGAATTGCAGAGAATTATATATCTCTTATTGAATAACTCACTGGTTCATATATATAGAAATGAGAATATGAGTTAAGACTGCTAATATTATGCTAAGCAAATCTCCTATAATTAATAGGACTCTTGTGTGAATATCCAGTAATCACACTAACAGTCTGAAAGGAAAACTGCACAGTTTTACATCACCACTCAATTCATCTATGTTATGAGATAACATTTTCATACAAATGCTCACATACCCGAGGAGGTTAAGGTTTTGATCTGGGTGACGGTGCTCGCTATTTTTTATTCCACTCACTATCTCCTGGACGAGGGTGCCACAACTAAAGACATGAGTTTTCACTGAGAAGTATCCGATGGATGCATACTGAGGAGACATGTAGCCAGCAGTATTCGCCTCTGTTTGATCTCCACGGAACATTCTTGCAAGGCCAAAGTCTGAGATTTTTGGATCTAGCTCGTTATCCAGTAAAATATTGCTGGCTTTGATATCTCTATGGATTACTCTCAGTCTAGAGTCTTGATGGAGATGAAGCAGCTCTCGAGCAACTCCACCAATAATGTCCATACGCTTAGCCCCAATCAAGTACTTCTCTTCTTGTTTCGCCCAACAAAAATACATAAATGAATGATGATTGTTTAGGAGAGGTTCACACCAAAAATAAAAAGCTCCAAACTCTTGTTGGGCATGAATTCGTAGATTAAGTTTTTTTCATCTTCATGAATGCAACAACCAAGAAGCCTCACGAGATTGCGATGCTGAAGTTTACCAAATAAATATAACTTGATTTTTTAACTCATTCAATCCTTGGCCAGAACTATTAAATATTACAGATTAGAATATAGCTGTTATCTTTGTATTTTAGTGTAACCGGATTTGTATTTTAGTGTTAGGTAAGATTTGTGCGTGTTTGTATTTTAGTGTAACATAAATTACTTACTATAAATATCTGCACTACAACATTGAAAAAAACACAGAAGATTAATACATTTCTTCATCCGAATTCTTACTCAGAAATTTTACATGGTATCAGAGCTAATTCTTTAATCTTCATCCGAATTTGTATTTTTTTCTCGAATTATCACTACTCAAACAACCCCGAAGTTCTACAATCTCTTTATTCCCAGAAACATTGCGTGTTTTTCTCAGAAAACAGACACAACAAATTTTTTTCTCCGCCAGAAACCCAAATTCCCCCCAAAAACCTAGTTTTTCATGGAAATCAAACACCCCAAATTTTCCCTAGAAACCCAAATTTTCCTAGAAACCAAACATCCAATTTACCCTAGAAATACAAATCCATCAACACCCAGATTCACCGTAAACACCATACACCATTCACAACACAAAAACACATTCCAACCCACACTGAATCACTCGCCGTTACTTGAAAAAAATGGAAATTAACCCAATGAATGTACCCGCTCTCCGATCGGCGACCCAGATTGTTGTCCATTAGGACAACTGGCCACTACCAACTAGGGTTGTGTTGGATGAAACCAACTACTTCCTTTGGTCCCAACTCATGGAGATGTGAATTGGTGCTCCCAACAAGACTGGGTACCTCACCAGAGCAATAGAGAAACCCAACCCAATTGACCCAAAACTGGACACTTGGTTAACTGAAAACCATCGAGTCAAAAGTTGGTTAATTGACTCGATGTGCCCTGCATTGATGCAACAATTTATCAGAATCCCCACGGCAAGGGAAATATAGGAGGTGGTGGCACTTACCTTCCACGATGGGTTAGATGAAACCCACATTTTTGAGCTGAATCAGTGGTCCTTCTCCACAAAATAAAACGGCCTATCACTCCTAATCTCTTACAACGAACTTGTTGAAATTTTCCAGGAAATCGACCATCGGACGCTGTCACAAGCAGGAACGGTTGACGGTGTAGTCTAGCTCCACTCAGCAATGGTGAGGCTGAGAGTACACATCTTCCTCAGTGGCCTTGATTTAGTGTTTGATCAAGCTAGGGAAGAGATACTGAGTAAGGAACCTAAGCTTGATTTGGAGAGTGTGTACGCGTATGTACGCCGAGAAAACCAATAACAAAAGACGATGGCAGGGGGACTTGAGGGTGGCCGTCGACCTCACCTAACGTTAACTGAAAAGGGGGGGAACTTAATCAGACACATCTGGCAACAAGTAAGGACAAAACTCAAGCACTCGTATGGTTATGGCGGGCATCTATCTTTTGGGTACCTTACGAAATTACAACCGCATCTGTTCTCAAATATCAGTAATTTAGAGTTTAAATGTGAAATTTGTGAACTGGCCAAAAACCATTGTATCCCTTATTTACCAAGTTTGAATAAAAGTTCAGAACCTTTGCAGCTATTCATTCTGATGTTTGGGGTCTTGCAAAGGTCCCATCATTTTCACATGCTTGTTATTTTGTTACATTTATTGATGAGTGTACTTGGATGACTTGGATTTCTCTCCTTTGGAATAAGAGCGATGTAAGTACAGCCTTTCAGGAATTTCATAAAATGGTGATAAACCAATACTAGAGGTCGATTCATATACTGCAATCAGACAATGGAACGGAGTTTATGGATCAAATTTTAGGTACATTCTTGGGCAACCATGGAATTCGACACCAAACTTCATGTACTTACACTTCACAGCAAAATGGGCTAGCCGAGCGAAAAATAGATAGATTATGGAAGTCGTCCGTGCCTCACTATTCGGTATGAATATGCCTAAGTTTTATTGGGGTGAGACGGTAAAATCAACTGCTTATTTGATCAATCACACACCATCCAATGTTCTCCATTTTCAAACTCCTCAACAAAAGATGGAATCCTTGCTCTCCATCCCTCATCTACCGAATCTGAAACAGAGAATATTTGGATGTAAAGTCTATGTTTACATACCTAAGGTTTTGCGGAATAAACTGGACCCGTGTTCGAAGAAGTGTGTCTTTGTCGATTACTCAGAATTTCAGAAAGGGTACCGGTGTTATGATCCTCTACACCCGAAGTTACATGTTACCTTGGATACCTCTTTTCATGAAATGGAGCCCTATTACTCAGGGGAAGCTTCTAGGTCATCTCTTCATGGGGAGAGAAACAATGAAGAGAATGATGATCTATTTGAATTAGAGGAAAATGGAAAATAGTTTAAAGTTATTCTAAGGAAACCAGGGAAAATGATGTAGCCCCTCACGGTAGTGAAGATTTGGAATTTTACATCGATCAGAATCTCCCAAGCAACAACCCCCCTTTGTCTTCAGAGTTGCCAATGTCTACACCATTAACCGAAGAATCAAACCAGAATGTCCTTTCTCAGGTAAATCAAAACCCTATTCTTGATAATGAAATTCCTGTTATTGTTGAAAATAGAGCAAATAAATACCCGTAGAGGTCAAATAGAGGAGTCCCGAAGAAACAATATGAACCTGATCTGAAAAACATGACTAAATACCCAATTAGTGACTATGTTTCTTCTCATAGATTGTTAGGATCGTATGCACTATCTGTTAATCAATTATCTACTGTATCTATTCCTAGTAATGTACAGGAGGCATTAGCAGATCCAAAATGGACGGTGGCAATGAACGAAGAAATGGAAGCACTCCAAATGAATAACACTTGGGAGTTGTGTCCACTACCTGAGGGGAAGAGAACCGTTGGATGCAAATGGGTCTTCATAGTTAAACTAAAGGCGGATGGCAGTATAGACAGGTACAAAGCAAGGTTAGTTGCAAAGGGATATACCTAGAAGTATGGAATAGACTACCAGGAGACCTTTGCTCCGGTTGCAAAAATCAACTCCATCCGCATCCTCATAGCTCTAGCGGTAAACCGAGACTGGGTATTGCAACAATTTGATGTCAAGAACGCTTTCCTCAATGGAGACCTTGAAGAAAAAGTTTACATGGATTTACCACCCAGAGCTAAAGGTAAATCCCCAAGTAAGAAAGAAGTATGCAAGTTAAAGAAGGTGTTATACGGTCTAAAACAGTCACCTTAGGCTTGGTTTGGAAGATTCTCCTCCACAATGAAGGAATTTGGCTATAAGCAAAGCAACTCCGATCATACTTTATTTATAAAACACAGGGAAGGGAAGATTACAACATTAATAGTGTATGTGGATGACATGGTCCTAACAAGAGATGATATAAAAGAAAGAAAAGCACTACAATGGTTTCTAGCTTCAAAATTTGAAATGAAAGATCTGGGACAATTGAAGTATTTCTTGGGGATCAAAATTTCAAGGTCAAGAACTGGGATATGTCTATCACAACAGAAATATGTGCTAGATTATCTACAGAAACTAAAATGCTTGCATGTAAACCAGTTGATACATCTATGGAGATGAACCACAAGCTGGGGGGATCAGAGAATCAAACATCAGCTGACAAAGGACGTTACCAACGGTTAGTTGGGAAATTGATATATTTATCACATACATGACCAGACATAGCCTATACAGTTAGTGTGGTAAGTAAGTTCATGCATTCACTAGGAGAGGAGCATATGGAAGCAATATATCGGATCCTAAGGTATTTAAAGAGTGCACCAGGAAGAGGACTACTATTCTTAAAGAATGAAGTTCGTGAAATTAAAGGGTACACAAACTCAGACTGGGCAAGAGATCAAATAGATAAGAGATCGACATCAGATTACTTTACTTTTGTAGAAGGTAACCTAGTAACTTGGAGAAGCAAGAAACAAAAAGTGGTCGCCAGATCAAGTGAGGAGGTAGAATACCGAGGTATGGCTCATGGTGTGTGCGAATTATAATGGATAAAACATGTGTTATAGGAATTGGGGGTTGATTATGGGTCATACATGAGTTTATACTGTGATAATAAGGTAGCTATCGAGATTGCACACAATCCTGTACAACATGATCCTACCAAACACGTTGAAGTCAACTGACACTTTATTAAAGAAAACCTTGATCGGAAAATTATACAATTTCTGTTTGTAAGGTCAGAAGATCAACTGGTAGATGTACTCACAAAGGCGGTTTCAGGAAGGGCATTTCATGGTGCAATTAACAAGTTGGGCATGATAAATATCTACGCTCCAACTTGAAGGGGAGTGTTAAATATTACAGATTAGAATATAGCTATTATCTTTGTATTTTAGTGTAATCGAATTTGTATTTTAGTGTTAGGTAAGATTTGTGTGTGTTTGTACTTTAGTGCAACAAAAATTACTTACTACTATAAATACCTGCACTGTAACATTGAAAAAAACCACAGAAGATTAATTCGTTTCTTCATCCGAATTCTTACTCAGAAATTTTACAAGAACACTTTGAAAGCCTTTTAACTACTATTTCTTGACCTTCTTTCAATATGCCCTAGCAACCAAAGAAATAGTTCAGTAAGTTGTACGTCTCAGAGGGTTTCGGCGCCGTTTAAAATTTCGTTTCAAACTGTGTTTTCATGATTATTATTTTTTATGTTTTTTGGATAATTATGATATTCAAGTATCAAAAAAAAATTTCTTACGAATATTATCTGTGTAATTCCAAACTAAAAGCAACTGCTACCGAACCTCTAACCATTCTTTTCAAGAGGCAGGTAACTATTTTTACCTTAAATACAGGTCCAAAACCTCCTCCTCCCAACTTGTTGTTGCTTGAAAAGTTATCCGTGGCTTTCTAATTATTATTTTTATATATAATTAAGTTTCGATGAGAGAAAATGGAGTTGAAGAAGTGAACAAAGCAGCAGGCAAGGATTTCAAGTTTCTATGCAATCGCCATTGATCCTGTCTCTTTAAAGCCAGGACAGAGAAATGGTTAAATTTGCAAAAGCAGTTCTTCAGACACAATCCCTCACATTTCCTGAAGCCAATGCTCTTGTCAAACCAGGAAGAAGATGTGTCTGGCAGTTTATTGTCTGTATACTTGAGAAAGCCATCTTTACCACTACAATTCAGTGGAGTCCTCCGGTTACAGCCACCTGATCAATCTGACAAGTTCCAATCCACCGGAGACTTAGGCGTGAATCCTTCCAAGCATATACATATAGGATTTCTAGTCATCTCATAGCGGCGAAGCGCGGGCACCAAAGCCAGTAAAATTCTAAAAGAACATTGACTTAATATGCAGAACTTAAGAATAAAAAATCAAGGGACTAGATTTGAATTTTTTTGCTCTTTTGAACAATCCAAGAATAAAAAAAAGATTTTGCATACCTGTAAACATGAAAACTAAAATAAAGTATAAAGTATACAAAACCAAGACAATAATCATATAAATTAAGAGGATCACGTTTTAAGAACATGAAGTGCAATAACTAAATGAGAAAGAACTAAAAACTTGTGGGACTTGAAATAAATGGGGTTTCTGTTCGATCTTTTCGATAATACACAACACAGGGACGCCACCACCATCTATATCTATTTAAAATTACGACGAACCATAAATCATATTTTTATCTTTTTTTATTAACACCCTCTACTTTTCCTCCCTCCTGAATATGAGTGATAATCCACACCACCTCTTCTCAGCAGCGTCCCGTTTGGAGTGATTGCAGTTGTAGACCTTGGAAACCATAAACACAAAGGTCTCTGTTGGGTGTTAATAATAGATAGCGACATTTTACCATTCATACTATAGGATAGGAGATGGTGTTTTTTTTTAAAGTATTTTATTTTAAAATATATTAGATATTTTTTATTAATATATTAAAATAGCTTAAAAATATTTAATGTAGAGAAAATAATGCAAAAATAAACTGCCACGACAACTCCCTCTAAGCTTGACATTGTGCTCAATTTGAACTGAGATTTTTTGACTCGGCTGTCAGAATTATGAGTGAGTTGTTGCTTTGAAGATAGAATTGAATGTTTTGAATTTTGAATTTTTGATTTTCAATAGCAGAGTGTAATTCGGTATTCGAGTGAAAAAACATGTGAGTTTTGAGTGTAAACACGGGAGGTTGAGCGTAAACACATAGAGATTAGCAGCAGGTGTTACAAAAATTGTTTGTTAATTCATGGCTTCATCCTCACTCAAATACAGTACCAATGTTTGATGGTGAACACTATCATATTTGGGCTGTCAAAATGAAATTCTTCTTGAGATCTCTAGGATTATAGAAGGTTGTGGTGACAAATGCTGATCCACCACAATTAAATAGAAATCCTACTATTGCTCAAATGATGTCTTATGAAGAAGAAAAGCTCAAGAAAGACAGGGCCATCACTTGTCTGGATTCTGGAATTGCAGACCATATATTTACAAAAATTATGAACTTGGAAACACCAAAACAAATATAGGATAAGATCCAAGTCGAATTTGAAGGCAGCAATTGAGTCAAAACTGTCAAGTTACTTGCATTCAAGGGAGAATTTGAATTGATGAAGATGAAACACAATGAAATTTTCAAAACTTATTCTGGCAGATTGATGAACATTGTAAACCAAATGAGGCTCCTAGGGGAGACATTTGAAGATCGTAAGGTAGTAGAAAAACTTATGATGTCAGTCCTAGATAATTTCGAGGCTAAAATTCAGCAATAGAAGAGTCTTGCGATTTGCAAAACCTCACCATTGTAGAGTTAATTAGCAGGTTGCATATCCAGGAGCAAAGAGTGCAAATGAGGGATGATGAAGTTATTGAAGGAGCATTTCAAGCAAACAATAAAGGGAGAAAAACTGGAACTTTACCAAAGAAAAACTTTAACAATGGTAAACAAATTCTCTCCAAATATAAACTAGTTGTACCTGCTAGTAGACAAATTTTTTAACCAGTTGTACCTGCTAGTAGAGAAAATTTCCCCCCTTGTTCTTACTGTAAAAGAACTAATCATGCTGAGATAAATTGCTGGTTCAAAGGGAAATCACTTCTTCATTGTGATTTCTGTAAAAAAAATGGCCATAATGAGAGGTATTGCTGGATGAAGAAGAAACCACCTCAGCATGAAATTCAGCAACATGAAAATGTTTCTGAAGAAGGCAAGGATGTTGAAGAGCACCTGTTCATGGCAACCCGTGATGAACACACCTCCAGAAGGGATACATGGTTGATTGACAATGGCTGCACTAGTCACATGACTAAATTTCTATCAATTTTCTCTTCAATTGATAGATCAATTAATCCAAAAATTAAGCTTGAAAATGGAGATATTGTGAAAGCAAAACGAAGAGGTACTGTCACGGTTTGCACAAACAAAGGTACAAAACTTATTACAAATGTCTTGTATATCATAGAGTTGGATCAGAATCTGCTGAGTGTTGCACAAATGCTAAGGAATTGGTATGAAGTGTCTTTTAAAGATAATTATTGCTTTATCATTGATTCACATGATTCAGCCATTGCAAAAATCAAGATGGAGGGTAATAGCTTTTATTTGAATCTAAATGCAGTAGAAGGGCATGCCTTAAGTGCCAAAACTGATGAAATTTTTATTTGGCACAAAAGGTTTGGCCACTATTATTTCAAATCATTAATGATGTTGCATGATAATTATTTAGTAGAAGGAATGCCTGAAATTCATGTTAATAAGAAGATTTGTGAAGGATGTGAATTTGGAAAGCAACACCGAACGCCATTTCCACAGAATGCATCAAACAGAGCAGCAAGCAATTTGCAACTAGTCCATTTGGACATTTGTGGACCAATGAGCATGGCATCTTTGAACAATAATGTTTATTTCATGTTGTTCAGAGATGACTACAGCAGGATGACCTGGGTTCATTTTTTGAAGAACAAGTCTCAAGCACTTTTAGAATTTAAAAACTTTAAGTGTATGGCTGAAACTCAAAGTGGTCAGAAGATCAAGATGCTAAGAACTGACAATGGTGGAGAGTATTTCAAAAGAATTTAATTCCTACTGTCAATAAGCTGGAATTGTGCACCAATTGACAGTGCCCTACTCTCCACAACAGAATGGTGTTGCTGAGAGGTAGAACTGGGCAGTCATGGAGATGTCCAAATGCATGTTGTTCGAAAAGAATTTGCCAAGATTTATATAGGCTGAAGCTGTAAATACTTTAGTATATTTGTTAAATAGATTATCAACTAAATCTATTCAAAACAAAACACCACTAGAAGATTGGTCAGGGGTGAAACCTACTGTCGAACATCTGAAAATGTTTTGCTCTCTCTGCTATTTTCATGCACCTGCTGCAAAAAGGGGAAAGCTTGATATAGTAGCTGGAAAAGGAGTGTTTGTTGGATATGCAGCAGAATCGAAGGGATATAGGGTCTATAATTTGAATAAAGATAAAATTCAAATTAGTAGAGATGTGCACTTCGATGAACTTCGTAACTAGAATTGGGAATTGAATGAAGTTCATCAAAGAGTCATAGCTCTAAGGCCAGCAATGGAAAGAGCAGGTAATGATGATGGAAAACAACCAGACATTGAACCTATTATAGATTTAGAAGTTTGTAAAGTGAAATCCTTGGATGATATATACGAAAGATGCAATTTAGTGCATGTTGAGCCTACAACCTACATTGATGCTGCAACTTCTCCAGCCTGGATTGAGGCGATGAAGGCTGAAATTGATGTGATGAAGGCTGAAATTGATTCCATTGAAAGAAATGGAACTTGGAAATTGACTGATCTACCCAATGACAAGAAGAAGATTGGTGTGAAGTGGGTGTTTAGAACCAAGTTTAATCCTGATGGCTCAGTCTTTAAACATAAGGCTGGATTGGTTGTTAAGGATTTGCTCAAGTGGCTGGAGTAGATTATGGGGATATGTTTGCACCAGTTGCAAGACATGATACCATTCGACTTCTTCTTGCTCTTGATGGACAATTGGGATGGAATGTATACCATTTAGATGTGAAGTCTACATTCTTAAATGGTATACTTCTTGAAGAAATTTATGTCTAGCAACCTGAAGGTTTTGAAATTCCAGGGGAAGAACACATAGTATACAAGTTCCATAAAGCTTTTTATGTGTTAAAACAAGCACCAAGGGCTTGGTATAGCAAGATTGATTCACATTTAATTCAATTGGGTTTTAAAAGAAGTGAAAGTGAAGCTACTCTGTATTTGAAGGAAGAAGATGATGGTCAACAACTAATAATTTCCCTCTATGTTGATGACATGTTAGTGACTGGAAGCAATACAAAATTGCTAGCAAAATTTAAACTGGAAATGCAAAATGTGTTCGAAATGAGTGATTTGGGTGCTATGAGTTATTTTCTTGGAATGGAGATACAACAGAGTAGCTCTGGAATCTTTGTATCTCAAAGGAAATATGCTACTCATGTGTTAAAGAAGTTCAAATTGGAATCATGCAAAGAAGCTGTTACCCCATTAGCTCAAAATGAAAAAATCTTGAAGAATGATGGTGAGAGGTTTGAAGAACCCTCTGCATATAGAAGTTTGGTTGGCAACTTATACTTGACAGCAACAAGACCATACTTAATGTTCCCAGCTGGTTTGCTGTCAAGATTCATGAGCTCACTTAGCAATGTTCATATGGGAATTGCTAAACGAGTGTTGAAGTATATTAGATGAACAAGTGATCTTGGAATTTGGTAGTCAAAACAGGAGGAGTAAATATAATTGGTTATGCAGATAATGATTGGGCAGGTAGTGTTGATGACATGAAGAGTACTTCTGGTTATGTTTTACTCTTGGTTCAGGTGCAATTTGTTGGAATGTCAAGAAACAAGAGGTGGTGGCACAATCAACTGTTAAAACTGAGTACATTTTCATGGCTAGTGCTGCTAATCAAGCAATTTGGCTGAATAAAGTCCTAGCAGATTTGGGTCAAAACCAAAGCTCACCAACTGAGCTTTATTGTGACAACAAGTGTATCATTGCAATTGCTAAAAATCCAGTTCAACATGGAAAAACCAAGCATATTAATGTGAAGTTTCATTCTTTAAGAGAAGCTGAGAAGAATCAGCTCATTAAGATTGTTCATTGTTCAACTGATGTTCAATTGGCAGATGTAATGACCAAAGCTCTTTCAAGATCATGGTTGAAGTTTCTAAGGATGAATCTTGGTTTGTTCAAGGCAAGTCTCAAGGAGGAGTGTCAGAATTATGAGTGAGTTGTTGCCTTGAAGATAGAATTGAATGTTTTGAATTTTGAAATTTTGATTTTCACTAGGAGAGTGTAATTCGGTATTTGCTGAAAATCTCCTAAAGATTGCCAATAATCTCTCATGGCTGTTGAGAGTTTTTTTTTTTTTAATTACAATTGATGTTTTTGTAAGCATATATAATAGGCATTTCAAAATTCAATAATGTTAATCCCTTTCTCTTCAATTGTTTCTGCTATTGCATTCTAGATTTTAATTCAAACAATAACTGTTATAAACAGTTAATGTTCATGTCAGAATTATGAGTGAGTTGTTGCCTTGAAGATAGAATTGAATGTTTTGAATTTTGAGTTTTGAATTTTTGATTTTCAATAGGAGACTGTAATTCGGTATTTGCTGAAAATATGCTAAAGATTGCCAATAATCTCTCATGGCTGTTGAGAGTTTTTTTTTTTTTTTTTTTTTTATTACAATTGATGTTTTTGTAAGCCTATATAATAGGCATTTCAAAATTCAATAAAGTTAATCTCTTTCTTTTCAATTGTTTCTGCTGTTGCATTCCCAAATTTTAATTCGAACAGTAACTGTTGTAAATAGTTACTGTTCAAATCAAGAATTCTAACACCGACAAGAAGGCCTGCGCAAAAGAACTAACAACACTTTGACGACGGAGGCCTTCTCCGCCGCGAGTTCGTACTCGTTTTACTCCATCAAGTGAGGATGAAAAAAAGCATAAGCTACCCTTCGACCAACCACCACCTGTCAATTCCGCTTTGGGGCCACCCCTCTTTGCCTTTAGCATGGCACTTGCCATTTCATCAGCTGCTGTTAGCTCTCCAGGGAACGTCAGGGATTCACTGATGCTGCTGTTCACGAATCCTGCCCTTCGAATGGTACAACGAAAAGCCCTTAGTTTTGTTGGAAAAATGAACGCAAATCTGATCTTTCTTTTCTTTCGAGCTAGAACTTTTCTACGAAAACTTGAATTAATGTATATTTATTTTTTAAAATAAATTTTACTGTACTCTAACTAAACAAGCTCTATATATTTGGAAACGCTTGAGTTCATCTTATGAAACTGTTAGATTTTAATGAGATTAGCTTTGAAGATAAGAAAATTTAGTTGAAATTACTATTCATAATAGGTTTTATCAACAAACCTATTATTTATCCAATAACCTCTCATAGTCTATTGAGAGTTCTAGTTTATTTTAATTTCTAGTTCTTGTAAGCCTATAAATAGGCAAGTTTCAATTGAATAAATTGAGTGAGATTCATTCCAATATTTGTGATTTTCGGGTTCTTCAAGATTTCTTGTTTTTTCATATTTTTAACCTCAATAGTAATTGTTCTAAATAATTATTGTTCAAATCAAAAGTCTAACAGAAACGTTGTCTTGTAATTATTCGGAGAATATTTACCAGTAATTTTATACTTAAGGATGCCGAAAAGAAATGAAATCGAGGATGATTTCTCGAAGAAGAAGACAGGAAAGCAGTTAACAAGGACTCATTGCCGTCCCAGGACAGCAAAATTGTTTGAAAACTGGACTCTTATTTTTCTTTGCATTCGTTAAGGCTCATGAAAATTGTCTGAAACATGAGTTTTGAAATCTATCGCTTGCAAGTAAACCGAAAGATACATATCTATAAATGGTTGCCGTAGTACAAGGGCCTTGAATGCGTCAATGTTGTTGTATGTGCTCACCGCTCTTGCCTTATATGCTTCCTGAAAATAAAATAATATAAACATAAAAATAATTAAGAACATAAAAATAATTAAGAAGAAGATTGCAGATTTCTACATCTTTTAAATAATATAAATTCATTTTAAAATCATTCTATATATATATTATGATTTTGTTTTTATTCCTCTAACCAAAAATATTTTGTTTTTTCTATTACTATCCCTTGAAGCTAGATTCCTTGTAATCCAAATATTTATGGAGTTGTTATAAAATATGATATAGTTTATATATGTTTTTTTTTTTAAGAAATCTAATTTAAGGGAATTAAAATAAATGAACATTAATTATATTTTTATAATTTAATATGTATTTTATAATATTTAATGTTACGTGTGTGTTATTTGTTTTCTTTGTTTAAATGTATTCTATGAACGTGTTTGATTGTGATAAACAAAACGAATTATATATGTCACATAAAATATTTATTAAAGGAATTACTATTTTTTATACTAATTCATGTAGCCCAATAAATATTAGAGATTTTCCCCTGTGCTTGTTTTAGAGTATGATTGCAGTTGTTTTTAAAAATGTTTTCATTCAAAAATTCTTTAAAATGATATTTAAAAAAAAAATTATTTTTGACATCAGCACAAGAAAATAGTCTAAAAACAATAAAAAAATAATTTAAAATAAAAAATAAAAATAAAAATTATTATTTTTTAATACTTTTGAAATGTATTGCAAGTAGTCTCTTGTCAATCTCTTAAGAAAATGACCACAATAGAATCTTCGTGATTTTAAGAGAACATATCTATACAAAGACCTTGCTTTCAATTACCCCGCGCACACGCATAAGTTAAGTGTGGAATTGAATTTTCAAAGTTAAGCCCGCCAGTCAAAATAGATAACGAAAATAGAAATATATCTAGGTTTTACTTGATAGTTTCTTTTTGTCGTTTTTCTATTTAATAATCTTTTGATTTTATTGATAGGTCTATATGTCAACATTTGTGGGAATAGTAAACTTTATATATTTTTTAAGTTAAAGGGAATAGTGGGAATAGTATTTTTTATTTTTCTATTATATATATATAAAGTGTTATAATGATATTTTGACAAGTGATAAATCTATGAATAAAAATTAAATGTTTTGGGTGTCTCCCATAGCTATATTGTTCTTGGTATTTTAAGATTTTGACTTGTAAGAAACCTCTTTATCCTTTGCTTTTATCTATTTTGGTTAATCAGAATCTAATAATTCCTGTTAGTTAGTTGTTATTTAATATTATAATTGAAAGAGGTTGCAAAACTTGATGTGTTTGTATGAGAGGGGATGAGGATGTCCTACTCGGGAGAGAAAAACATCTAGTAGCTAGTGTGCTATTTCTATTTGCATCATTTGTTGTTATTGAAAACCCTGATGGCGACAATCATGATGGAGTTAAGGCGCACAAAAATAAATATTTCTCTTAGTTATTTTAATTTTTTCTATTTTTGTTTTCGATTCATTATTTATAGGGTTTCTAGTTTTTTTCCCTATATATATATATGATATTATATTTATTATATCAAAACTACAATTAAACACTTTTGTTCCATGGAACAATATTTACTTGGGCCCTTGGCCAACCTTGGCCGAGGTAGGCCATTCCGATTTAAAAATAAAAACAAAAAATTATATTTAAAAAAAATGATTTGTTTTCGTGCATACGGCTGGATTTCAAGGTTTTTCCCATTATATTTTTTGTAAAAACAATATGTTGCATCCTTCTCATATTTTAAAACAAAGATTAGATATTGTAACCGGTTTACGATTATCCGTTGGAATTTGGTCAAAATATCAAAATAAATATAATTATTTTGTTTTAACTATCAGGGTGTAAAATTATATTGTAAAGTACACTCGCAAATAAAAAAAGGTTTTTAACTAGTTCATAAAACCCAGTAAATATTAGAGTTTCCCTAATACCTGTTTGAGAGTATGGTTGTAGTTGTTTTTAAAAGTGATTTCCTTAAAAAAATCATTAAAATGATTTTTTTATAAAAAAATTATTTTTGACATTAGCACATGAAAATAATCTAAAAAAATAAAAAAATTATTTATGATAAAAAATAAAAATAAAAATAAGTTTTTTTAAATAACTTTTGAAATGTATTGCAAGTAGTCTCTTGTCAATCTTTTAAGAAAATGACCACAATAGAATCTTCGTGATTTTAAGAGAATGTATTGCAAGTAGTCTCTTGTCAATCTTTTAAGAAAATGACCACAATAGAATCTTCGTGATTTTAAGAGAACATATCTATACAAAGACCTTGGTTTTAATTTCCCCGCGCCCACGCATAATTTAAGTGTGGAATTGAATTTTCAAACTCAAGCCCGCCAGTCAAAATAGATAACGAAAATAGAAATATATCTGCTGTCTTTAGGTTTTACTTGATAGTTTCTTTTTGTCGTTTTTCTATTTAATAATCTTTTGATTTTATTGATAGGTCTATATGTCAACATTTGTGGGAATAGTAATCTTTATATATTTTATATAATTTTTATATAAATATAATCTTTATATATTTTTTAAGTTAAAGGGAATAGTCGGAATAGTATTTTTTTATTTTCTATTATATATATATATATATATATATATATATATATAAAGTGTTATAACGATATTTTGACAAGTGAGACATCTATGAATAAAATTAAATGTTATGGGTGTCTCCCATAGCTATATTGTTCTTGGTATTTTAAGATTTTGACTTGTAAAAAACCCTTTTGTTTTTCGATTCATTATTTATAGGGTTTCTAGTTTTTTTCCACATATATATGATATTATATTTATTATATGAAAACTAAAATCAAACAGTTTTTTCCTTGGAACAAATGGTCACTCTTTTATTTATTGTAAATATTATTGATTTTATCATTTGAAGATTCCTAAGCCCTACCAATGAGATTGTATTTCACGTTACAGGCTTTCTACATCAAGGTACATGTTTTATAAATCATGCAAAATAGCTATATAAACTAATTTGCTAGAACTTGTGATTATTCAACCACTAAAAATCTATTACTGATTACTTAGGGTTTTGGAACAAAATCATCCATTGTCTTTATCTTTTTGCATGTTAAGTTTTCACAGTTCTGGATTCTAATTTTTCACAGTTCCTAATGGAGACTCTTTCTTCGATGCTTATTATTGCGAATCTACTCCTCTTATTCTCTACATTTTGTGACACAGCTGATACCCTTACATTGTCTCAATCTCTTAGTGATGGAGGGACAGGAACTTTAGTTTCGAAAGATGGAAGTTTTGAGCTTGGTTTCTTCAGTCCTGGAAGTTCCAGGAACCGTTATGTTGGCATATGGTACAAGAACATCCCAGTTAGAACTGTTGTTTGGGTTGCAAACAGAAAGAACCCAATCAATGATTCTTCTGGCTTCTTGATGATAGACAACACAGGAAACTTCGTACTTGTCAGCAACAACAATAGTACTGTTGTTTGGTCATCAAACTTAACGAAAGCAGCTCAGAGTAGAAAGGGAGAACTCCTGGATTCTGGGAATCTGGTCTTAAGAGATGAGAAAGATGCCGATTCTGGAATCTATTTGTGGCAGAGTTTTGATTATCCATCTGATACACTGCTTCCAGGAATGAAGCTTGGATGGGACTTGAGGACTGGACTTGATCGGCGGCTCTCAGCATGGAAAAGCCCTGATGATCCATCTCCTGGATATTTTACTTGGGGGACACAGCTACAGAGTAATCCTGAGTTAGTTATGTGGAAGGGGTCCAAAAAGTTCTACAGAAGTGGTCCATGGAATGGTATCGGGTTCAGTGGTTCACCAGCGTTAAGGGCAAATCCAATATTTAATTTTGATTTTGTCGACGACGGGGAGGAAGTATATTACACATACGACTTAAAAGATAAAGCTGTACTCACGAGAATAGTTATGAACCAAACTACGTATTCTCGGCAGCGTTACACCTGGAATGAAATCAATCAGATATGGGTACTCCATGTAAATGTGCTTAGAGATTACTGTGACACCTACAATCTCTGTGGTCCACATGGAAATTGCATCAATAGCCAGGCGCCAGTTTGTCAATGTTTAGAGAAATTCACGCCTAAATCACCTGAGAGTTGGAATTCATTGGACTGGTCTCAAGGTTGTGTACGAAATAAGCCACTGGATTGCAAGAAGGGTGATGGATTCGTTAAATATGTTGGTTTGAAATTGCCAGATGCTACGAATTCTTGGGTAAGCAAGACTATGAATCTCAAGGAATGCAGGTCAGAATGCTTACAAAATTGTTCTTGTATGGCATATACAGCTGCAAATATTAAGGAAGGCAGTGGCTGTGCTATTTGGTTTGGGGATCTGATAGATATTAGACAGTTTCCAGTTACAGGGCAGGAAATATACATTCGCATGAATGCTTCAGAATCAAGTGAGTGCTTATCCTTAGTCTTAGTTAATCCATGAGCATCTATATTAATTATTATTTAATCATCATTTTGTAGCTTCTCTAATTTTCTTCGCTGTATTGTAACTATATTTCTTTCGTTCCTTCTTTCTTATCGACCATGAAGAGGCGAAAGCTGCATCTAAGAAAAAGATGGCAGTGGGAACTGCACTATCTATTTTCGTGGTCTGCGGGTTGCTCTTTGTCGCCCATTACCTGTACAAAAGAAAGGCAAAACTCATAGGTAAAGTTACTATGATTGCTTTCAGTGAATGAGCATCTTGTTTTCTGCGAGTTTAATAGAAAGGAACAGCTTTTTAACAGGCGTTGAGTTTATCGTTGTTTAGACTTCGGAGAAGCCGACAAGGGTCAACGGATTTACAATTAGAACTGAAATAACTACATGATATATACTTGATCACATAGTAACATTCAGGACAATTACAGAGTGATTGTCTCAGTTTTGTAATCACTGTCTCAGCTGTTATCTTTGATCTGAACGTTCATAATCTTGGCTCATTTGTCATTTCTCATCATTTATCATGAATGTAATTCCCATTTTCTGCTGTGTGCTGTCTGAGAAAACAGGAGGCAACAAAGAAGAGAATAATCTGATAGATAATGGAGCAAAGGAGGACTTGGAGCTACCCTTGTTCCAGTTCACTACAATAGCCAAAGCCACGAACGACTTTTCATGCAACAACAAGATAGGAGAAGGTGGTTTTGGACCTGTGTTCAAGGTAAATTTCTCATTTTATGTGGAAGACAGGCCCAACTTTCTCGAATTGAAGCAAAATGACTATATTAGCTTCAAGTGCCCAGTTTTATTGAGATAAGCAAAGTATTTTGTGATCTCATTTTTCTAGGGTACTCTAGAAGATGGCCAAGAAATAGCAGTAAAAACGCTATCAAGAAGTTCTGGACAAGGATTAAATGAGTTAAAAAATGAAGTAATACTTATTAAAAAGCTTCAGCACCGAAATCTTGTAAAACTTCTTGGCTGTTGCATTCAAGGAGAGGAGAAAATTTTGGTATATGAATTCATGCCCAACAAAAGCCTCGATTACTTTATTTTCGGTAAACCTGACAAGCTTTGTTATCCTATCGTTACATATGTCTTAGACTTTTAATACAATCAAGTTTGTTTCCAAGTTCTAAAGTGGGATGTTGCACTAACAAACACTTGGACAGATCAAACAAGAGGCAAACTGTTAGACTGGTCCAAGCGTTTCCGCATTATCTGTGGTATTGCTAGGGGGCTTCTGTATCTCCATCAGGATTCCAGGCTAAGGATTGTACACAGAGATATCAAAGCAAGCAACGTTTTACTTGATAAGGATATGAACCCAAAAATCTCTGATTTTGGTTTGGCCAGAGTGTTTGGTGGAGACCAGACTGAAGGAAACACAACCACAGTTGTTGGAACCATGTAAGCACTTACCAATTACATGCCATACTATATTATTATTATTATTATTTTGTTAACAAAGCATATAATTTGTATGCTTTAGAGTCAAACATAAGAAATCTGTTTGAGCTAGACGCAATACTAGTTAATTAGATTCTTGTGTTTGTGCTTAAATGACTTTCGGCAGCGGTTATATGGCTCCTGAATATGCTACTGATGGACTCTTCTCAGTGAAGTCTGATGTTTTTAGCTTTGGAATCTTAATACTTGAGATAATAAGTGGAAAGAAGAGTAGAGGATTTTATCATCAAGATCATAGCCTAAACCTTATTGGACTTGTAAGTGTCAAGGTTTCAATTTCTTAGTTGGATGTACGTACTTCAGCAAGAGAATGACGGAAAATTCCTTTCATTTCTAGGCTTGGAGATTGTGGAAAGATGGAAAACCTTTGGAATTAATTGGGGTATTTCCAGGAGAGTCATGCAATTTATCAGAAGTGACGAGATGCATAAATATCAGTCTCTTATGTGTGCAGCAGCATCCTGATGATAGGCCAAGCATGTCCACTGTGGTTTGGATGCTAGGAGGTGAGAATACACTGCCTCAGCCGAAGGAACCAGGCTTTTTTAAGGGTAGTGGTCCGTTCGAATCATCATCTTCACCAAGCAATATTGAATTATCTTCAACAAATGAAATTAGTACCTCCCTCTTGTATCCTCGGTAGAGTTAACTGTGCTCCCGATTTTTCGACATGGTCAAACACTCGCAAAAGTCATTAAGCCTATTTAAAGTTTAAACACTACGTATGTTGAGCTTTCAGATGTATTAGTTGATTGGATTTTGTTATGGGACAATTTTTTATTCCTTTTTTATTTGTTCATGGTTTTGAATACTCTCTTCTTTTAGCTTATCCTCAATTTGGATTACAATTAGGGATGTCTTCCACATAATTGTTGAGGTTAATTTGGCATTCTTTAGGCCGGTAGCTCATAGTTCTCTTAATCATTAGCATTTTAATTTGAATTTCTCTAAGAAAACAATGCTAAATTCTAATGAACGTGAGGAAAATACAATTAAACTAAGGTTTTGAAGAGTTAAAACTAGGGATGTTGAAGGATTAGGGGAGAAACAAGAAGTTTGAAAGGAAGAAGATTTGGTGGAAAAGTTAAAAGGAAATCAATTTGAAAGGATTATGTTGTGACAAAAATATTCCAACATGTATAGTTGGAAATGATAATGTGTCTTAGGTTGTGCCGTAGCCAACCTTTCTATTTATATACATGCAACAGTACACAATAATTACTGTAGGGATTACAACATTGGAATAATCCTATATTAATTTTCTATACATGCTATACATTCTGTAATATGCCCCCTCAAGCTGAGGGTGGGGGATCAACCCGAAGCTTGAACCTAAAAGCAGTAAAGAAAATAATAGGAGGCAGTTTAGTGAAGACATCGACAAGTTGATCCCAAGAAGGAACAAACCGAATCTGAATCTCTTTTCTTGGCAACACGGTCACGTACAAAGTGATAATCCACTTCGACATGTTTAGTACGAGAATGAAAGACAGGATTCGCTAAGAGATGGGTCGCACCAAGATTATCACACTAAATGGTGGGAGCAGAAACTGAGGGGACCTGCAGATCATTTAACAAGTATTGGAGCCAAATGACTTCAGCGGTACCATCAGCAAGGGCTTTATACTCAGCCTTAGTAGAGGAGAAAACAATTGTGCGTTGCTTACCAGATTTCCAAGAAATTGGTGTCTGACCAAAAAAGTCAAGATAACCTCACGTAGACTTGCGATCATCAATACTACCAGCCTAATTTGCATCTGTAAAGCCATGGAGAGCAAAAGAGGAGCTCGGAATAATATGAAAACATAAGATGTTGTACCTTTCAGATAGTGTAGAATACGCTTAACGACGACCCAATGAGAATCTGTAGGACCATGCATAAATTGACAAACCCTGGTAACAACAAAGCATATATCTAGACGGGTGAAGGTAAGATATTGAAGTGCACCTACGATTTGATGAAATCATGTAGGATCAGAGAATGAGCGATCCGGTAATAGAGTGACTTTCGAAGGGGAGGCTGGAGTATCAACAGGTTTGCAGGAAGTCATATCAGCTCGAGTGAGGATGTCAAGAATATATTTATATTAACGCAACATTAAACCCAAAGCGATAGACTAAACTTCAATACCCAAAAAGTACTAAACATCAACTAAATCACAAAGCTTAAATTCAGAGGTTAGTAGCTATATTAGATGATGAACCATAGTAGAGTCGCTACCTGTAAGCAGAATATCATCAACATACACTAGGAGATAGAAGATATGAGTACCATTAGGTAAGATAAACAGATAGGTGTCAACCTTGGAAGCTCAGAAGCCAATGAAGAGCAAAAAATCACTTGGACGAGTGTAACATGCTCTCGGTGCTTGTTTCAAACCATACAATAATTTGTTCAATCTACACACATTAGATGGAAGAGAAGAGTCAACAAATCCTGAAGGTTGTTTTGTATAGACCTCTTCAGTAAGAACTCCATTGAGGAAGGCATTATGAATAATAAATCTTCCAATTTCACAAAATCGCAATAAAGAAAACTAATCGAACAGTGGCCTACTTAATAACTGCACTAAAGATTTCAGAATAATCAATGCCTTCCTACTATGTAAAACCTCTAACAATAAGACATGCTTTATAGCGCTCAATACTACCATCAGCACGATGTTTGATCCGATATACCCATCTACTGCCAACAACGTTCATCAAGGGATGAAATGGAACTAAAGACCAATTGCGATTAGAGCGCAAAGCGATGATCTCATCACACATAACATTATGCCAAACTGCATACCTGTTAGCATCAAAGAAAACAAAGGGCTCAAAAAGTAGGAGAATGTAGTACCGGGAGGAAGTAGAGGTGGCGGCGGTGGAAAGCAACCAGATTTGTTGTTTTTAGGCTGCGGTGGTATGAGAATCATAGGATGTTTCTTTGCTTCTTTCGGTGGAGATACATGAGAAGATAGTGGCAGTGAGGGGAACTGTGGCAGTTGATAAAAAGATAGATCAACCATTAGTTGTAAGCCAACTGGAGCGGATGATGAAGAAGCAGCCGCAAGCACAGAATTGTCAGTCGAGGAAAGGCTATAAGCAGAGACCGAATCTGCAGGAATGCTGGCCGGGGAGGGTGAAATAGAGGGGGGACTAGAAGGTTCCACAAGACCATGAGGAGATGAGACCAAGGGATCAACTAAACCTGCATCATAAGGGTTAGATAAACAAGCATGGGATTATGGCCAAGGAATGGGTGGAGGCTGTGGTCGGGTGGCTGTTTGCAGTGGTATGGTTGAGTACTGGGTGTTGTTTGGGGGGGATAGGTAGTGGCGGGTGATGGATCAGATTGGGGAGGGTGATAGAAGTGGGTTAGGTGGGGGTTATGTGCGAAACCTTTGCAATTTGTTCAAAATTATCAAAAGGAAACACATGTTCATGGAAGCGAACATGATGGGAAATATAAATACGGTAAGATGCAATGTCAAAACATTGATAACCAAGATGCAAGGAACTATAACAAAAAAAAAACATGGAGAGGAATGAAAATCCAATTTATGATTATTATATGGACACAAAAAAGGAAAACAGAGACACCCAAAAGTACGCAAAAAATAATAATCAGGAGACCGTTGAAATAAGCAATCAAATAGAGATTGATGGGCAAGAATAGGAGTAGGCATGCGATTTATTAGATAAATAGAGGTTTCAAAAGCATAATTCCAAAAAAGGTGTTTTACAATGCCTTAAAAGAGTAAGACCTGTTTCCACAATATGCCTATGACGACATTCGACAGTGCCATTTTATTCATGAGTGTGGGGACAAATTAGATGATGATGGATACCAATGGTCTGAGCATTTGTGGATAATTTTTGGTATTCATCACCCCAATTAGTTTGAACATATTTTATTTTTAATGAAAATTGACGTTCAACGAGAGTTTAAAATTGATGAAATACCGAGTAAACATCAAACTGGGCAACGAGAGGATAATACCAGACATACTTAGTATAAGCATCAATAAAAAATGGGAGCAGTGCCCCATACATCACTAAAAATTAATTCTAGCGGAGTAGAAGTTTTGTGTCCCGTAGGTCATAAAGACAGACACGATAATTTTCCTAAAGAACAACTTTGACATTGAAAATTAAGACGTTTGTTGTTACAAATGATCTTATTTTTCAAGACTAACAATTGAAAAATACATGAAGTAGGATGACCTAGTCAATGATGCAATAAATTTGCAGAGGCAGAAGTGCAAGGAGACCACTAGGCTTGAGGAAAGGACGTGATGAAAGACTTGGTCAAGGCATAGAGACCATCTTTACTCTGAACGGAGAGAAGGACTTCATAGGTGTTGAGATCTTTGACATAAAACACATGAGTGTGAAATTCAAAATAGACATTATTATCAAGACAAATTTCTGAATAGAGAGCAAAGGTCTCGTAATTGTAGGAACATGAAGAACATTAGATAAAATGAAATAACGATGTGGTGTATATATTATTGTATGACCGAGATGAGATATGGGGAGGCCCTTACCATCACCAACATGCAGATTATCATTACCAAGATACAGTTCAGAAGTAGTCAAAGTGGCAAGATCAAGTGAGACGTGCACCGATATCCTAAAACCAATCAACAAAACCACCTTCTCCTATCTTGTTGTTGCATGAAAAGTCGTTCGTGGCTTTGGCTATTGTAGTGAACTGGAACAAGGGTAGCTCCAAGTCCTCCTTTGCTCCATTATCTATCAGATTATTCTCTTCTTTGTTGCCTCCTGTTTTCTCAGACAGCACACAACAGAAAATGGGAATTACATTCATGATAAATGATGAGAAATGACAAATGAGCCAAGATTATGAACATTCAGATCAAAGATAACAGCTGAGACAGTGATTACAAAACTAAGACAATCACTCTGTAATTTTCCTGAATGCTACTATGTGATCAAGTCTATATCATGTAGTTATTTCAGTTGTCGTAATTGTAAATCCTTTGACCCTTCTCGGCTTCTCCAAAGTCTAAACAACGATAAGCTCAACGCTAGTTAAAAAGCTGTTCCTTTCTATTAAACTCGCAGAAAACAAGATGCTCATTCACTGAAAGCAATCATAGTAACTTTACCTATGAGTTTTGCCTTTCTTTTGTACATGTAATGGGCGACAAAAAGCACCCCGCAGACCACGAAAATAGATGATTTGTCTCCTGTGATGGCTGGATATAGCATGATCTTGTTGCTGATATCTCTCGCTTTGATGACTGAATTATCTTGATCAGATTCTTGATCTGCATGGGTAGCTGGGCTGTCAATACATTCCTCAACACGCCCCCTCAATCTGAAGGGGAGAGGGCGAACATTCAGATTGCTCAAAATGGAAGTGAACATGCGTGGAGCCACGGGTTTAGTTAAAGAATCAGCTAGCTGATCTTTACTGGAAATAAATTGAACCAAGAGCTGTTTCCTTTGGACTTGATCACGAACATAATGGAAGTCAATCTCTATGTGTTTTGTCCGAGCATGAAACATGGGATTGACTGTAAGATAAGTTGCCCCAATATTATCACACCATAATATTGGGGAGGTAGTGCTTTGAGATCCAATTTCTGACAGAAGGGATTGAATCCATTGTATTTCAGATGCTGAATCAGCGAGAGCCTTATATTCGGCTTCTGTGCTGCTACGCGCAACAGTTTGTTGTTGTTTGCATCTCCATGAAATTAGATTTGATCCCATAAAAACACAGTAGGCACCAATTGAGCGTCTATCATCGCGGTCACCTGCCCAGTCAGAATCGGAGAAGGCTTGAATGGAAGTTGATGCTGATTTACCAATGAACAGACCAGTTCAGATGGAATGTTTGAGGTACCGAAGTATTCTCTTGACAGCCTGCCAGTGAAGATCAAGGGGATTTTGCATGAACTTGCTTACTTTGTGGACTGAAAATGAGAGGTCAGGCCGTGTGAATAACAAGTATTGTAGGCTTCCAACAACCCTTCGGTATAAAGAGGGATCAGAAAATTGAACTCCTTCACTGGCTGAGAGGTGGCATGTAGTGGACATGGGACTGCTGCATGGTTTAGCTGTAGTTATATTGGTGGATTGCAAAAGCTCAGCCACATATTTGCGTTGTGAGAGGTAGATACCAGCAGTAGTACGCAAGACCTCAACCCCCAAGAAATAGCCTAGTTCACCAAGCTCTTTAACTACAAAATCACAGTGAAGACTTTGTATAACACGATTAATAGCATTACTTGAATTGCCCGTGAGAACTATGTCATCCACATAGATAAGTATTAAAACAATAGCATCATGTGTATGCCAAATAAATAATGAAGGATCTGCCTTGCTTGCAACAAAACCAATTGCCCTTAGCTTATCTGTTAACCGAGAGAACCAAGCTCTTGGGGCTTGACGCAAACCATAAATTGATTTATGCAATTTGTAGAGGTGGTTTGGAAATTAGGGGTGAATATACCCTTGAGGTTGCGTCATGTAGACTTGTTCTTCCAAATGACCATGAAGAAATGCATTTTGAATGTCAATTTGCTGTAGTTTCTAGTTATGCGAGATAGCCAAAGACAGAATAATGCGAATTGTGGCATGTCGAATAACAGGACTGAAAGTCTCATTAAAATCAATTCCTTCTTGTTGATGAAACCCCTTGGCTGCTAATCTAGCCTTGTATCTCTCTATTGAATCGTCTGCCTTGCGCTTGACTTTGTATACCCAGCGATAGCCAACAACATTGGCATTTGGAGGTGGTGTTGTTAGGGTCCAAGTGCCATTGCGTAGAAGAGCATCAAACTCAGTGTTCATAGCAACTCGCCACTGTTGGGATTTGATTGCCTCACTGTAACAGGTTGGTTCGACAGCAACAGATTGTATAGAGGCAAGTAGTGCTTTTGGAAGAGGGTACCTGACAAATTCATCTAATGGAGCTTTGGTTTTAAAAATGTTGTTGCGATACCTTGTTGTCATGGGGTGAGTGCGGGGCTGTCCTTGGGTTATTTCTTGATTTCCCGTGGAAGCTGCTGTAGGTTGTGCAGAAGGGGAAGCCTCATCAGAAACAACATCATCTGCATTAGGGGTAACGATAGGTTGATATGCATGATCAACCGCAGAAGATGTATTTGGCCCTGCACATGAAGACACTAGAGGAGCAGAATTAGTAATAACAGGTTGTCGATCAAGTGTAGGCATATCAGTATTACTGGCATTTATTTGAAGGAGAGGTAAGGAGACATGTGTGGGGTCTGTGTTTCGAGAGGGACTGGAATTTGGTGACAGTGCAGAGGAATGGGTGGACTGGTATGGAAATTGATTTTCATCAAAGATAACATGGCGAGAAATGTAGACACGGCCAATTGATAAATCAAGACATTTGTAACCATGGTGATTAATGCTGTATCCAATAAAAATGCATGATTTGCTTCTAAAGTCTAGCTTGTGTTTATTGTATGGCCTTAGATTAGGCCAGCACACACAACCAAAAACATGTAGGAAGGTGTAGTCTAGTGGACGTTTATATAGAATTTCATATGGGCTGAGATTCTGGAGGATAGGTGTGGGTAGCCGATTGATAAAAAAGGTGGCTGTATTGAAAGCATCTTCCCAGTAAAGAAGGGGAAGTTTTGAATGTGCAAGCATGCTAAGGCCTACTTCAACAATCTGTCTATGTCTACGTTCAATTGAACCAACTTGTTGATGAGTATGGGGGCATGCAATTCTATGGGATATACTAGATGTTTGAAAATAATTGTGAAGTTTGCGATATTCCCCACCCCAATCTGATTGTATGGCCTTGATTTTAAGATTAAACTGTTTCTCAACATAGCTTTGAAAACGCATGAAAATTGGTTCAACATCAGACTTGAGTTTCATTGGAAAAAGCCAAAAAAACTTCGAGTAATGATCTAGAAAACTGACATAATACCGAGCACCAATAGTTGATAAAACCGAAGCAGGACCCCATACATCCGTAAGTTGTACGTCTCAGAGGGTTTCGGCGCCGTTTAAAATTTCGTTTCAAACTGTGTTTTCATGATTATTTTTTTTATGTTTTTTGGATAATTATGATATTCAAGTATCAAAAAAAATTTTCTTACGAATATTATCTGTGTAATTCCAAACTAAAAGCAACTGCTACCGAACCTCTAACCATTCTTTTCAAGAGGCAGGTAACTATTTTTACCTTAAATACAGGTCCAAAACCTCCTCCTCCCAACTTGTTGTTGCTTGAAAAGTTATCCGTGGCTTTCTAATTATTATTTTTATATATAATTAAGTTTCGATGAGAGAAAATGGAGTTGAAGAAGTGAACAAAGCAGCAGGCAAGGATTTCAAGTTTCTATGCAATCGCCATTGATCCTGTCTCTTTAAAGCCAGGACAGAGAAATGGTTAAATTTGCAAAAGCAGTTCCTCAGACACAATCCCTCACATTTCCTGAAGCCAATGCTCTTGTCAAACCAGGAAGAAGATGTGTCTGGCAGTTTATTGTCTGTATACTTGAGAAAGCCATCTTTACCACTACAATTCAGTGGAGTCCTCCGGTTACAGCCACCTGATCAATCTGACAAGTTCCAATCCACCGGAGACTTAGGCGTGAATCCTTCCAAGCATATACATATAGGATTTCTAGTCATCTCATAGCGGCGAAGCGCGGGCACCAAAGCCAGTAAAATTCTAAAAAGAACATTGACTTAATATGCAGAACTTAAGAATAAAAAAATCAAGGGACTAGATTTGAATTTTTTTGCTCTTTTGAACAATCCAAGAATAAAAAAAAGATTTTGCATACCTGTAAACATGAAAACTAAAATAAAGTATAAAGTATACAAAACCAAGACAATAATCATATAAATTAAGAGGATCACGTTTTAAGAACATGAAGTGCAATAACTAAATGAGAAAGAACTAAAAACTTGTGGGACTTGAAATAAATGGGGTTTCTGTTCGATCTTTTCGATAATACACAACACAGGGACGCCACCACCATCTATATCTATTTAAAATTACGACGAACCATAAATCATATTTTTATCTTTTTTTATTAACACCCTCTACTTTTCCTCACTCCTGAATATGAGTGATAATCCACACCACCTCTTCTCAGCAGCGTCCCGTTTGGAGTGATTGCAGTTGTAGACCTTGGAAACCATAAACACAAAGGTCTCTGTTGGGTGTTAATAATAGATAGCGACATTTTACCATTCATACTATAGGATAGGAGATGGTGTTTTTTTTTAAAGTATTTTATTTTAAAATATATTAGATATTTTTTATTAATATATTAAAATAGCTTAAAAATATTTAATTTAGAGAAAATAATGCAAAAATAAACTGCCACGACAACTCCCTCTAAGCTTGACATTGTGCTCAATTTGAACTGAGATTTTTTGACTCGGCTGTCAGAATTATGAGTGAGTTGTTGCTTTGAAGATAGAATTGAATGTTTTGAATTTTGAATTTTTGATTTTCAATAGTAGAGTGTAATTCGGTATTCGAGTGAAAAAACATGTGAGTTTTGAGTGTAAACACGGGAGGTTGAGCGTAAACACATAGAGATTAGCAGCAGGTGTTACAAAAATTGTTTGTTAATTCATGGCTTCATCCTCACTCAAATGCAGTACCAGTGTTTGATGGTGAACACTATCATATTTGGGCTGTCAAAATGAAATTCTTCTTGAGATCTCTAGGATTATAGAAGGTTGTGGTGACAAATGCTGATCCACCACAATTAAATAGAAATCCTACTATTGCTCAAATGATGGCTTATGAAGAAGAAAAGCTCAAGAAAGACAGGGCCATCACTTGTCTGGATTCTGGAATTGCAGACCATATATTTACAAAAATTATGAACTTGGAAACACCAAAACAAATATAGGATAAGGTCCAAGTCGAATTTGAAGGCAGCAATTGAGTCAAAACTGTCAAGTTACTTGCATTCAAGAGAGAATTCGAATTGATGAAGATGAAACACAATGAAATTTTCAAAACTTATTCTGGCAGATTGATGAACATTGTAAACCAAATGAGGCTCCTAGAGAGACATTTGAAGATCGTAAGGTAGTAGAAAAACTTATGATGTCAGTCCTAGATAATTTTGAGGCTAAAATTCAGCAATAGAAGAGTCTTGCGATTTGCAAAACCTCACCATTGTAGAGTTAATTAGCAGGTTGCATATCCAGGAGCAAAGAGTGCAAATGAGGGATGATGAAGTTATTGAAGGAGCATTTCAAGCAAACAATAAAGGGAGAAAAACTGGAACTTTACCAAAGAAAAACTTTAACAATGGTAAACAAATTCTCTCCAAATATAAACTAGTTGTACCTGCTAGTAGACAAATTTTTTAACCAGTTGTACCTGCTAGTAGACAAAATTTCCACCCTTGTTCTTACTGTAAAAGAACTAATCATGCTGAGATAAATTGCTGGTTCAAAGGGAAATCACTTCTTCATTGTGATTTCTGTAAAAAAAATGGCCATAATGAGAGGTATTGCTGGATGAAGAAGAAACCACCTCAGCATGAAATTCAGCAACATGAAAATGTTTCTGAAGAAGGCAAGGATGTTGAAGAGCACCTGTTCATGGCAACCCATGATGAACACACCTCCAGAAGGGATACATGGTTGATTGACAATGGCTACACTAGTCACATGACTAAATTTCTATCAATTTTCTCTTCAATTGATAGATCAATTACTCCAAAAATTAAGCTTGAAAATGGAGATATTGTGAAAGCAAAAGGAAGAGGTACTGTCACGGTTTGCACAAACAAAGGTACAAAAGTTATTACAAATGTCTTGTATATCATAGAGTTGGATCAGAATCTGCTGAGTGTTGCACAAATGCTAAGGAATTGGTATGAAGTGTCTTTTAAAGATAATTATTGCTTTATCATTGATTCACATGATTCAGCCATTGCAAAAATCAAGATGGAGGGTAATAGCTTTTATTTGAATCTAAATGCAGTAGAAGGGCATGCCTTAAGTGCCAAAACTGATGAAATTTTTATTTGGCACAAAAGGTTTGGCCACTATTATTTCAAATCATTAATGATGTTGCATGATAATTATTTAGTAGAAGGAATGCTTGAAATTCATGTTAATAAGAAGATTTGTGAAGGATGTGAATTTGGAAAGCAACACCGAACGCCATTTCCACATAATGCATCAAACAGAGCAGCAAGCAATTTGCAACTAGTCCATTTGGACATTTGTGGACCAATGAGCATGGCATCTTTGAACAATAATGTTTATTTCATGTTGTTCAGAGATGACTACAGCAGGATGACCTGGGTTCATTTTTTGAAGAACAAGTCTCAAGCACTTTTAGAATTTAAAAACTTTAAGTGTATGGCTGAAACTCAAAGTGGTCAGAAGATCAAGATGCTAAGAACTGACAATGGTGGAGAGTATTTCAAAAGAATTTAATTCCTACTGTCAATAAGCTGGAATTGTGCACCAATTGACAGTGCGCTACTCTCCACAACAGAACGGTGTTGCTGAGAGGTAGAACTGGGCAGTCATGGAGATGTCCAAATGCATGTTGTTCGAAAAGAATTTGCCAAGATTTATATAGGCTGAAGCTGTAAATACTTAAGTATATTTGTTAAATAGATTATCAACTAAATCTATTCAAAACAAAACACCACTAGAAGATTGGTCAGGGGTGGAACCTACTGTCGAACATCTGAAAATGTTTTGCTCTCTCTGCTATTTTCATGCACCTGCTGCAAAAAGGGGAAAGCTTGATATAGTAGCTGGAAAAGGAGTGTTTGTTGGATATGCAGAAGAATCAAAGGGATATAGGGTCTATAATTTGAATAAAGATAAAATTCAAATTAGTAGAGATGTGCACTTCGATGAACTTCGTAACTAGAATTGGGAATTGAATGAAGTTCATCAAAGAGTCATAGCTCTAAGGCCAGCAATGGAAAGAGCAGGTAATGATGATGGAAAACAACCAGACATTGAACCTATTACAGATTTAAAAGTTTGTAAAGTGAAATCCTTGGATGATATATACGAAAGATGCAATTTAGTGCATGTTGAGCCTACAACCTACATTGATGCTGCAACTTCTCCAGCCTGGATTGAGGCGATGAAGGCTGAAATTGATGTGATGAAGGCTGAAATTGATTCCATTGAAAGAAATGGAACTTGGAAATTGACTGATCTACCCAATGACAAGAAGAAGATTGGTGTGAAGTGGGTGTTTAGAACCAAGTTTAATCCTGATGGCTCAGTCTTTAAACATAAGGCTGGATTGGTTGTTAAGGATTTGCTCAAGTGGCTGGAGTAGATTATGGGGATATGTTTGCACCAGTTGCAAGACATGATACCATTCGACTTCTTCTTGCTCTTGATGGACAATTGGGATGGAATGTATACCATTTAGATGTGAAGTCTACATTCTTAAATGGTATACTTCTTGAAGAAATTTATGTCTAGCAACCTGAAGGTTTTGAAATTCCAGGGGAAGAACACATAGTATACAAGTTCCATAAAGCTCTTTATGTGTTAGAACAAGCACCAAGGGCTTGGTATAGCAAGATTGATTCACATTTAATTCAATTGGGTTTTAAAAGAAGTGAAAGTGAAGCTACTCTGTATTTGAAGGAAGAAGATGATGGTCAACAACTGATAATTTCCCTCTATGTTGATGACATGTTAGTGACTGGAAGCAATACAAAATTGCTAGCAAAATTTAAACTGGAAATGCAAAATGTGTTCGAAATGAGTGATTTGGGTGCTATGAGTTATTTTCTTGGAATGGAGATACAACAGAGTAGCTCTGGAATCTTTGTATCTCAAAGGAAATATGCTACTCATGTGTTAAAGAAGTTCAAATTGGAATCATGCAAAGAAGCTGTTACCCCATTAGCTCAAAATGAGAAAATCTTGAAGAATGATGGTGAGAGGTTTGAAGAACCCTCTGCATATAGAAGTCTGGTTGGCAACTTATACTTGACAGCAACCAGACCATACTTAATGTTCCCAGCTGGTTTGCTGTCAAGATTCATGAGCTCACTTAGCAATGTTCATATGGGAATTGCTAAACGAGTGTTGAAGTATATTAGATGAACAAGTGATCTTGGAATTTGGTAGTCAAAACAGGAGGAGTAAATATAATTGGTTATGCAGATAATGATTGGGCAGGTAGTGTTGATGACATGAAGAGTACTTCTGGTTATGTTTTACTCTTGGTTCAGGTGCAATTTGTTGGAATGTCAAGAAACAAGAGGTGGTGGCACAATCAAGCTGTTAAAGCGAGTACATTTTCATGGCTAGTGCTGCTAATCAAGCAATTTGGCTGAATAAAGTCCTAGCAGATTTGGGTCAAAACCAAAGCTCACCAACTGAGCTTTATTGTGACAACAAGTGTATCATTGCAATTGCTAAAAATCCAGTTCAACATGGAAAAACCAAGCATATTAATGTGAAGTTTCATTCTTTAAGAGAAGCTGAGAAGAATCAGCTCATTAAGATTGTTCATTGTTCAACTGATGTTCAATTGGCAGATGTAATGACCAAAGCTCTTTCACGATCATGGTTGAAGTTTCTAAGGATGAATCTTGGTTTGTTCAAGGCAAGTCTCAAGGAGGAGTGTCAGAATTATGAGTGAGTTGTTGCCTTGAAGATAGAATTGAATGTTTTGAATTTTGAAATTTTGATTTTCACTAGGAGAGTGTAATTCGGTATTTGCTGAAAATCTCCTAAAGATTGCCAATAAAGTGTTATAATGATATTTTGACAAGTGATAAATCTATGAATAAAAATTAAATGTTTTGGGTGTCTCCCATAGCTATATTGTTCTTGGTATTTTAAGATTTTGACTTGTAAGAAACCTCTTTATCCTTTGCTTTTATCTATTTTGGTTAATCAGAATCTAATAATTCCTGTTAGTTAGTTGTTATTTAATATTATAATTGAAAGAGGTTGCAAAACTTGATGTGTTTGTATGAGAGGGGATGAGGATGTCCTACTCGGGAGAGAAAAACATCTAGTAGCTAGTGTGCTATTTCTATTTGCATCATTTGTTGTTATTGAAAACCCTGATGGCGACAATCATGATGGAGTAAGCCGCACAAAAATAAATATTTCTCTTTGTTATTTTATTTTTTTTCAATTTTTGTTTTCGATTCATTATTTATAGTGTTTCTAGGTTTTTTCCCCATATATATATATATATATGATATTATATTTATTATATCAAAACTAAAATCAAACACTTTTGTTCCTTGGAACAAATGCTCATTCTTTTATTTATAGTAAATATTATTGATTTTATCATTTGAAGATTCCTAAGACCTACCAATGAGATTGTTTTTCACGTTACAGGCTTTCTACATCAAGGTACATCTTCTATAAATAATGGAAGATAACTATATAAACTAATTTGCTAGAACTTGTGATTAATTCAACCACTAAAAATCCATTACTAATTACTTAGGGTTTTGAAACAACATCATCCATTGTCTTTATCTTTTTCCATGTTAGAAAGAAAAGAAAATAATATTTCTTTTGGTAGAAAAATCAATGTGGAAATGTTGGTTGTTTTCGAGAGTCCGATCATATCTCATTTGTCCTAAAAATAGAGGAAAGTACAAATTTAAGACAAAAATAATTTATCATTGGATAATCTGTATAAAAATTAAGTCGTACGACATAATTATATTTTTTTGGGTTGATTTGATTTAATCGTCCAACTTAAAGTGTAATTATGTTTAACAATTAATTTAAGGTCCAATTGAAGAATTTAATTAAGTGTAAGGACTTCATTATACTTTAAATTGGTTACATCAAATTAATTAAGGGCTTAATTGATGAAAAATCAAGTTCTTGAGCTTAATTCGGACTCAATTGAGAAGATTTGAATTTTCGGAGACCAAATTGAATTATTTCAAGACAAATGTGCAAAGTCAGGGCTCAAATTGAAAAATATTGAGAGTTTAATGGTCAATTAAGGGTCAAATTGCATAAATCAGAAACTAAGGACCAAAATAAAAAAGGCTTGCAAAGCCAAGGTTGCTGTTGAAATTTTGACGGGGATACAATTGCATAAAATTACAAGTTTAAATCCAATTGGAGATGCAATTAGAGCAATTATAAATTGAGGGATCAAAGTGTACTTTCACCTTCCCCTGCAGTCCCGCTGCAGTGGACGCCCGACACACCACCATTGCAGGCACGCCATTGCCAACAGGCTGCCATTATAGGCACGCCGCCGCCGACAACCGAAGGAGGTAGAGCCACCATGCAAGCTGCCCCTTTCCCTATAAATAAGCGTGGATCAGAACATGCATGGGGAGGGGGGGGGGAACCAGGGAAAAAAAGAAAAAGCACGGGGAAGAAGACGATAACAGACGGGGAGAAAATTTGCAAAAACCATCGTGAAAAACTTGCACGCGAGCACAACCATCGTCACCTTCCTTAGCGTCGACAGAGTCACCGTCAGCTCCTCTCTCTCTCCATTTGACAGTGCCGATAGTCCCCTCTCTCTCTAAACCCATTGCAACCTACCCTCTCTCTCCTCTAGCAACAGCTCCCATCAAGCACAACAATTGTTCTCATGGCACTTGAGGCTCCTCCCCCACACCAACAACTCCTCCTACACGAACCAGCAACTTCTTATGTCGCTCCTACCGGCCACCACAAGTCACCATTTTTGACGCCACCATCACAGGGAAAACCACTTCGGCTTCTTGTCACCGTCGGTCACCCTCCATTTTATTGTTCACATAACACGTGAATGGTGCGAGTGAATTATTTCACTGCAATGTTCATGTGTTCTCATTTTTTTTCTTCTAGTTTTGGCCTTTGGGTAGGCCTCTCTCGGCCAACCTAGTTGGTTGGGCCCTTGGCCGAGCCAGGCCATTCCGATTTAAAAAAACAAAAAAATTAAAATTAAAAAGAAAACAAAAATATGTTGTTTTAGTGCGGACGACTGCATTCTAAGGTTTTTCCCATCATGTTTTTCTTAAAAATAATATGTTGCATCCTTCTCATATTTTAAAATAAAAACTGGATATCGTAACCGATTTACGATTATCCGTTGCATTTTGGTCAAAATATATGAAAATAAATATAATTATTTTGTTTTAACTATCGGGTTGTAAAATTATATTGTAAAGTACACCCAAAAATAAAAAAAAAAGGTTTTTAACTAATTCATGAAACCCAATAAATATTAGAGTTTCCCTAATGCCTATTTGAGAGTATGATTGTAATTGTTTTTAAAAGTGATTTTCTAAACAAATCATTAAAATGATTTTTTTTTAAATTATTTTTGACATTAGCACATGAAAAGAATCTAAACACAATAAAAAAATAATTTAAAATAAAAAATAATTAAACTACTTTTGAAATGCATTGCAAGTAGTCTCTTGGCAATCTTTTAAGAAAATGACCACAATAGAATCTTCGTGATTTTAAGAGAACATATCAATACAAAGACCTTGCTTTCCAATTACCCCACGCACACGCAAAATGTAAGTGTGGAATTGAATTTTCAAACTCAAACCCGCCGGTCAAAATAGATAACGAAAAAGGAAATATATCTGCTGTCTTAAGGTCTTACTTGATAGTTTCTTTTTGTCGTTTTTCTATTTAATAATCTTTTGATTTTATTGATAGGTCTATATGTCAACATTTGTGGGAATAGTAATCTTTATATATTTTATATAATTTTTATATAAATATAATCTTTATATATTTTTTAAGTTAAAGGGAATAGTCGGAATAGTATTTTTTATTTTCTACTATATATATAAGTGTTATAACGATATTTTGACAAGTGAGACATCTATGAATAAATTAAATGTTTTGGGTGTCTCCCATAGCTATATTGTTCTTGGTATTTTAAGATTTTGACTTGTAAAAAACCTTTTTGTTTTTTGATTCATTATTTATAGGGTTTCTAGTTTTTTTTCCATATATATATGATATAATATTTATTATATCAAAACTAAAATCAAACAGTTTTTTCCTTGGAACAAATGCTCATTCTTTTTTATTTATTGTAAATATTATTAATTTTATCATTTTGAAGATTCCTAAGCCCTACCAATGAGAATGTTTTTCACGTTACAGGCTTTCTACATCAAGGTACATGTTTTATAAATCATGCAAAATAGCTATATAAACTAATTTGCTAGAACTTGTGATTATTCAACCACTAAAAATCTATTACTGATTACTTAGGGTTTTGGAACAACATCATCCATTGTCTTTATCTTTTTGCATGTTAAGTTTTCACAGTTCTGGATTCTAATTTTTCACAGTTCCTAATGGAGACTCTTTCTTCGATGCTTATTATTGCGAATCTACTCCTCTTATTCTCTACATTTTGTGACACAGCTGATACCCTTACATTGTCTCAATCTCTTAGTGATGGAGGGACAGGAACTTTAGTTTCGAAAGATGGAAGTTTTGAGCTTGGTTTCTTCAGTCCTGGAAGTTCCAGGAACCGTTATGTTGGCATATGGTACAAGAACATCCGAATTAGAACTGTTGTTTGGGTTGCAAACAGAAAGAACCCAATCAATGATTCTTCTGGCTTCTTGATGATAGACAACACAGGAAACTTCGTACTTGTCAGCAACAACAATAGTACTGTTGTTTGGTCATCAAACTTAACGAAAGCAGCTCAGAGTAGAAAGGGAGAACTCCTGGATTCTGGGAATCTGGTCTTAAGAGATGAGAAAGATGCCGATTCTGGAATCTATTTGTGGCAGAGTTTTGATTATCCATCTGATACACTGCTTCCAGGAATGAAGCTTGGATGGGACTTGAGGACTGGACTTGATCGGCGGCTCTCAGCATGGAAAAGCCCTGATGATCCATCTCCAGGAGATTTTACTTGGGGGACACAACTACAGAGTAATCCTGAGTTAGTTATGTGGCAGGGGTCCAAAAAGTACTATAGAAGTGGTCCATGGAATGGTATCAGGTTCAGTGGTTCACCAGCGTTAAGGGCAAATCCAATATTTAATTTTGATTTTGTCGACGACGGGGAGGAATTATATTACACATACGACCTAAAAGATAAAGCTGTATTCACGAGAATAGTTATGAACCAAACCACGTATTCTCGGCAGCGTTACACCAGGAATGAAATCAGTCAGATATGGGTACTCTATGCACATGTGCCTAGAGATTACTGTGACACCTACAATCTCTGTGGTGCCCATGGAAATTGCATCAGTACCCAGTCGCCAGCTTGTCAATGTTTAGAGAAATTCACGCCTAAATCACCTGAGAGTTGGAAGTCAATGGACTGGTCTCAAGGTTGTGTACGAAATAAGCCACTGGATTGCAAGAAGGGTGATGGATTCGTTAAATATGTTGGTTTGAAATTGCCAGATGCTACGAATTCTTGGGTAAGCAAAACTATGAATCTCAAGGAATGCAGGTCAGAATGCTTACAAAATTGCTCATGTATGGCATATGTTGAAATTTCAGACAAATATCAAACTTCTGATCTGTACGAACAAATTGCTTAAAAACCTGAGAACAGGTACTGTAGAGATCAAGAACTGGATTCGGGATTTTTCAGAAAAGAAAGAACAATAAGCTTTGTAATTTCAAGCTAAAAGAACATAAACATTGGCAGAATTTCATATATGGTTACTGCCATCCCACTCATTTTATTTATAGAACCAGAAACTTACAACGGCTATAACCAACAACTATCAACGGTAATATTTTCCAAAATCAGTTATTTACAAGTTGTCTTGACAGGACTTATAACTGATTTGACAGACTTTTATATCCTAAACTCTAAAGGATTTATAATCATCCTGAATACAAAAGGATTACAAAAAAAACTTAAACAATAACCTTCAGCCTTCGAAACTTCTCAGCTGCTTCAACCTGACAGCTTTGTTGCTACTACCGGTCGACCGGTTCACCCAAGCGGTCGACCGGTTAGCTCAAGTGGTCGACCGGTTAACCCAAGTGGTCGACCGGTTCACTTGAGCAGTTCTGGAATCACTTCAGGTTTCAACAGCATATACAGCTGCAAATATTAAGGAAGGCAGTGGCTGTGCTATTTGGTTTGGGGATCTGATAGATATTAGAAAGTTTCCAGTTACAGGGCAGGAAATATACATTCGCATGAATGCTTCAGAATCAAGTGAGTGCTTATCCTTAGTCTTAGTTAATCCATGAGCATCTATATTAATTATTATTTAATCATCATTTGGTAGCTTGTCTAATTATCTTCGCTGTATTGTAACTATATTTCTTTCGTTCTTTCTTTCTTATAGACCATGAAGAGGCGAAAGCTGCATCTAAGAAAACGATGGCAGTGGGAATTGCACTATCTATTTTCGTGGTCTGCGGGGTGCTTTTTGTCGCCCATTACATGTACAAAAGAAAGGCAAAACTCATAGGTAAAGTTACTATGATTGCTTTCAGTGAATGAGCATCTTGTTTTCTGCGAGTTTAATAGAAAGGAACAGCTTTTTAACTGGCGTTGAGCTTATCGTTGTTTAGACTTTGGAGAAGCCGAGAAGGGTCAAAGGATTTACAATTAAGACAACAGAAATAACTACATGATGACTTGATCACATAGTAACATTCAGGACAATTACAGAGTGATTGTCTCAGTTTTGTAATCACTGTCTCAGCTGTTATCTTTGATCTGAACGTTCATAATCTTGTCTCATTTGTCATTTCTCGTTATTTATCATGAATGTAATTCCCATTTTCTGCTGTCTGCTGTCTGCGAAAACAGGAGGCAACAAAGAAGAGAATAATCTGATATATAATGGAGCAAAGGAGGACTTGGAGCTACCCTTGTTCCAGTTCACTACAATAGCCAAAGCCACGAACGACTTTTCATGCAACAACAAGATAGGAGAAGGTGGTTTTGGACCTGTGTACAAGGTAAATTTCTCATTTTATGTGGAAGACAGGCCCAACTTTCTCGAATTGAAGCAAAATGACTATATTAGCTTCAAGTGCCCAGTTTTATTGAGATAAGCAAAGTATTTTGTGATCTCATTTTTCTAGGGTACTCTAGAAGATGGCCAAGAAATAGCAGTAAAAACGCTATCAAGAAGTTCTGGACAAGGATTAAATGAGTTAAAAAATGAAGTAATACTTATTAAAAAGCTTCAGCACCGAAATCTTGTAAAACTTCTTGGCTGTTGCATTCAAGGAGAGGAGAAAATTTTGGTATATGAATTCATGCCCAACAAAAGCCTCGATTACTTTATTTTCGGTACTTTTCGGTAAACCTGACAAGCTTTGTTATCCTATCGTTACATATGTCTTAGACTTTTAATACAATCAAGTTTGTTTCCAAGTTCTAAAGTGGGATGTTGCACTAACAAACACTTGGACAGATCAAACAAGAGGCAAACTGTTAGACTGGTCCAAGCGTTTCCGCATTATCTGTGGTATTGCTAGGGGGCTTCTGTATCTCCATCAGGATTCCAGGCTAAGGATTGTACACAGAGATATCAAAGCAAGCAACGTTTTACTTGATAAGGATATGAACCCAAAAATCTCTGATTTTGGTTTGGCCAGAATGTTTGGTGGAGACCAGACTGAAGGAAACACAACCAGAGTTGTTGGAACCATGTAAGCACTTACCAATTACATGCCATACTATATTATTATTATTATTATTTTGTTAACAAAGCATATAATTTGTATGCTTTAGAGTCAAACATAAGAGGTCTGTTTGAGCCAGACGCAATACTAGTTAATTATATTCATGTGTTTGTGCTTAAATGACTTTCGGCAGCGGTTATATGGCTCCTGAATATGCTACTGATGGACTCTTCTCAGTGAAGTCTGATGTTTTTAGCTTTGGAATCTTAATACTTGAGATAATAAGTGGAAAGAAGAGTAGAGGATTTTATCATCAAGATCATAGCCTAAACCTTATTGGACTTGTAAGTGTCAAGGTTTCAATTTCTTAGTTGTATGTACGTACTTCAGCAAGAGAATGACGGAAAATTCTTTTCATTTCTAGGCTTGGAGATTGTGGAAAGATGGAAAACCTTTGGAATTAATTGGGGTATTTCCAGGAGAGTCATGCAATTTATCAGAAGTGACGAGATGCATAAACATCAGTCTCTTATGTGTGCAGCAGCATCCTGATGATAGGCCAAGCATGTCCACTGTGGTTTGGATGCTAGAAGGTGAGAATATTACACTGCCTCAGCCGAAGGAACCAGGCTTTTTTAAGGGTAGTGGTCCGTTCGAATCATCATCTTCACCAAGCAATATTGAATTATCTTCAACCAATGAAATTAGTACCTCCCTCTTGTATCCTCGGTAGAGTTAACTGTGCTCCCGATTTTTCGACATGGTCAAACACTCGCAAAAGTCATTAAGCCTATTTAAAGTTTAAACACTACGTATGTTGAGCTTTCAGATGTATTAGTTGATTGGATTTTGTTATGGGACAATTTTTTATTCCTTTTTTATTTGTTCATGGTTTTGAATACTCTCTTCTTTTAGCTTATCCTCAATTTGGATTACAATTAGGGATGTCTTCCACATAATTGTTGAGGTTAATTTGGCATTCTTTAGGCCGGTAGCTCATAGTTCTCTTAATCATTAGCATTTTAATTTTTATTTCTCTAAGAAAACAATGCTAAATTCTAATGAACGTGAGGAAAATACAATTAAACTAAGGTTTTGAAGAGTTAAAACTAGGGATGTTGAAGGATTAGGGGAGAAACAAGAAGTTTGAAAGGAAGAAGATTTGGTGGAAAAGTTAAAAGGAAATCAATTTGAAAGGATTATGTTGTGACAAAAATATTCCAACATGTATAGTTGGAAATGATAATGTGTCTTAGGTTGTGCCGTAGCCAACCTTTCTATTTATATACATGCAACAGTACACAATAATTACTGTAGGGATTACAACATTGGAATAATCCTATATTAATTTTCTATACATGCTATACATTCTGTAATATGCCCCCTCAAGCTGAGGGTGGGGGATCAACCCGAAGCTTGAACCTAAAAGCAGTAAAGAAAATAATAGGAGGCAGTTTAGTGAAGACATCGACAAGTTGATCCTGAGAAGGAACAAACCGAATCTGAATCTCTTTTCTTGGCAACACGGTCACGTACAAAGTGATAATCCACTTCGACATGTTTAGTACGAGAATGAAAGACAGGATTCGCTAAGAGATGGGTCGCACCAAGATTATCACACTAAATGGTGGGAGCAGAAACTGAGGGGACCTGCAGATCATTTAACAAGTATTGGAGCCAAATGACTTCAGCGGTACCATCAGCAAGGGCTTTATACTCAGCCTTAGTAGAGGAGAAAACAATTGTGCGTTGCTTACCAGATTTCCAAGAAATTGGTGTCTGACCAAAAAAGACAAGATAACCTCACGTAGACTTGCGATCATCAATACTACCAGCCTAATTTGCATCTGTAAAGCCATGGAGAGCAAAAGAGGAGCTCGGAATAATATGAAAACATAAGATGTTGTACCTTTCAGATAGTGTAGAATACGCTTAACGACGACCCAATGAGAATCTGTAGGACCATGCATAAATTGACAAACCCTGGTAACAACAAAGCATATATCTAGACGGGTGAAGGTAAGATATTGAAGTGCACCTACGATTTGATGAAATCATGTAGGATCAGAGAATGAGCGATCCGGTAATAGAGTGACTTTCGAAGGGGAGGCTGGAGTATCAACAGGTTTGCAGGAAGTCATATCAGCTCGAGTGAGGATGTCAAGAATATATTTATATTAACGCAACATTAAACCCAAAGCGATAGACTAAACTTCAATACCCAAAAAGTACTAAACATCAACTAAATCACAAAGCTTAAATTCAGAGGTTAGTAGCTGTATTAGATGATGAACCATAGTAGAGTCGCTACCTGTAAGCAGAATATCATCAACATACACTAGGAGATAGAGGATATGAGCACCATTAGATAAGATAAACAGATAGGTGTCAACCTTGGATACTCAGAAGCCAATGAAGAGCAAAAAATCACTTGGACGAGTGTAACATGCTCTCGGTGCTTGTTTCAAACCATACAATGATTTGTTCAATCTACACACATTAGATGGAAGAGAAGAGTCAACAAATCCTGAAGGTTGTTTTGTATAAACCTCTTCAGTAAGAACTCCATTGAGGAAGGCATTATGAATAATAAATCTTCCAATTTCACAAAACCGCAATAAAGAAAACTAATCGAACAGTGGCCTACTTAATAACTGCACTGAAGATTTCAGAATAATCAATGCCTTCCTACTATGTAAAACCTCTAACAATAAGACATGCTTTATAGCGCTCAATACTACCATCAGCACGATGTTTGATCCGATATACCCATCTACTGCCAACAACGTTCATCAAGGGATGAAATGGAACTAAAGACCAATTGCGATTAGAGCGCAAAGCGATGATCTCATCACACATAACATTATGCCAAACTGCATACCTGTTAGCATCAAAGAAAACAAAGGGCTCAAAAGTAGGAGAATGTAGTACCCGGGAGGAAGCAGAGGTGGCAGCAGTGGAAGCAACCAGATTTGTTGTTTTTGGCTGCAGTGGTATGAGAATCATAGGATGTTTGCTGCTTGCTGGTGGAGATACATGAGAAGATAGTGGCAGTGAGGGGACCTGTGGCAGTTGATAAAAAGATAGATCAACCATTAGTTGTAAGCCAACTGGAGCGGATGATGAAGAAGCAGCCGCAAGCACAGAATTGTCAGTCGAGGAAAGGCTATAAGCAGAGACCGAATCTACAGGAATGCTGGACGGGGAGGGTGAAATAGAGGGGGGACTAGAAGGTTCCACAAGACCATGAGGAGATGAGACCAAGGGATCAACTAAACCTGCATCATAAGGGTTAGATAAACAAGCATGGGATTATGGCCAAGGAATGGGTGGAGGTCGTGGTCGGGTGGTCGTTTGCGAGTGGTATGGTTGAGTACTTGGGTGTTGTTTGGGGGGGGGGATAGGTAGTGGCGGGTGATGGATCAGATTGGGGAGGGTGATAGAAGTGGATTAGGTGGGGGTTATGTGCGAAACCTTTGCAATTTGTTCAAAATTATCAAAAGGAAACACATGTTCATGGAAGCGAACATGACGGGAAATATAAATACGGTAAGATGCAATGTCAAAACATTAATAACCAAGATGCAAGGAACTATAACAAAAAAAAACATGGAGAGGAATGAAAATCCAATTTATGATTATTATATGGACACAAAAAAGGAAAACAGAGACACCCAAAAGTACGCAAAAAATGATAATCAGGAGACCGTTGAAATAAGCAATCAAATAGAGATTGATGGGCAAGAATAGGAGTAGGCATGCGATTTATTAGATAAATAGAGGTTTCAAAAGCATAATTCCAAAAAAGGTGTTTTACAATGCCTTAAAAGAGTAAGACCTGTTTCCACAATATGCCTATGACGACATTCGACAGTGCCATTTTATTCATGAGTGTGGGGACAAATTAGATGATGATGGATACCAATGGTCTGAGCATTTGTGGATAATTTTTGGTATTCATCACCCCAATTAGTTTGAACATATTTTATTTTTAATGAAAATTGACGTTCAACGAGAGTTTAAAATTGATGAAATACCGAGTAAACATCAAACTGGGCAACGAGAGGATAATGCCAGACATACTTAGTATAAGCATCAATAAAAAATGGGAGCAGTGCCCCATACATCACTAAAAATTAATTCAAGCGGAGTAGAAGTTTTGTGTCCCGTAGGTCATAAAGACAGACACGATAATTTTCCTAAAGAACAACTTTGACATTGAAAATTAAGATGTTTGTTGTTACAAATGATCTTATTTTTCAAGACTAACAATTGAAAAATACATGAAGTAGGATGACCTAGTCAATGATGCAATAAATTTGCAAAGGCAGAAGTGCAAGGAGACCACTAGGCTTGAGGAAAGGACATGATGAAAGACTTGGTCAAGGCATAGAGACCATCTTTACTCTGACCGGAGAGAAGGACTTCATAGGTGTTGAGATCTTTGACATAAAACACATGAGTGTGAAATTCAAAATAGACATTATTATCAAGACAAATTTCTGAATAGAGAGCAAAGGTCTCGTAATTGTAGGAACATGAAGAACATTAGATAAAATGAAATAACGATGTGGTGTATATATTATTGTATGACCAAGATGAGATATGGGGAAGCCCTTACCATCACCAACATGCAGATTATCATTACCAAGATACAGTTTAGAAGTAGTCAAAGTGGCAAGATCAAGTGAGACGTGCACCGATATCCTAAAACCAATCAACAAAATCGGTTGAGGAGAGATTGCACTGCACCATATTGGCAGTAGGTTGTTGGCCATAACCTCGTTGCTAGAATTGAGGAAAGTGGGGAGCTGCATGGCCAAAGGTTTAACAGAGTTGGTAGCGTGGATTCTGCCCCCTATTGCACTTCCAAGTGCCCTGCCATGAGCTATGGAAGTTGTTGTGATCAGGTCTGAAGCCAGTTTACTGGTGCCCCCTATTGCTGTTGGACTAGTTAGGATGCCAGGCACCATTGAAGTGGCCCTTGCTGCGACCAGAATTGCCAAAGTGTTGGCGCTGTGCAACAAGAACAGACGGTGGAGTGTAGGGTGTGGGTAGCAGAGGAGCATGTATGACAGCTGAAGATTTGTGTAGAAATTCATGGATAAGGAGATGACTATGAAGGTCTGTATATGATAAAGGTTCTGCCTTGGTAATAAGACTTGTAACTAATTCTTTAAACTCTCCTCGAAGACCATGAAACACATATAAATTAAAATCTTCAAGTGAAACTGGCCTTCCAGCAGCTGCCAGTTCATCAAACAAGACCTTAGCCTTTTGCATAAACTGAGTTACGGATTCATCACCTTGTCGAAGCTCCTGAAGAGAGTGTATAATACGAGAGTTAGAGGTGGAGGCAAGAGCTCGCTCAATGGTGCGCCAAGCTGAACAAGAGCTTTGGTAACCAACAATGAGATGCAGAACTTTCATGGATAGGGAAAGAAGGGCACTCGTAATGAGTCTGGTCCCTCGTTGTTTCCAATGAAGAAAGAGTTGATTTACCTTAAGAGAGATACCATCTTCGGCAAGAACATGTGGAGGTGGACATATGTTAGAACCATCAACAAAACCAAAATCTCCTTGTCCCAGGAGATATGGCAGCATCTGCATACGCCAATACAAATAATTTATATTTGTTAATTTGAGGGAGATAACTTGATGACTGTGAGAAAAGGGAGATGATGCTTACAAAGCAACGAGAGACAACAATTGCATCGGATATGGGCTGCAAAAGGGGAATATTATGAGAGTTTAAGAGGAGTTGTTCACTCGCCATGGCGTAGGAGAACCTAGGTTGTCGAGCGAGGAGAGTAGGGGAGTCTGTTGTAGGAGAGGAAATCTGCACCTGCTAGAGAAGAAAAATTGACCGTCGGTGCTCTGCAGATGAGGAAGATATATTTGGCTCCTGTTCCATTTGAAAAGAGAGGCTATGAGAAATGTGGGAGAAAAGTAGGTTAATTATTTTATGCTCTGATACCAAGTTAAAAATGATAGAGTGTCTTAGGTTATGCCGTAGCCAACCTTTCTATTTATATACATGCAGCAGTACACAACAATTACTATAGGGATTACAACATTGGAATAATCCTATATCAATTTTCTATACATGCTATACATTCTGTAATAGGTATTGTTATAACTTCAACACCCCAGAAAAAAATGCAAGTCATTGAGGTCTTTAATAGCAAAATGGAAACCAAGCTTGGCAATGACTGCTTACATAAAATCATTATCGTTGAATGTGAGAATTAAGTCATCCACATAAAAACAATAGTGACAATAAATAAATAAAGATATGTGATCAACAATAGAATTTTGGAAGCCAAGATCCAATATATATAGCCTATTTAAAAGCATCTCCAAGGGAAAAAGGTATTTAGAGAAGCCAAATTAATAATATGACTTGTTGAATAGTGTAAATATAATATTTTTTATATTTGTACTCCAATGAAAAAAAGCCATTTAGAGAAGCCAAATCTATTTTAATATATATAATATTGATATAACTATTTATTAATAATAAATAACTAATACAAATACAATCAAAACCACTTTTTTGCATAGAAATATATTAAACAATTTTAGGCTCTTTTGATCAAACATGTAGAAATAACTCTTCAACTTAGAAATGTCATTTTAGCTCTTCAATATAGCTCTCCCATTGAAGCTATGAAAATGAAGAATAAAAACTAATTTTTTTTTTCTTTTCCTTTTGGCTTTTTTTTTAGCTATCTCATTAGAGTTGCTCCAGTTGTGGACCAGCCATGAAAAGCCTGTTTGAGGCAGTAGATAGACTATGAAGCCTGATTGGCCTAGTCAATGAAACTAGGTGGCTGCCACTTCTAAACATCTTCCAATATGTCACTATGAAAAAAATGTGTTGTTGATGTATATTTGTTGTGAAGACCACCCCTACATCACAACAATGAGATGAGAAACTCCTTGGATAATGTGAAGATGAAGTCGAGTCTGAAAATGAAGGACTAGCTAGGGCATGGATTAGTAAGGGAGAAAAGAGATGAGAAACTACTTGGATAATGTAAAGATGAGGTTGAGTCTGACATCATTGGCAAGTTTGCTGGTTGTGCTTGGGGGCACCGAAGATGAGCAATTTTGGGTTGATGACATGAGAAGAAGCTCTCAAAAATGGTTGTGACTGGCAAGGTTGCTCGGTAGTTATAATCAAGTTTCATCATCAAACAACACCTGATAAGTGTAATACACATGCAAAGTTGAGAAATATTCATGAATATAAGCATTTCAGGTCATAGAATAGCGTAAAAAATATAAGGGATAGACTTTGGCTCTAGCTTTATTAGGGTGCAAGGTTGCTACCAAAGTTTGTAGTTTAGGATAACTTGGTATATACAATAAGTTGTATTTCATAGCTTTCTACACTTATGAATTATGAATTTGTTATAAAGATCAAGTCATCCACATATAAATATACAATAAGAGCATTACCATTTTGTCTTAAAAAATATAGTATATTCATGATAATATTTTACAAATACCTTCTTTAAGAAATAACCATTAATACAACTATACCGAGCCCTTGAGCCTTGCTTAAATGCATACAAGGCTTTGTTCAACTATATAACCTTGTCTGCATAACCTTTCATTTCATAACTAATAGGTCATGCACGATGGGAGGAGGTGGTGGTGCTGCCGTAAGGGGAGAGAAAAAAAGGAGGAAAGAAGGTTGAAAACAAACTGGGGAAAAGGATTATAATATCTCAACTTTGAAATCTGATTTGTTGATACTGAGTGCTTGGAATCCATCCCTATTTATAGGGGGTGGAATAAAGATATCTTTTTTCTATTGAGAAGAAATTTTGGCCCTTGATTCATTCCTAAAAGATCTCAACTATTGGCTCAAAGTGACTATCATGAACTGCCAAATTTTGACAGCACAAGGTTGCCTAAGTTGTGCTTTTTGGGGAGGCGCCTCACATCTATGGTGTCGATCATCCAAAAAGAGTCATGTTGGGGTATAATCAAAATGTTAGGCCATCATGGTTATGTATGTTTCATCAAATTTGATGAAGAGACAAAACATTAAATGCACTTCAAAAATAGCCTCATGTGTAGTCTTTTCGGGCTAAAGAAGAAAAAGATAATGGTAACCATACAACATGTCATTTGGTTTTTTCATCCTTTCCAAAACAACACCGTTTGAGCCTTTAATTTAGGGATTGTGGCCCTGAATTATGGTGTATTTTTCATTTTAAATCTTGATTTCGGATTAATACAATTTGACCCTTAATTGACCATCCAACCTTTAATTATCTTCAATTCCACCTCAAATTTCAATCAATTCGTCCCTATAGCTCAACGTCTTTCGCAAAATTATCATTGGTCATAATTGTTTTCAATTTAACCCCTAATTGATCCTAAACCTTTGATTTTCTTGTAATTTTGCCCATAATTTCCATCAATTAATTGGGTTTTAAGTTTTTAAGGTCCAAACTCAGATTTTGTTCATTCTGTTGAGATATAAACTTAGCTGTAATCCCTTATTTGTACTCCCTGATTTGTTGTTATTTGTTGTATGTAATACTCTATAAATACATTGAATAAAAACAGGAAAGAAAGTGTGAAAGCCAACAAGGTTAAACCTTCCGCGTCTCTTCTATTTTTATCTGTTTATATTCTTACAGCATACCTGTAAATATGAAAACTAAAATAAATTATAAAGTAAACAAAACCATGACAATAATCATATAAATTAAGAGGATCAAAATTTTCAAAAATATGAAGCTGAATGGAAAAGAACTAAAAACTCGTGGGACTTGTAAAGAATGAAATGAAGGTGGATAAATTTTCAAAAACATGAAGTACATGGATACATGTGTTACTAGCTTATGAGACTTAAAGCCATGGCCTCCCTTTTTGTCGGGCTTCTTTTTGTCGGGCTTCACTTGGGATTTCTGTTCGATCTTTTCGATAATACACAACACTGGGACCCATCATCATCTATATCTATTTAAAATTACGACGAACCATACATCATATTTTTATCTTTTTTTATTAACACCCTCTAGTTTTCCTCCCACCAAAATACCAGTGATGAACCAAACCACCTCTTCTCAGCAGCGTCCCATCTGGAGTGATTGCAGTTGTAGACTTGGGAAACCATAAACACAAAGGTCACTGTGGGTGTTAATAATAGATAGGAGATGGCGTGTTTGTGATGGCTTTTGTAAAGTAATTTTTTTTATTAATATATTAAAATAACTTTAAAATATTTAATCTTTAAAAAATAACACAAAAATAAACCGCCACTACAACCCCCTCCAAGCGTGACTATGAGATTTCTTTTTCTACGAAAACTTGAATTAATGTATTTATTTTCGAAAAAATAACTTTTACTGTACTCTAACTAAACAAGCTCTATATTTGGAAACATAGTTGTAAAATCCGTTCTGGGTACTGTTCCGGTTTTTTGTTTGGAACGGAACGTTCCGGTTTCGGTGCATTCCGGCGTTCCGTTCCGGTTTTGTACTGTTCATATTTATTTAATTATATATATGAAAAAAATAAAATATTAATTTAACAAGTATAATTTAAATTCAATATAAATGAACTTTAAATTATACAATACAAACACAAAGTCAAAAAAATATAATCTCAAAATTAGAAACATCTCTAAAATTCCAAAATATTATGAAAGTAAAATGTTCGAAAATAAAAAAAATATAAATCAAACATCTTCTACATCATTAATAAAAGAACCATTTTTTTATCTTATTTTAAATAAAGTTCAAGTATTTTATATATAGTTTAATGATACAATTAATTATATAATAAATAGGAGTAAGTTATATAATTAAATAATTACTTTTGAAAAATCCTCCAACAATAAAATTATTATTTTTAATTATATTTAAATTAAAAAAAATAAATTTAAATATAATTAAAAGACCCACAAATTTGAGATTTGAAATTTAAAATAATATTTAAAATTAACCCTCCAAAAAAAAAATATTATATTTATTCTTATTATTCTTATTATTATTATTAATTTATAAACCCCCCAGAAAGTTAGAACTTAGAAACGTATTTAGTTATTTATTATTATTATTATTAATAATTTATATAACCCCCCCGTAGAAAGTATTATTATTATTATTATTAATTTATATAACCCCCCCTAGAAAGTATTATTATTATTATTATTATTAATTTATATAACCCCCCCCACCCGTAGAAACCTACCTTCTTCTTTTTTTTTTATTATTATTATTATAATAACTAAGTATAAAAGCCCCAACATAACCCTAAATCCCAATTTCCTTCTCCCTGCCGCCGCCCACCCTTATCTCCTCATCTCCTCTTCTCTATTTATTTTTCTTCCTCCTCATCCTCTTCTCCTTTACTCTCTTCCTCCTCATCTCCTTTACTCTCTTCCTCATCTCTTCATCCTCTTCTCCATTGTTTTTTCTTGGCTCCGTTTTGAAGTTTGAAGGCTACACTGATGCCAGACTTTATCTCTTGATTTTAATTTTTTAATTTTACTAATATATAATTTATGGGTTGAGTTTTTCTTTTTTGTTTTTGATTTTTTTTTATTTTGAACTTGAACGGAACGCCCTGATGCGGAGCCAGGGCGTTCGGCCGAATCCGGCCGGATTTGCGGATCCGACAGGGATTTTTACCGGGACAAAAACGTCGCCGTTTTGTGAACGGAACGGGATTCACAACTATGTTTGGAAATGCTTGAGTTCATCGTATGAAACGTTGAACTGAAATCGAGGATGATTTCTCGAAGAAGAAGACAGGCAGGTAGCTTACACTTTACAAGGACTCATTGCAGGGCAACAAAATTGTCTTAAAATTGGACTCTTATTTCTCTTTGCATTCGTCAAGGCTGATGAAAATTGTCTGAAACATGGACAACCGCGTTTTAAAATTTATTTATAATATCAGTATTTTAAAACAATTAAAAAATATACATTTTTTAAAAAATAATCTTTTAGCAAAAACGCGGTCAAAAAGGTTATTCATCTGCTCTCACTCCATGAATCTGAATATTTTAGCAGAGACATCTTGCTAGAGCTGCCATCGGTCCTGCACAGAAATTTGGCAACCTTCACTAGAGCGTAATAGCAAGTCCAATGGCAAGAGCCATTTTGAAGAGTCAAATTATAAAAATGACTCTTTGAATAGTTTGTAAATGGTTTTTGAGTTGATGTGTAGTCCAATGGTAAAGAGCTATTTTGGAGAGCTATTTTTTTTTATCTTATTTCAAATAAAATTCAATTATTTTGTATATAGTTTAATTATACAATTAATAAGAGTAAGTTATGTAATTAAATAATTGCTTTTGAGAAACCCGCCAACAGTAAAATTATTATTTTTATTTATATTTAAATATAAAAAATAAAAAAATAAATTTAATTATAATTAAAAGATCCGGAATATTTGAATTTTGAGTGTTAGAAAAAGTTAAAAATAAATTTAGCACATTAACAAATAACCAATAAGTTCTTACATAATTAATTAACATACATTCCATTACAGATAATTCAATCAAATTAATTACAAATTAGTACTTCTTTTTGCCATAATTTCCAACTTTTTATCTTCAAAATACACTGCAGAAATTAGATCCATTGTAGAAGTATCCATCTTCACAGTCTCCATTTCTTGTTTCTCTTGCTTTTGTTTAATCAATAAAGCTTGTTGCTCTAACAGAATTTTTTTGTCTAGTTTTTTTTCTACCTTAATTTCAACAAAGCTATCCTTCAATTGTTGTAAGATATTTGTTACACTTGTTTGCCCAACTTTCTCTTTTCCTTGTCTGTGTTTAAGTCGTTCCTTTGCAGCTTTCTGACCAATTGGTCTATTTTGGTAAACAAATGCGTCACTGTCTTCTCCTAAACTAATAGAATCAGCGGTTGATGGATTTGAAGAAGCTGGACTTGCATTTCCATAATTTATCAATTTCGCATAATTATTATTTTTACTAAATTTTATTAATATTCAAATATTTTTCAATATTACTAATTATTATTTTTACTAAATATTATTATTATTAATTACTTATTTTTTTCCTAAACATTAATACCCCCACCCCGAAACCCTACTTCAATTTGCGCCGCACCCCCATTTCATCTCATCAGCTCTCGCCTCCTTCCCTCTCACTCTGTGTTCTCGCCTCTTCTCCCATGGCGATTCTCTCTCTGCTCCCTCTCCCCTTCTCCCATGGCGATTCCCTCTCTGCTCCCTCTCCCCTTCTCCCGCTCCAATGGTGCTCCTCACTCTGCTCTTTCCCCCCCTCCCTCAGCTCCCTCTCACTCTGCTCTCCCCCCTCTCCCTCTACTCTCTACTCCCTTCCCCCATCTCTTTCGGCTCCATCCCCCCCTCACTTTGCTCTATGCTCCCTGCTCCCTCCCCCCCTCCCTCGGGCTTCGTATCATTTTTGATTTTTTGCAAAAAAGTCCATCGATGAAGAAGAAATCAAAGCTTCCTACTTGTTAAAAAAAAATTAAGTCTATAAAACAAAGCGAAGATGCAGTGGGCAGAGGGTTTGATAGGAACCGAAGATGAAGATGAAGTCTGCTCGTTCGATTTTGATGAAGGTATATTCTGTTGGTAAATCTTGTTTGGATTGGTTGGAAAATTGGCTGGAAAATATATTGTGTTTTTTCAATTCTTGAATTCATTTTGTTGCTGTGTTGATGTGTGTTTTATTGTGGACAATGACAATGGTAATATTTTACAACGGTCGAATTTCAATTTTGCCTCTGCATTTCAGACCTGTAGGAATGCCTCTCGAATATGCAAGAGCCATTTTGGCTCTTCATTTAGCTCTCTCCATTGGAGACACAAATTTAAAAAAAATTGCCAAATTTTTAAAAATTTGGCTTTGCCTCCCCTGATTGCTCCCCCGTTAGACTTGCCCTAACACATAGCACAAATATCCACTTATAGAAGACAATGATTTATTACATACAAGTAGGCTATTCATTTTAAAATCATTCTCTCTCTCTCTCTCTCTCTATATATATATATATATAAATATATATTATGATTTTGTTTTTATTCCTCCAACCAAAAATATTTTGTTTTTTCCTATTACTATCCTTGGAGCCTATATTCCTTGTAATCCAAATATTTATGGAGTTGTTATAGAATATGCTAAAGTTTATATATGTATTTTCTTAAAGAAATATAAGTTAATGGAATTAAAATAAATGAACATTAATTATATTTTTATAATTTAATATGTATTTTATAATATTCATTGTTACGTGTGTGTTATTTGTTTTCCTCGTTTAAATGTATTCTATGAATGTGTTTGATTTTGATAAACAAAACCAATTATTAATGTCACATAAAATATTTATTAAAGGAATCATTAATTGACAAAAGGATAAATAAGAGAATATGATAAATCATTAACTATCAAAATTTTATTATTTCCTCTTCTATATGTTAGTGTAAAATTAGTGTTGATATTTTTATAAAAAAAAATATAGTTGCATATCAAATTAATGTCATTGATGAAACTATGCATCTTATCGTTTATCAAAATTTTATCATTGTCAAAGAATTTTATAATTGATCATTGTTTTTTTATAAGGAAACATGAAGAATTATTATTTTTTCACTAATTTAAGAAAATAAAAAAAAGTCAATATCATGGAAAATAATCTTTATTTTTTGTGATTTGTATGAAAAATAACATTAATTATTAAGGAAATATTAAAATTGATAAAACAAATAACAGAAAAAAAATCATAGAAAAACAATTGAACCTCTATTATTTTCAAAATATTTGACATTTATTCATTAATTTTTAATAAGGTTGCATAAATACTACTTGTGCACTTCTATATTTACTTTGACTCTTGTAGATTGGCAGCCATATCTGGCTGCTAACTTTTCACCGTTTCTAATGGACACTCTTTCATCGATGCTTATTATTGCGAATCTACTCCTCCTACTCTCTACATTTGGTAACACATCTAATACTCTTACTTTGTCTCAATCTCTTAGTGATGGAGGGACAGGAACTTTAGTTTCGAAAGATGGAAGTTTTGAGCTTGGTTTCTTCAGTCCTGGAAGTTCCAGGAACCGTTATGTTTGTTGAAACCTGAAGTGATTCCAGAACTACCCAAGTTAACTGGTCGACCACTTCAAAACTGAACCGGTCGACCGCTTGGCTGTCTTCAAGGAGCTAACTCAGGATAATTGAAGATTGAAGAATCGAAGATAGAAGAATCAGTTGTTATGATTGAAGTCTCATTGTAATAAGTATGATTAAGTGTTCTGAGTCAATGTTTTTAGTTAATTACAGTTTATGGTCAACAATTGTCAAATAGGAAATTGTAACAGAATTTTAAATTTTATAGCCGTTGTAATCTTTGATTCTTATATAGATAAAATTGATGGGATGGCAGTAACCATAACGAAATATTCTGCCCATGTTCTTATTGTGTTGATTCTCAAATTTACAAATTTCGTTAGTTCTTTCATTTCTGGAAAATTACTCTCAAATTCTGGAAATTTAGTCATTCCCAGAATTTGATCGCTACAGTACCTGTTTTTGGGCTGTAGATCGATTTTGTCCGTACAAATTGCTACAGTACGTGTTTTTCCAAATTTTCCAGATTTTATTCAAATTTCAACATGGTATCAGAGCGGAATTAGGTCTTTGAGAAGGGATTGAAAGAAACATTCGAGTGAAAAAGAATTCAAGGATTGATTAAAACCTTGAAAGAAAAAGGTTGCACTGTCTCCAGAAATTCCAGAATTCGTCAATCAAGAAAAGAGTGCAAGAAGCAAGTGTTGACCAGAATTTGCAGATTCTTTAAATGAAGGAAAGTCTTGATTTGTTCTTTAAAAAGGGATAAACAATTGACAAAGACGATCAATTGATATCCTGTTCTCTGTATTGTGAAGTCTTAGAAGTGAATTACAAGACTAGAAAAGAAAGCCTAGCTGACAGACATGGATGCTTGGGATATATTTGAAGACTTGAGGATGAAAGTCAAGGAATTCTCATCAAACGTCTCCAAGATAGAAAATCAGATGACACTGCTAAGGGAAGAAATTCAAGAAGCCGTTGCAGCAGGGTTCAAGGGAAGAACAAGAACTCAAGTGTTCTTCAAAACCCCAGAAAATAAGAACAATTCTGGGAAACAATGGCAGAACAAGAAATGGCAGAATAATCAATCAAATGCCAACAATTTCAATGCAAAAGGGAAGGAGAGAAGAGAACAATTCCCCACATGCAAATACTGTCAAAAGACTAATCATCTTGAGTCATTTTGTTGGCTCAAGAATACTCAATGTCGAAAATGCAAGCAATTCGGGCACATACAAAAGTTTTGCAAAAACAACACCTCAAATGGACAAATTCATACTGCTGAGGAAGTGGAAGCCAAGGATGAGCAAGTACTCACAGCCATTGGGAGCCTCAGTTGCAATAAAACAGAGGTTAGTAAGCAAAACTGGTTGATAGATAGTGGTTGTTCAAACCATATGACTGCTGAATTGAGCATGTTTAAACACCTGGATTTAAAATATAAATCAAAAGTAAAGGTTACTAATGGACAGTATGTAAGTGTAGAGGGAAAGGGAGAAATTGACATAGAAACTCTAGCAGGTGCACGAAATTTTGAACATGTTTTGTATGTACCTGAAATTGCTCAAAATCTAATAAGTGTAGGACAACTGCTAGAGGATGGTTTCTCATTGTTCTTTATAGATGGTGTATGCACAATTAAGGATAATCATGGGGCACATTTATTCACTGCCAAGATGTTCAATAGATGCTTTAGTATTGAAGAAGAACTGAAACTTATAAGAATGAGTATAAATGCAACTGAAAATTCAGTGCTATGGCATAAAAGGCTAGGACATTTTAATTATGCCTCTTTGAAGAAAATGGCTGAATTACATGTGGTTGAAGGTCTACCCATGATACATGAACAAGATGAACTGTGTGAAGCATGCCAACTAGGAAAACAATCAAGAAGTAAATTCAATTAAGCACACTTAGATCAACTGTCAAGTTACAACTTGTGAACACTGATTTGTGTGGACCTATGCACAATGAATCATTGAATGGTGCAAGGTACTTCTTGTTGTTTATAGATGATTTCACTAGGTTTTGTTGGGTATACTTCCTTAAAACCAAAGGGGAAGTTTTTGAATATTTTTTGAAGTTCAAGGCTGCAGCCGAGAAGGAGTCTAGCTGCAGCTTGAAAGTATTGAGATCAGATAATGGGGGGGGGGGAGTTTACCTCCCATAGAATGGAAGAATACCTAACTAAGGAAGGTATTAAACACCAGTTGACAGTCCCATACACCCCACAACAAAATGGGGTGAGTGAGAGGAAAAATAGAACCTTAATGGAGATGGCAAGATGCCTCATTTATGAGAAAAGTTTACCCTTGAAGTTCTGGGCTAAGGCTATAAACACAACCTCATATCTTCTAAATAGAATGATCTCAAGATCATTAGGAGATAAAACACCATTTGAAGGATGGCATGGTTACAAACCCAACTTAGATCATTTGAAAATATTTGGGAGTCCATGTTATGTGCTGCAACCTGAAGCAAAGAGAAGGAAATTAGACCAGAAATCAGAGGTTGGAATTTTGATTGGATATAGTTCTAAGTCAAAGGGCTATAAGGTTTATGATTTAAAAACCAACCAAGCTGTGATTGCAAGAGATGTCAAGGTGGCTGAAAATCAAGTATGGAATTGGGAAGAAAGAAAAATTGAAGAAAACAGGGTTGAATTACAAACTGAAAATGAAGAGGCATTAGATGACTTACCTGTTGAAGAAGAATTGTTAGAAGAAGTAGACGACATACCTGTGAGAGGAACAAGACCTCTAAGTGATATATTTGATAGATGCAACTTAGTTGCAAGTGAACCAACAAATGTGGAAGAAGCAATGGAATCACAAACTTGGGTGGCAGCCATGAAAGAAGAACTAAACATGATTGAAAAGAATGATACCTGGCATTTAGTGGACAAACCGAGACATAGAAAAGTGATAGGGGTCAAATGGATTTCCAGAACAAAACTAAATGCTGATATGAGTATCAACAAAAACAAGGCTAGATTAGTGGTCAAAGGGTATGCTCAAGAACAAGGGATTGACTACCATGATACCTTTGCACCAGTCTCAAGGATGGATACCATCAAGCTACTGTTAATGTTGGCTGCACAAAAGGGATGGCTGGTTTGGCAAATGGATGTCAAATCTGCATTCTTGAATGGAACATTAAGTGAAGAAATATATGTAGAACAACCCGAAGGATTTGAAAGTGAACCCAATCTAGACAAAGTGTACTTGCTAAAGAAAGCATTATATGGCTTGAAACAAGCTCCTAGAGCTTGGTATAGCAAATTAGATGAGTACTTAGCAAGCTTGGGATTTGAGAAAAGTTTGAATGAAGCCACTCTCTATGTAAAGAAAGTTGATGATCACATATTAATAGTTTCAGTATATGTGGATGACTTATTGATCACGGGTGATGATGAAAAGTTTGTTGATGAATTCAAGCTAAATATGAAGAACAAGTTTGAAATGAATGAACTTGGATTGCTATCTTACTTCCTTGGAATGGAAATGAATCAATCAAGTGAAGGGTGTTTTGTATGTCAAAAACAATTCACAACAAAACTACTAAACAAGTTTGCAATGGAAAACTGCAAACCTGTTAGAACACCAATGGTGCTTGGGATGAAACTCACCAAAGATGATGGTGCCCCCTGTGCAGATGGTAGAATGTATAGAAGTTTAATTGGAAGCTTGTTGTATTTAACTTCCACTAGACCTGACATTGTATTTGCAGTAAACTACCTCTCAAGATTCATGCAAAATCCTAGCCAAACACATCACATTGCAACAAAAAGGGTGCTGAGATACTTAAAAGGAACACTGGATTTTGGCTTGTTCTTCAAGAGTATGAACACTGTCAAAATAACTGGATTTTGTGACAGTGATTGGGCTGGGAGTGATGAAGGGATGATGAGTACTTCGGGGTATTGTTTCTCGATGGGAGAATGTATTTTCTGCTGGAATTCGAAGAAACAATCAGTGGTTGCCCACTCAACAACCGAAGCTGAATATATCTCTGCATTTATGGCTGCAAACCAATTAGTTTGGTTAAGGAAAGTATTGAAGGACTTAAACTGTGAACAAAGGGAACCAACTGAACTCTTGTGTGACAACATAGCTGCAATTGCAATTTCAAAGAACTCTGTGTTCCATGATAGAACAAAGCACATGAAGATAAAGTTTCATGCAATAAGGCAGTTTCAGCAAGAAGGAGAATTGGAAATGAAGTATGTTTGTTCAAATGAACAATTGGCTGACTTGTTCACAAAGACTTTAGTAAAAGAGAGATTTGAAGAGCTAAGGAAAATGGTGGGAATGTGCAGCTCAGGAATCAAGGGGGAGTGTTGAAACCTGAGGTGATTCCAGAACTGCCCAAGTTAACCGGTCGACCACTTCAAAACTGAACCGGTCGACCGCTTGGCTGTCTTCAAGGAGCTAACTCAGGATAATTGAAGATTGAAGAATCGAAGATAGAAGAATCAGTTGTTATGATTGAAGTCTCATTGTAATAAGTATGTTTAAGTGTTCTGAGTCAATGTTTTTAGTTAATTACAGTTTATGGTCAACAATTGTCAAATAGGAAATTGTAACAGAATTTTAAATTTTATAGCCGCTGTAATCTTTGATTCTTATATAAATAAAATTGATGGGATGGCAGTAACCATAACGAAATATTCTGCCCATGTTCTTGTTGTGTTGATTCTCAAATTTACAAATTTCGTTAATTCTTTCGTTTCTGGAAAATTACTCTCAAATTCTGGAAATTTAGTCATTCCCAGAATTTGATCGCTACAATACCTGTTTTTGGGCTGTAGATCGATTTTGTCCGTACAAATTGCTACAGTACGTGTTTTTCCAAATTTTCCAGATTTTATTCAAATTTCAACAATGTTGGCATATGGTACAAGATCATCCCAATTAATGATTCCTCTAGCTTCTTGATGATAGACAACACAGGAAACTTTGTACTTGTCAGCAACAACAATAGTACTGTTGTTTGGTCATCAAACTTAACGAAAGCACCTCAGAGTGGAATGGGAGAACTCATGGATTCTGGGAATCTGGTCTTAAGAGTAGAGAAAGATACCGATTCTGGAATCTATTTGTGGCAGAGTTTTGATTATTTTATCTGAAACACTGCTTCCATGAATGAAGCATGGATGGGACTTGAGGACTGGACATGATCGGTGGCTATCAGCATGGAAAAGCCCTGATGATCCATCTCCAGGAGATTTTACTTGGGGGACACAACTACAGAGTAATCCTGAGTTAGTTATGTGGAAGGGGTCCAAAAAGTACTACAGAAGATAATGTATGCGCTAAGAAAATTACGGATAGAAGTATATTTCACATTTGTGGAAGGGGTCCAAAAAGTAATCCTGATTTTGTCGACGACGGGAAGGAAGTATATTTCACATACGACCTAGAAGATAAAGCTGTATTCATGAGGATAGTTATGAACCAAACTACGGATTCTCGGAAGCATTACACCTGGAATGAAATCAATCAGATATGGGTACTCTATTCAACTGTGCCTAAAGATTACTGTGACACCTACAATCTCTGTGGTGCCCATGGAAATTGCATCAGTACCCAGTCGCCAGCTTGTCAATGTTTAGAGAAATTCACGCCTAAATCACCTGTGAGTTGGAATTCAATGGACAGGTCTCAAGGTTGTGTACGAAATAAGCCACTGGATTGCAAGAAGGGTGATGGATTTGTTAAATATGTTGGTTTGAAATTGCCAGATGCAACAAATTCTTGGGTAAGCAAAACTATGAATCACAAGGAATGCAGGTCAGAATGCTTACAAAACTGTTCTTGTATGGCATATACAGCTGCAAATATTAAGGAAGGCAGTGGCTGTGCTATTTGGTTTGGGGATCTGATAGATATTAGACAGTTTCCAGTTACAGGGCAGGAAATATACATTCGCATGAATGCTTCAGAATCAAGTGAGTGCTTATCCTTAGTCTCAGTTAAACCATGAGCATCTATATTAATTATTATTTAATCATAATTTTGTAGCTTCTCTAATTTTCTTCGCTGTATTGTAACTATATTTCTTTCGTTCTTTCTTTCTTATCGACCATGAAGAGGCGAAAGCTGCATTTAAGAAAAAGATGGCAGTGGGAATTGCAATATCTATTTTCGTGGTCTGCAGGGTGCTTTTGGTCGCCCATTACATGTTCAAAAGAAAGGCAAAACTCATAGGTAAAGTTACTATGATTTACATGTTCAAAAGAAAGGCAAAACTCATAGGTAAAGTTACTATGATTGCTTTCAGTGAATGAGCATCTTGTTTTTTGCGAGTTTAATAGAAAGGAACAGCTTTTTAACTGGCGTTGAGCTTATCGTGTTTAGATTTTGGAGAAGCCGAGAAGGTTCAACGGATTTACAATTAGAACAACTGAAATAAATACTTGATATAGACTTGATCAGATAGTAGCATTCTGGAAAATTACAGAGTGATTGTCTCAGTTTTGTAATCACTGTCTCAGCTGTTATCTTTGATCTGAACGTTCATAATCTTGGCTCATTTGTCATTTCTCATCGTCTATCATGCATGTAATTCCCATTTTCTGCTGTCTGAGAAAACAGGAGGCAACAAAGAAGAGAATAATCAGATAGAGAGTGGTGCAAAGGAAGACTTGGAACTACCCCTGTTCCAGTTCACTACAATAGCCAAAGCCACAAACGGCTTTTCATTCAACAACAAGATAGGAGAAGGTGGTTTTGGACCTGTGTACAAGGTAAATTTATCAATTACGAGTGAAATAGCTAAAAGAAAAACGAAGCACCTCGTTTTATGTGCCCAACTTTCTCGAATTGAATCAAAATGACTATATTAACATCAAGTGCCCAGTTTTATTGAGATAAGCAAAGTATTTTGTGATATCATTTTTCTAGGGTACTCTAGAAGATGGCCAGGAAATAGCAGTAAAAACGCTATCAAGAAGTTCTGGACAAGGATTAAATGAGTTCAAAAATGAAGTAATACTTATTAAAAAGCTTCAGCACCGAAATCTTGTAAAACTTCTTGGCTGTCGCATTCAAGGAGAGGAGAAAATTCTGGTATATGAATTCATGCCCAACAAAAGCCTCGATTCTGTAGGAAATTGATGATACGCACGATGAATCGTTCTTAAACGATTCATTTGTAGAGATCAAATTCAGGGCACACTAAAATCTGCAGGAATGAAGATTCAGAAATGGAATCGGAAATTCATTCAATTTTATTCAATTTGGAAATGCCTTAATATAGGCTTACATGATAAAGTCCTAGGATCATAAAACTCTCAACATATCTGAGAAATTATTTGAATTCAAACAAGTTTGAATAAGAACCTGCTATGAATAGAAAAAACAGAATTTCAAAACTTAAAATTCAAACAGAGTAAATCTTCTTATTCTTAATGCAAATCTCATTAATTCTAACACTCCTCCTTGAGATTTGCCTTGAATAACTCGAGCTGCATCTTCGAAATTCCAGCTTTAACTCGAGAATTCCCTTAGCCATCAAGTCTCGCTAGTTGAACATTATTTGAACAATGAAGAACTTTAATGAACCAGTTCTTCTCGGCTTCCCTTAGAAAATGAAGTTTCACATCCATGTGCTTTGTTTTACCATACTGAACTGGATTCTCAGACATTTCAATGGAAGACTTATTATCACAATGAAGCTTAGTTGGTGAAACCTGTTTTTGTCCCAAATCAGCAAGCAATTTGTTCAACCAATTTTCAGCTGCTGCCATGGGAATATGTTTATCCCAATCACTATCTGCATACCAATTTGAATCAACTCCTCCTGTCTTTGAGTAGCCAATGCTCAGATTACTTTGAGTTTCAGTCAAACACTTAAGGTTTTCAAATTCTGAACAACCTTGAGACTTGTTCTTCAAAAAACGAGCCCAAATCATCCTGCTGTATTCATCTTTTAACAGCATGAAGTAAGCAAAATTCTTCAAAAATTCAATGTTCATTGATTCACAAGAGTCAGAATGAACCAGATTGTAGATTGCTTAATGCTCGCTTGATGTAAATTGTGGAAATGACTTTTGGTGCTGCCTTCCATATTCACGACCCTCACTCATCGGTTTACTAGCGGGGAATTTCGAGAATCCCTTCTATCAAAACATTATCATGCAACATCATCAATGAATTGAAATTATGATGCCCAAAACTCTTGTGCCAAATAACACTCTCATCAGTTTTAGCACTTAAAGCTAGCCCTTCTACAACATTCGAGTTCAAATAAAAGCTATTTCCCTCCATTCTAATTTTTGCAATTGCTTTGAATCATGTGAATCGAGTAATGTAGCAAAAATTTTCTCTAAATGACACTTCATAACCATTTCGCAGACATTTGAGCAACACTTAAAAGGTTTTGATCAAGTTCAGGGAATGTATAAAACATTTGAAATTGTCTTCGTACCTTTACTTGTTCTCACGATAGCATGTACCTCCGCCTTTTGCTTCAACAACATCCCCATTTCCCAGCTTGATTTTAGGCTTGATTGTCGCTGTCAATTGAGGAGAAAATAGACAGAGATTTGGCCATGTGGCTAGTACAGCCACCGTCAATCAACCAAGTATCCCTCCCGGAATTTTGATCATCACAGATTGCCATAAACGGATGCTCATCATCTTCCTTGCTTTCTTCGAGAAAAAATTAGCTTGTTGCTTGAGTTTCAAGGCTGTGGTTGTCTTCTTTTAAATCTGCAATACTTCTCACTATGGCCACCTTTTTTACAGAAATCACAATGAATTACCGATTTCCCTTTGAACCAGACAATTCACCTCGGCATGATTTGTTCTTTTACAATAAGAACAAGGTGGAAAATTTTGACTACTAACGAGTACAATGGACTTATTTTCGGAGAAGATTTTTTTTACCATTGTTGAAATCTTTGTTCTGGAAATTTCCGGTCTTTCTTCCTTTCCAGTTTGCTTGAAATGCACCTTCCATTACTTCATCATCCCTCATTTGAACTCTTTGTTCCTGAATATGCAGCTTGCTTATTAACTCAAAGCAATGGTGAGATGTTGCGAGTCACAAGACTCCTCTATTGCTGAAATTTTTAGCTTCGAATTTTTTCGAGGCACGGACATCATAAGTTTTTCAACAATCTTATGATCTTCAAATGTCTCCCCAAGGAGTCTCATTTGGTTTACTACATTCATCGATCCGCGGGAATAAGCTTTGATGATTCTTGGTCTCTCATTTTCATCAATTCAAATTCTCTCTTGAATGCTAGTAGTTTGACAGTCTTGTCTCTGCTACTGCCTTCGAATTCAACCTGGAGTTTGTCCCAAATCTGCTTGGGTGTTTCCAAGTTCATAATCTTGGTGAAAATGTGGTTTGCAATTCCGGAATGCAAACATGTAATTGCCTTGTCTTTCTTCAATTTTTCTTCTTCATGAGCCTTTATTTGCGCCAAAGTTGGATTTGCACGTAGTGGATATGGATCGACATCGGTCTCCACTATGTTCCATAAACCTTGGGATCGCAAGAAAAACTTCATTTTCACAGCCCAAATGTGATAGTGTTCACCATCAAAGACTGGGACAGACGAGTGAGACAATGAGGATGAAGAAGCCATGGATTTTTAACAAATAAATCTCACTGAATTTTCCTCTCAATTCTCTCGTGTTTCACTCAAACTCTCGTGTTTGCACTCAGTAAAAAATCACTCCAATTTTACTCACAAAATCACCCTCGATCCCGAAGGAACCAGAGCTACGATACCATCTGTAGGAAATTGATGATCCGCACGATGAATCGTTCTTAAACAGATTCATTTGTAGAGATCAAATGCAGGGCACACTAAAAATCTGCAGGGAATGAAGATTCAGAAATGGAATCGGAAATTCATTCAATTTTATTCAATTTGGAAATGCCTTAATATAGGCTTACATGATAAAGTCCTAGGATCATAAAACTCTCAACATATCTGAGAAATTATTTGAATTCAAACAAGTTTGAATAAGAACCTGCTATGAATAGAAAAAACAGAATTTCAAAACTTAAAATTCAAACAGAGTAAATCTTCTTATTCTTAATGCAAATCTCATTAATTCTAACAGATTCCTTCATTTTCGGTAAACCTGACAAGCTTTGTTATCCTATCGTTACGTGTGTCTCAGAGTTTTAATACAATCAAGTTTGCTTCCAAGTGCTAAAGTGGGATGTTGCGCTTACAAACACTTGACAGATCAAACAAGAGGCAAACTGTTAGACTGGTCCAAGCGTTTCAGCATTATCTGTGGTATTGCTAGGGGGCTTCTGTATTTTCATCAGGATTCCCGGCTAAGGATTGTACACAGAGATATCAAAGCAAGCAACGTTTTACTTGATTTTGGTTTGGCCAGAATGTTTGGTGGAGACCAGACTGAAGGAAACACAACCAGAGTTGTTGGAACTATGTAAGCACTTACCAATTACATGCCATACTATATTATTATTATTATTATATTTATTTTGTTAACAAAGTATTTTTACTTTGTCTGCTTTAGAGTCAAACTGTTTGAGCCAGACGCAATACTAGTTTACTTAGATTTATGTGTTCGTGCTTAAATGACATTCGGCAGTGGTTATATGGGCTCCTGAATATGCTACTGATGGGCTCTTCTCAGTGAAGTCTGATGTTTTTAGCTTTGGAATCTTAATACTTGAGATAATAAGTGGAAAGAAGAGTCGAGGATTCTATCATCAAGATCATAGCCTAAGCCTTATTGGACTTGTAAGTGTCAAGGTCTCAATTTCTTACTTCCATGTACGTACTTCAGCAAGAGAATGACGGAAATTTCCTTTTCATTTCTAGGCATGGAGATTGTGGAAAGATGGAAAACCTTTGGAATTAATTGAGGCATTGCCAGAAGAGTCATGCAATTTATCAGAAGTGACGAGATGCATAAACATCAGTCTCTTATGTGTACAGCAGCATCCTGATGATAGGCCAAGCATGTCCACTGTCGTTTGGATGCTAGGAGGTGAGAATACACTGCCTCAGCCGAAGGAACCAGGCTTTTTTAAGGGTAGTGGTCCGTTCGAACCATCATCTTCACCAAGCAATATTGAATTATCTTCAGCCAATGAAATTACTAACTCCCTCTTGTATCCTCGGTAGTTAACTGTGCTCCCATTTTTTCATCATACGTTCAAACACTCGCAAAAGTCATTAAACCTATTTAAAGTTTAAACTACTAAGTATGTTGTGCTTTCAGATGTATTAGTTGATTGGATTTTGTTATGTGACAATTTGTTTTTCCTTTTTTATTTGTTCATCGTTTTGAATACTCTCTGCTTTTAGCTTATCCTAAATTTGGATTTCAATTAGGGATGTCTTCCACATAATTGTTGAGGTTAATTTGACATTCTTTAGGCCGGTAGCTCATAGTGCTCTTAATCATTAGCATTTTAATTTTTATTTCTCTAAGAAAACAATGCTAATTTCTAATCAACATGAGGAAAATACAATTAAACTAAGGTTTTGAAGAGTTAAGACTAGGGATGTTGAATGTGAAGATGAGGTCTGACATCATCGGCAAGTTTGCTGGTTGTGCTTGGGGCACCGAAGATAAGGTGGGGGGCAATGTTGGGTTGATGACATGAGAAGAAGCTGTCGAAAATGGTTGTGACCGGCAAGGTCGCTCGGTAGTCATGGTACCGAGTTTCATCAAACAACACCTGATGAGTGCACTACACATACTAATTTGAGAACGATTCATGAACATAAGCATTTCAGGTCATAGAATAGCCTAAAAAAATATAAGGGATAGGATAGGGAAGACATGAAGGCCTCGGTGAGACCACTTTCAACAGGTGTGCGTCCCCTGTATGGAAGAATCAAGGCAAGAGTGGTGAACAGACATATAACAACCACTTGGACTCCGACGCGCGCCCTTGTAATATGGCAACCCTAGCTGCCACTTTCTTGGCCATAGGGATAGCCGTAGTTATATGTATCTTTCAGCTGTCACTTCATCTTTTAAGCGAAAGAGTTAAAGAAACGATCGTCCATGTCTTCGAGAATTTTCACCAGACTTGAAGGATGCAATGAATCATCAATTTCATTTCTTTTCGACATCCTTAAATATTAAATTAGTGGTAAATATTCTCCGAAAGACAGTATTTCAAAATATGTACTATATAATCAGGTTTAGGAGTAGGTGATAGAACACATTCGTATGTTTTAAGATTTTTCTGGAAGAAACTTCACGAGTGATAAGAAGATAATCCTAAATTATCAAAACTAAAGAACAAGAATTTTTTTGAAAGAGATGATGTTTTTTTCTCAAACGTATATACTACAAGTTATATTTCATAGCTTTCTACACTTATGAATTATGGTCTGATTACAAGCCTATTTATAAGTATTAAGTCATTAACAATAAAAAATCAAACTACTAAAAAGAAATCCTATTATGATAAGGAAAAGTATTTTACAGACTGACCAATTGATCGATTCATTTTATCCACCTGATTGACCAATTTTAAACTGGTAGGCTAGTTCCTCTATTTCTTAGAAAAACTAAATATCAAGTTTAATTTTCAACACCCCTCTTAAACTTGATTTCTTTATAACTCCTATGAAATCTCTCATCTTGGCAAAAAATCATATTTGACTGGCTTTGTGAAAATATTTGCGACTTGAACTTGAGTCGTAACATACTTGACTTCAACTTCCTTGTTTCTAATGCTATCTCGTAGGTAATGAATGTTAGAGAATAATATAAATCATATTATAGGACCTCACCTAATAGCTTAAACTTTCAGGTGAGATAATTTTTTGACATGGTATCAAAGCATTATTGACCCAATTGTCACGAATTCAAATCTCACTACCCTAATTCTATTTGATAAAAATCAAGTACAAGGTAGTGTGAGTCTGTGCAAGTTTCAAGCCCAAAGGACTTTCACTTAAGGGGGTGTGTTAGAGAATAATATAAATCATATTTCTAGGACCTCATAAGCTTTTAGAAAAGTTGGTTCCTTGACAATGAAATCTGGTGTTAATATGCTTACTTTTGTCATGAAAAACTAGACTAGTAACTAAGGCAATGACTAGTGAGTTGTCCACATAAATTTTTATAGGCTTCTCTTGTGGGAATCACAACTCTTTCAATAATCTTCTTAGGCATATGGAATGACAAACATATTATATAGTAGCTACATATTCAGCTTCAAAAGTTGATAAAATGACTATAGATTGTTTATTTGAATTTTGAATGTTGAGTCTCCTATACAGACACAAAACATGTAAGACTCTTTCTATCATGCATATCTTTAGCCATTCACTATCATTATGATCCACAAGTTTAGAGTTATTAGAATATTCATAAAATAAGCAAAAAAAAATAGTACCTTTAGTATACTAAATAATTTACTTCAATGTTTTGAATAGTGTTATAGCTTGTGTCTTTATAAATTTGCTCACAAGCTCTACTTCAAAAAAAATATTTGGAAGAGTGCATGTTAAATATCCCAAACTTCCAACTAAAATCTTAAATTTTGTAAATTTTTCTTTTCTCCTTCATTATTCTTTGACAATTTCACTCTATATATAACTAGAGTATTTACTTTTGCATAATCCTTCATCTTTAATTTCTTGAGAATCTACTTTACAAACATCTTTTGATTTGCAAATATTCCTTGTTCAACCAGAAAGAGTCATACCGGGGTATAGGAGAAATATTAGGCCATCATGGTTATGTATATTTTGTCAAATTTGATGAAAAGATAAAACATTAAATGCACCTGAAAAATAGCCTCCTAAGTAGTCTTTTTGGGCTAAAAAAGGAAAAAGGATAATGAATAGTAACCATACAACATGTCATTTGTTATGTTTTTTTTCTTTCAAAATGACGTTGTTTTGGCCTTTAATTTACAGATTATGGCCAAAATTTAATTTAATCATTTTTTTTATTTTTATAATTACACCCCTCATTGACTTCATACTTGTAGTTTTGTGCAATTTTCTCCCTACTGGACTTCAACATCACCCTTGAATTTTTGCGCCTTTTTTTATTTTGGTAATTGAGTTTTGATTAATACAATTTGACTCTTAATTGACCATCAAACCTTTAATTATCTTCAATTCCACCCCTAATTTCAACATCACCCTTGAAAAATATTCTGCTGGCAGAACTAGTCTACTGTTTCTAAACCAATCGACCGATTAATTTAGTCCAACTAGTCGACCAACAGGTATTGTTATAACCTCAATACCCCCCAAAAAATGCAAGTCGTCGAGGTCTTTGATAGAAAAATAGAGACCAAGCTTGGCATTGTCGGAGTACACAAAATCATTATCGTTGCAAGTGAGAATTAAGTCATCCACATAAAAAAATAGTGACAATAAAACAATAAAGATGTGTCAGCTATAGAATTTTGAAAACCAAGATCTAGTATATATAGCATATTTCGCAAGAGATTATATTTTGCAATGAAAAATCCATCGTAGATGTGCTTGTTTTGAATCTGCAACAGATAATCTGTTGCAGATCTATTTATTTTAAAACTTGTGATCTTTATAAACAAAAATCCTCTTCATTAATAATTCATTATTGTCTCTCATTCCTCTCTTCCTTTCCTGCTGTTTTTGAGTTAAGAAAAAATACACCATGGCTGAATACACATGGTGTATTCACAGTCTTTGCAGGTACTTTTATTTTCTTTTTCTTCATTTAATTCTCTTTCGCTCCATCTTTTCCTTTTAATTTTTTTCATAAATTTAGAACTGCACTTATATTGTACTTCTGTGTGAACTGCAATTACTTGTAATGAGTGGCCAGGGTCCGAGTCGATGAAGACCATGTCGTCGGAGATGAAGATTTCAACGAAGATTGTGTATTGACAAAGAATGGTGGAAAAAAGAGGCCATGATGTCTGTTCTTTTTTGTGAAGTTTTAAGAGAGGATGTAAAAGAGAAAGAATCAGGGCAGTTTATGTATAAACAAGTGTTTGGTGTTTAATGTTTTGGGAGAATTTGATTAACAATAATGGCGACCTAAATGATGTCGCCAGCAAGGAAAGCTCTTCGGCTGATATCAGGGTTGGTTGATGAGATTTGAGAGGAAGAGGGAGTGAAGGAGAGAGATGGGGTTTACTGGCGACCAAAAACTGCAAGAAAATTGTAGTGATTCTTAGGAAAGGAAAGGGTGGTGTAATAATGGAGTAGACGATGATAGGAAGGTAAATAAAGTGTTGTGATTTTACAAATAAATGTGGAAGCAGAGGGGGTTAACTTGACTTTTATTTATAATTATTATTAGGAAACTGGGATTTAATTAACTTAAATTGAAGTAAAAACGAGGTGTTTATGTGGTGCCGGATTTTCTAAATTCATACTTATGACGATGATGATAGTCATAAGTATGAATTTAGATGCGTGGGATAAAGAGCTTATAGTATGCGTGGGATAAAGAGCTTATAGTACGTGAGTTGTCCTATGCAAATTCAGTAAATATTAGCAACAAATTTTCTTAATATTACAATGGATCAATCCATTGCTAATAGCTCCTTTTTTTAGTAGTGAGTGCATGGGACATGGCATCATGCCAATGATGATCATGTACTTCCTGATTCACACGTGTAGGTTCAAAGGATGGCGAATCAGGTCTATGTGACCAGAGAGCGCTTAATTATACTACACAAAAATGCAGATTCAAGGTTAAAATAAATGATTATTAGATAAATCTACATAAACTTAAGTCGAAAGACATAATTATATTTTTATAGGTCAATTTGATTTAATCATGGGCCAAATTAGAGTTTAATTGTGATTAGGAATTAATTTAGAGTCCAATTGGAGAATTTAATTAAATGCAAGGTCTTAATTATACTTTAAATTGGTCAAATTAATTTCATTAATGGCTTAATTGATGAAAAATCAAGTTTAGAAGCGTAATTTGGGTTTAATTGAGAAGATTGGAATTTTCGGACACCAAATTTAATTATTTACAATCAATTGGATGAAATCAAAGGTGAAATTGAAGAAAAATGAAAGTTAATGGTCAATGAGGGTCAAATTGCATAAATACGAAGCCAAGGACCAAAGTAAAAACAACGTGTAAAGTTAAGGCTGCTATTGAAATTTTGACGGGGATAAAATTACAAAATCTTAAAAGTTTAAAGCTAATTAGGAGCATAATTAAAACAATCATAAATTAAGGATCCAAAGTGTATTTATGCCACTCTGCAAGATTTGCAAGCTTGACTGCATTGTTCAGTGGCCTGAACAATGCAGGCACGCCGTTGCAGAAGTTGAAGAGATCACCTGTGTTTGCACGCAATGAGCAATCAAATCGCCATTCACGTTCTATAAATACCAATGAGCAATCAAATCGTCATTAACATTCTATAAATACCGATAACTGGAACATGCAGAAAGGGGGAGAACAAAAAAAGACATAACAGGGAGGAGAAACAGAGAACTAAGCACAAACACAAAGGAAAAAAAGGCAGAAGAAGGAAAGGATATCAAAGACAACACAAAAAATAAGTTGCGAGCAGCTATCAAAGCCACTACCCAGTCTTCTTTGACCCTATTGCCTGCAGATGTGTCTCCACCTTCCTAAACATCGGTGGTCTCAAGTCTTTCCTTCAACACCAGCAACCTCAACCTTCTCCTTCCCCCTCATCATCTATAGTCTTGTTTCCTCCTCTCCAGCTACCAACCACGGTTTCTTGACCAGCAGTTGACAACCACAGTTTTTTAAAACCAACCAACAACAACCCATAATCCCTCTTAGCAACATCTAAATTTTTGTCCAACAACCACTACCACTAGCTCCTGGGCACCGACGATAACTCCTTCTTATCCACTAGTAATAACGATAGTAGTTTCCTCCTGTAGCGACAGACTAGTAGAGGTCGTCTCCTCTCTCCTTCAGTTGCAACCTTCCATTGCCTCCCGCGACCACCTCATGCCACCACTCCTGGCACCACCACCACCAACTGAACCAGCTCGACCTCTTGTACACGGCGGCAACGACATGTAACCTCGTCTTTCTCCTCTGTTAGTTATTGTTCATATGCTGAATAGTAGTAAGGGTTAGACATTCTATCCAGCCCGACCCGAGAAAGATGTTAGGCCGACCCATTTCATTGGGCCTGGTCCAGCTTTTTTTTTTTAAATAAAAATATAAAAAATGCATTTTTAGAAGAAAAAAAACGTGTTGTTTTTAGTGCATATGGCTGAATTCTAAAAAATTTCTAAGCATATTTTTTGTAAAAAAAACACATCTTTTCTCATTTTTTGAAATGAAAAATGGGATATCGTAACCAGTTTATGATTATCCGTTAGATTTCGGTCAAAATATCAAAAAACTTTTAATAATCATTTTGTTCTTTTTTATTGTAAATTTTAATTATCGGAGTGTAAAATTACATTGTAAAGTACACCAGAGGTATTAAAAAGATAACAAATACAGTGCTATAATTCAGAATTTAGAACGGTTAGGTTTTCGACCCAATGAGGTAGAGACTCCCTCATGAAAAGAGATCTACTTCGAGACTTAGAAAAAACCAACGAATAAAAAATCTGACTTAGAAAAACAATCAAACAACAATTTAGCTTACCTTAAGTAAGGTGCACCGGGGGTGATGCATCTTTTCTTTGCACAACAAGTCCCGTTACCTAGACTCTCGTAGACCATTAGGTTTCCTATTGATCTTAATACTAGGTGGTGACTTCTAAATATTATAATCGTAATTCTACAATTATAAAAAACCCCTTTCCCGCACACCACCTCCCGGGTGGCCACACGCGAAGCGCGAAAAAAAAAGTCAACATGACACTCTATATACTATAACAACTCCATAAATATTTGGATCATGAGGAACCATGAGAAACTTAGGTTGTATTTGGTTAGTGTCTCCGAATAATTAGAAGACAATATTTCAAAAGATGTATCCAAGCATTGCTATATTTATAATCAGGTTTATGAGTAGGTGATATAGCACATTCGTAAGTTTTAAGATTTTATTGGAAGAAACTTTAGGAGTGATAAGAGGATACTCCTAAAATATCAAAACTAAAGAACAAGGATGGTTGTGGGTGCTTGTTAATCTTTCTTTCATGTTTCTTGCACAATCCCCTTTTGGGTTAAAGTCAACATTACACATTTCATACGCTCCTGAAATCCTTTTTCAATTGTTTCCCACACACATTGAGAACCTAGCAATTGATCATCTCAAACAATCAAACACACAAGTTTTGATACCATTTGTTCGAAGAAACTCTAACTGTGGTAGAAGATAATCCTAAAAAGCAGAAATAAAAAAAACAAGAAAAAATTTAAGAGAAATGATCAATTATATTTTTAATTACAAGCCTCTTTATAGGACTCAAGTTCTAGACGATCAAAGAATTAAACTACTTAAATAAAATCCTAATTTGATAAGGAAAAATATTCTGTTGACGGAACTGGTCTACCGTTTCAAAACCAATCGACCAATTAATTTAGTCCAACCAGCAGACCAATTCTAAAGTAATAGACCGATTCCTCTGTTTCTCTATAAAAACCGAACATCTACCACAAATTTTAGTGTAGTTTGAGATTTTTTGAAAAAAAAAATCAAAACGAAAGAGAAACTTGAGATTCTTATAAATAGTGGGGCACTAGGAAGAAGTGAAGGTAATCTGTTGCAATCTATCAACACCCAACAATGACCTTTCTGTGTATCGTCTTCCAATTCAAAATTTATTTTTCCCAAGTCTATACGGCAATCATGCAGCGACTAACTGTACCCCTTTGTTTTTAGAATGCTACAGGATTTATATCTATAACCAGAAAGGGATTAAACACCTTGAGCATTAGATATCATGAGTATGATCCTTGCACTTACAGTTGCCGGTACTAATGTACTTATTTTCTTGTTGAAGTTCTCCGCCGCCCTGGACAGCATTAGTTCATCAGAATCTGTGGGTGATGGCGAGACATTGGTCTCCAGAGATGGAACCTTTGAACTGGGTTTCTTTAGACCTGGTTTTTCCAACAATAGATACTTGGGAATATGGTACAAGAGCATCCCAGGTAAAACCACTGTTTGGGTTGCAAACCGGCTTAATCCTATCAATGATTCTTCTAGCTTGTTGAAGATAGACAACACCGGAAATCTTGTTCTTCTCAGAAATAACAGTGATATTGTTGTTTGGTCTTCAAACACAACAATAAAAGCTCAAAGTCCAATACTACAACTTCTGGATTCCGGGAATCTGGTCTTACGAGACAAAAACGATGGAAATAATGGAATCTTATGGCAAAGTTTCGACTATCCATGTGATACAATGTTACCAGGAATGAAGATTGGATGGGACCTAAGGTCAGGATTCAATCGGTATCTTTCATCTTGGAAGAGCTTGGATAATCCATCTCCTGGAGACTTTACCTGGGGGGTGCAACCAGTGGGTAACCCTGAGGTAGTATGCTGGAAGGGCTCAAACAAGTACTTCCGGAGTGCTCCATGGAATGGAATTGGATTCAGTGGCGCTCCAGAGATAAGGCCTAACGCAATTTTTAGTTTCAATTTTATCTCAAACGACCAGGAACTGTACTATACATATAACCTCATTGATAAATCTAAAATCACGAGGATAGTTTTGAACCAAACAGCGAATCATCGTCAGCGATGGATATGGAGTGAAGAAACTCAGAGTTGGATTCCCTATGTTACCGAGCCGAGAGATGACTGTGACAATTATGGTCGTTGTGGACCAAATGGAAAGTGCATTATTAGTGCCATGCCGCTCTGTCAATGCTTAGAAAAATTCAAGCCGAAGTCACAAGAGGCATGGAACACAATGGACTGGTCTCATGGGTGTCAGAGAAATAAGGAATTAGAATGTCATAATGGTGATCGATTCATCAGATTTGATGAGCTCAGATTGCCTGATGCTACATATTCTTGGATCAACAAAACTTTGAATCTCAAGGAATGCAGGGCTAAATGCTTACAAAACTGTTCTTGTACGGCCTATACAAATTTAGATATTACTGGAGGAGGCAGTGGCTGTGCTATTTGGTTTGATGATCTGATGGATATCAGACAGGTTTCCGCTGGAGGCCAAGAGCTATATGTTCGGGTGCGCGCCTCAGAAATAGGTATGTGAATTAGCCACTGAAGTTAAATCTTTCCTTGATTACAGCTTCTTTAGTGGGTTTCTAACTATATATTCTTCATTTTAATAAGATGACCGTGAAGTGGCAAAAACTAAAACTAAGATGAAGATTGCAGTGATATCTACACTTACCATTTTCGTGGTCTTGGGGATACTAGTGGCCAGCTATTACCTCTGGAAAAGAAAGGCAAAGTGTGCAGGTATGTTGCTTAGACTGATCACCTTCACTAAATTAATGACCATCTTGTTCGCTTTAAATTTCTATTAGGGTTATTAATGAATGGAAACAAATAGTTTGAACAGAGTATTTCTATATGGTGGACAAATTTTCGTGTTCCTGTGAAAGAAATTTGTAAAATGTTCCAAAACTAACAAGTTAGCTGTGCCGGCTGATGTATTTATTGCTATGAAAGGAGCCACTTTACCTGAATCAGTACAACAGCTGACCTATCAACACTTTTTGTAGCGATCGCATTTCATTTTAGTATCAGTTCACAGAGGATATTAGCTAAATAGGATTTTCATCTAATGTTCTGATCATTTTCAGCACATCGAAAAGTTTTGTATCATGATCGAACTAATACTTCAATAATTTTTAATTAATTTCTAATCTTTTTATTAATATGGTGTCGATATTTCCCTGCCTAGTGAGAATGGCAAACTCCAGGAAAAATGATCATGAGATCGATGATGGAAAAAAGGAAGACTTGGAGTTACCACACTTTGACTTCACTGCAGTAGCTAATGCCACCAACCACTTTTCAATCAACAACAAGTTAGGAGAAGGCGGATATGGTCCTGTCTACAGGGTAAGAGAACCTAGGCATTTTGTTTCATGGAGAACAACACAAGTATTTTACAAAATTGATCTTGCAGGGTATGCTAGAAGATGGACAAGAAATCGCTGTGAAGAGGCTGTCATTGAGTTCAAGACAAGGATCGAATGAGTTCAAAAATGAGGTGATACTGATTAAAAAGCTTCAGCACAGAAATCTTGTGAAGCTTCTCGGTTGCTGCATTCAGAGAGAGGAGAAAATGCTGATTTATGAATACCTGCCCAACAGAAGCCTGGACTCCTTCATTTTCGGTAGGGATCCCTAGTAACCTAATCAACTTAGTTGGCCTAAAAATGTAAACAAAGTGTTGTTTTGGTATTCACATATATAGCAGTTTAGCCTGACATGAAAACATGATGGCTTATTAGATCAGACGAAAGGTAAACTGCTAGACTGGTCCAGGCGTTTTAACATTATCTGTGGGACTGCAAGGGGGCTTCTCTATCTACATCAAGATTCCAGATGTAGAATCGTACATAGAGATCTCAAAGCAAGTAATGTTTTACTCGATAATGACATGAATGCAAAGATTTCTGATTTTGGTTTGGCTAGAATGTTTGTGACTGACCAAACTGAAGGCGAGACAAGCAAAGTGGTCGGGACTTAGTAAGACATCTGATCCATGAGCTATATCTAACATCCATATACTCGCATTTATTTGTTCTTATTTTATTGGCTTTCTTCAGTGGTTACATGGCGCCAGAATATGCTACTGATGGTCTATTCTCAGTGAAATCTGATGTCTTTAGTTTCGGGATCTTATTGCTTGAGATAATAAGTGGAAAGAAAAGTAGAGGGTTTTACCATCCGGACAACAGTCAAAGCCTTATTGCACATGTAAGTATGTATGGTTAAAGAATCATCTCACTTAATAACTTAAGCTGTTAGGTGAGACCCCAGAATATGATTTATATTATTCTCTAACACATCCCCTCAATTGAAAACCTTTTGGGATTGAAACTTTCATACATACCCACTCAACCTTGTGTTTGATTTTTATCAAATAGAATGAGAGTGGTGAGATTTGAACTCATGACCGCTGGGTCAACAAGGTTCTGATACAATGTTAAAGAACCATCTCACCTAAAAGTTTAAGTACCATGTTAAGGAACCATCTCACCTAAAAGTTTAAGTTATTAGATGAGACCCCAAAATATAATTTATATTATTCTCTAACTAGGAGTTAAATTGCTTTATTAAATGTGATGAGTTAAAGAATGACAAAAATTCTCTTGTATGTGTTAGACATGGAGATTATGGAATGAAGGCAAAACAATAGAGATGATTGACTCTCTGATGGAGGGGTCATGCAATCCGTCAGAAGTGATGAGATGTATACACATTAGCCTCTTATGCGTGCAACAGCATCCAGATGACAGGCCATGCATGGCATCTGTAGTATGCATGTTGGGAGGAGAGAGTGAATTGCCTAAACCCAAAGAACCAGGTTTTCTTAATCACAGAGATCTGCATGAATCAAGTTTCACTCCGAGCAAGGTTGGATTATCTTCAAGCAATGAGATTACTGTCTCTCTCTTAGAGCCTCGGTAGCTTATTGCCGAATCAAATTTTCACTACTTCGTAAAGTGTAGAATGCTAAACTTATATGGCTTTATCTGGTTAGCTAGACTGGAATTATATTTGAAAACTTTGTATCAGGATGATCAATTGTTCTTATTGTGTGTTGACCAAGAATGACTCTAGAAGCAAAATAAATTACAGCAGAATCTTTGACACTATCAAAGATTGTTGTTGTAGCTATTCAAATGGAAATCTTTATCTTTTATTCTATGTAACATAAAATCAGATTTTCCTGGTTAATATCTTGCACTTCTGTTTTCTTTTAATGTATAAATAAGTGCATTGAAATTCAATAATGAACCAGTTCTACTGCAATGATTATAAGCAAAATCAGTTTTCTCTGCAATATCATCAACAAATTGTATCAGAGCTGCTTTTTCTTGAGGGAATTGTGTGATTGAGAGATCCTAATCACTTGAGAGATCATAGCCTACAAACGCAAACAACAAACATTAATGAGAATGAGAGATCATAAACACAACCCACAAACACTTGCCATCTATACACAAACACATCAAAATGAACCTAGAAATGTCATTCACAGGAGTTGCACCTCCAATATTTGATGGGATAAACTATCAAGTTTGGGCTGTCAGAATGGAAGCCTACCTTGTTTGGTCCAGGCTTGATTTCTCCTAGGCTTGTTTGGTCCAGGCCTGATTTCTTGGCCAACAGATGCTAAATCATAATCATCTTCACCCACATCTATGTTTTCATCAACAAACTCTTTAAAATCAGATCTGGTATTTTGTATGGCCTTATATGGACCATATTTCCTAGGTGCTAAGCCCCACTATTCTATTACTTTATCGAATTCACCTTGTCTTTCATATCCTTGTACATCCTAGACAACAACTCGAGTTGTTGCCCTATAATTTGCAATTAGAAAGCTACATCAGCATTTTGTGTTGCTGATTCGTTGTTTTCAAATATGCTTTGAATCTGTAAAATTTGGTTAGGAGCACAAAAAATATATATCAAGGCTTTTCACTCTAATAAGCTCATATGTTTTTTACCTCACAACTTGCTTTCTTTTGGTTCTTTAGGAACTAAAATCAATAAATTGAAGTCAGTACCCTTTGTGGCGCACTCTAATTATAATTTTCAAACTCAAGAAGCTATAAAAATACTGAAAACAAAGCAAAACAAAACTACGATTATGATTTCGTGAGTAGCAATCCAAATTCGTACGAATTGTGGATGAAATAAAGACACGAAATAAAATAGAAGCAAATATTAGCAAAAACAATTACTTGACTCCTAGATAACCCAAATATAATAGAAACAAAGATTTTTGACAAAAATACACAGTAAGGATCATGTTTTGACCTCTTACGCAATTTTTACGTAGAAGAATTGAAACCTAGACCAAACGACCTCGAAATAACCTCCAATTCAAAATTTAGTATTGAAATACCAAACAAACAACAACACTCAATTTATAGTCATTCTCTTACTTCTAGTTGCCCAACCCTATATTTTTTATCATTGCGGTACAATTGAACCTCCAATTAAAACCTCTAGAAACCAATATCAAAAAAATCCAAAATTTAATATATGGTGTGATCTCAACCCCAATACATAGAATATGAAGTTTCAATTGTTTCTAAGGTGTGTTGCTTAAGGTTCACTAAGGTATTGTATTTGCGGCAGATTTGAACCTTGAATTAAAACCTCAAGTAAGCAATATTACAATAATCCCAAATTTAATATATGATGTGATCTCACCCCCAATAGAAAGAATATTAACTTTCAATTGATTCCGATGTGATTTTCTTATGTTTCATCAGAGTTGTGTTTTCTGCGGTAAAAATTGAATGATCCTTCAAATTTCAATTAATCCTTCTATCTCTCTTTTTTTTTTAATATACTGATATGATAAGACAGTAAAAAGATGAAATATAGCTTTTTTTTGCTTAGATGATGTATATACGAAGAACAAGGAGATGGACGCAAACACTAAAAAATTTTAAGGAACACTAAAAAAACAAAAATGATAGAAGGATATGATCTTGTTTTGGAGCCTAGCTCTGATACCAACTAATGTGTGATCAAAAGCCCTCAAATATGTTGTTGTTTGAGCTATTTTTGTAATTATTTCTTGTTTTTTTCCGGATCTCTCAGTTCAGAATAGTTTGTAATCTCTCTAAAGCGATTTTTATTTTCCAATAAACTTCTGTCCTGTTTTTATGTTTCCCTTGAGAAGGTCTACCCTGGAAAGTTCATATGTAAAAGCAAAATAGAAGACAATAGGCTCTGATATAATTGTCTTAGATTTACTCTGTATTCCGATATTAGCAAATGGAAAATTGATACAGATCAGAATCAGACTACCTTTCAAAGCTAATTTGGTGCTCACATTTCTGTCATTGAATTGAAGGTTATTCACTAGGAATAGCATTAGCTATAACAACAGGCTCAATTCATAAAAGTATACGAAAAATAAATAAATTAAAACCATAGTCTTGTAGGAAATAAATTGAATGAAAATTGCATTTGTTATCACGAGAAAAATTAAACCCTCTACTTTTCAACAGACTGTTGTGTGTCTAAATTTGAAGCAGCACAACCCAACCTCATTTCTCTAACCGATGTCAAGGAATCCCATAAATCCAAGTCTTGTCGTGTATATCAATTGGTTCATCCTCCAACCACAACTAAGGATTGTGAAGAGGATGTATGCAAGTGTTTTCTCCATGTTTTTCAACCATTACAACATTATATATTTCCTACAAAATTTTAAAAAAGTCAACTATAATAAAAGAATTAAAAAAAAATGCAACGAAAAATTTCAACAGAAATGGCTCGCAGCAAGCTCTTGTTCGTACAAAATAAATATGTTAAAACATCTAACAAATAAACACTGGACAAAAAATTAAGAACAAATAATTTAAAATTCTTCTTAGTAATTTTTTTATTAAATTAAATTTAAAATTTGTTGATTGCCTGTTACTTACCTTATTGCATTATGGTTTTCCTAGTGACCACCCCTTGTTTTGCGTTTCCTACCAAAAATTTTATGGCATTTTCAATACATTAATTAGGTTTTTGAAATTTTAAAAAAGTTATATATTAATTCAAAAAATGATATATATCATCTTACATTTTCTCAAAAAATGGTTCTTCAAAAAATGGTTCCTCATCACATTTGTCATAAAACAAACAACTTCAATATTTATAAACCTAAAAAATATATTTTAAATAAGGGATTCAACTTATGCTACTAGGAATGGATAACCTTCAATTGGTATCGTGTATAGCAGGTGCCTCTAATGACTACACCTAATCAACAATATGATCACTGACTTTACCAACATTACCACCGATTGACCAACAATAGTAGTTGTTTTCTTCGAACCTTTTCTTGGAATCTATAAAATATAACAAAAGTTAATTCTCGATTTCAATGTAAAAAACTCATAACCATAGATAAAAACATCAATATCTACATGGTCTATGTATGAAACATAAAAAAATACTATATTTAATGTAGACAAATCTAAAAGCTCTCTCTCAATCAAAAACTAGACAAATCCAAACCAAAGTCTCACATATTTATGAATAACCATATTCAATGAATTTTATCAAAATCTAAACTTAGAATTAATCCATTCAACATTTTTTTATCAACTCAAGATCTCAAAATCCAAACAATACTAATAATCTTCAACAAAATCAACAATGCCTCACACCTTCTATTAACAATTTAATTATTCAATTTTAAAATGATTGGATGAGTGATTGGTAGACCCTTTATTTTGATGATATGGTAAATGTATCAAGAGTAGTAATAGTTTTCACAAAGGAAAAACAATACCCTATTTCAGTGGGCTACAATTTGAATGCATTAATAGAGCGACTAAGTATAAGGCTTGTGTCATCGGATTTGAAGCTACTTTATAAGTCAAAGATAAGAAGCTTAAAGTTTCCAGGATTCCATGTCAAATTGGCCATATCAGAACTACCTCATGAAGTTGGCCAATAAATTTAAAGAGATCAAGTTCACCCACATGAGTAGAGATAAAAATTAGTTTGCTAATGCTTTGGCAGCTCTAGCTTCACTGACACAAATTATTACTAGGGATAAGATTCAACCAATTGACATTGAAGTTAGAAATCTATACGCTTATATGTACAATTGAAAAATCACAAGATGGGAAACCATAATGAAATAATATTAAGGGGTTTCTTCAACACCAGGAATACCCTTACGGAGCTTTTAATACAAATAAGAAGACTTTAAAGAGAATGGACACAAACATTTATTTGGATCGAGAAATTATACATAAAAGGTCATTCGACGAGACTCTGCATAGGTGTCCCGAGTGAAAAGAAAATTGAGCAAGCCTTGAAGGAAAGTTCATGAAGGTATTTGTGCCACCTATGATAATAGTCATACTATGGCAAGGCCAAGGTAAAAATCTGGATATTTTTGGTTGACCATGAAGAGAGATTATGCAGACTATATTCATTCTGTTGGCAATTGACTACTTCACTAAATGGTTAGAAGCTAATTCTTATGCCCATGTAAAATAAGTAGTCAAGAAGTTCATTGAGAAAGATTTTTTTTATTTGTCGTTATGGTCTGCCAACAAGAGTGATAACTAATAACACTTAAAACTTCAATGAAAAGTTTATTGTTGAACTTTGGGCCAAATAAAAGATTAAATATCAAAACTCTTCCCCTTACAGATTAAAGATGAATGGAGCAGTTGAGACGCCCAATAAAAATCTTAAAAAGATCATTTAGAAAATGGTAGTCACTTATAGAGATTGGTTTGAGATGCCCTCATATGCATTTCATACATATTGCACTACGAGTAGAACCTCTACAGGAGGCACTAATGCCTTTAGAAATAGATATTTCATCAGTTTTGCCTTGGTAAAAGAGGCAGAACTGAATGAATGAGAATGGGCAAGAGTAAGATTTGAACAACTGAACTTAATTTATGAAAAAAGACCAGCAACCATTTGCCACCACTGGTTACACCAGAACAAAATTAAAAAAAAAAAACTAAGTTGGGCCAATGGTGTTTAAAGAAGGCGATCTAGTGTTTAAAAAATATCATTGGCATCTAGAGAAGATCAAAATAAATAGACATCAAACTATGAAGGACCATATATGGTGAACAAGGCTTTTTTAAGAGCTTTAATCCTGATTAATATAGATGGAAATTTTTTATCTAGACTTGTAAACTTTGATGTTGTAGAGATATATTATGCCTAATATGGTATTCATATTAGTCAATAAAATTGAAGTTTGTCCATGAATTCTTTGTATATTGTTTTCTTAAAACATTCTGCATGGTCTTACATTTTCATGAAATGCTTTGAAAAGATCAAATTTTGTACAAAAAAAAAGAGAGGTTAAATTGGTGTTTGTTTTAGCAAGCAAGTATTAAGAATTGAAGCAATATCTTTGAAAAGTGATGTCATACTGACAAAAAAACCAAGACCAAAAAATTAGTTTTTACATAAATTTTTGACGTGAGTTAAATCCGAAGCAAGTGTCCAACTTTCATGTCTTATTTTGTTACTCATAATTCATTTCTCCATACCAACTCCAATAGCATGGATTACAATTTGTTTAGTGAAAACCATTTTGATAATTTGTTTTAGGTGAAAAGATATGACCTGACCTTTTGAAGAAATTAGGGCCATAAAGAAAACCTCTTGAAAAATAATAGTCGAGATGGAAAGACATGATTCACAATTTAATTTGAGATGGCTAGGCATGACCTCTTGGATGAGTCATCAAAAGTTCCTGTGGCTCGAAGGGATAAAACTATTTGCTGTCACGAAGAATGAAGACCATGTTGGTTTAATAATTACTATTGCATGTAAAATCAATTACAAGAGCAGTATCATAGACATTTGGTCACAAAAAATGTAGCTTTCTGAACAAGGGAAACGTAGGGAAATAGCTTAACATCATGGAAGGTGACAGAGCCAATACGATCCGTGAAGCAAAAGACAATTTGTTTATGTTATCCTTGTGGTGTGGGCCTCTATGAGATATCATGAAGAATGATAATTGTGTTACAACAGTTTTTGTGAGGTTGGTTTTTTTTTTCCTTTAAAAAAATAAAATTTATTACAATACAAAAAAGTTATACAACTTGTTCAAAATAATGGCCCATGAAATTATGGCAATCGCCGGTCAACGTTTCTACTTGTGCTTAGGTTTCATATCTCACGAAGTTTTTTTTTTGTGATTCTCAATTATATTTTCTAAGAAAAAAAGAAAAAAAATGGGGATTAATTAGATCCTTAATTAATGTTTATTTAGTAGGTTCCTTCTCATTGATTGTACACGTGTCTTACTATTTGTTTTTAATTAGAATATTTACGTATCATATTTAATAGAGAAACAATTGTCATATATATATATATAAAGACATGATTAAGAAAATTCAGTCTAATCAATAATTATAAGATGGTAATCTAAGATATTAGTGTAGATTTTATTCTATCAAAAACTTACGTTATGCATTTAATGGGTTGGAAGAGAAACATAGTTTTTTCTTATCAATTCATATATGGTATTTCAATTTCTTAAGGGGTTTACTATGAATATGGGTAAATTTAAAAAAAAAATTATATATATATATATATAGATATATATATTATTTAAATGTGAAATATATATATATATATATATATATATATATATTATTTAAATGTGAAAAAAAATCTAAAAAGTTGTAAGATCATGGATATTATGATTTTATCTTATTGTTCATGCTTACAATTAGATAGTTGTTTACATGTGGTTAGGAACTCATGTTTTTCCATTCTAAATTTATTGTTTCTCCTAATTTCTTTGATTGCAAACCACAAACCCTTGATGCACCTTAAGTTTCCTGAAATTTAGTTTTTTTAATCCAAATTTGATAAAGATGAATATTTTTTTAGATCTAGGAATGAATGTTTTAATTTTTTTAACATAAATTTCTTATTTTTCTAGTTTATTTTTTATGATTTATGCAAGTTGAACCTTTAAAACATTCTCATTGAAACTCTTTTGACTTTGGATTATAATATTGGTACTAAACGTGGTTTAGTATATGAACATTTTGCTTGTCTATGGAATAAATATTTGGGTCACATTTCCAAAGAAAAATTGGAAATATTAGTAAACAATGAAATCCTTCAAGGTTATGAGTTATATTAAAGGAAAACAAATAAAACACAAAAAGAAAAGAGCCGCAAGAAGTATACAACTTCTTGAAACTATACATATTATATATGTTGATCTTTTGATGTTATTTCTTTTAGCAAGAAAAAATATTTTAACCCTTTATTGATGACTATTCACGTTATGGATAAATTTATTTGTTACATGAAAAATCTCAAGCAATAAGTGTCATAGAGGTATTTATTAATGAAGTTGAAAGATAAATAAACAAGAAGGCAAAAGTTATTAGGTTAGATAGAGGTAATGGATATTATGAAAGATATAATGAAATTGGATAATGCCAAGGTCCATTCGCTAAATTCCTTGAAAAACATGACATTTGTGCTCAATACATAAAACCATAACAAAATGATGTACCATAATGGCATAATCATACTTTATTAGATATGGTTAGGAGTATGTTGAGTCATTCATCTTTACTTGTTTCATTGTGGATGTATGCATTAAGAAGTGTTATGTGTTTGCTAAACAAGGTTCCTTGTAAGACATATCTCAAAACATGTAACGATCCAACTCTAAATCACTCATCACAAGCTCTCTCCATACTATCAGAAGGCAGCTTGAGGAAGAAAGGGAGGTGAAGTTATCTCAAAGCTCTCTCATGGCTCTCGAATCGCAGGGCAAGAAGAAGGAAGAAGAGCTACTCTCCAGAGGCTCTCAAAACACAGATCGAGGGAGAAATGAAGCTTCCCCAGCAAGCCAAACCTGCAAAAGCAAGAAAGGAATTAGCGTGTACGGTGGAGATGAAGGAAAGGTACACTTACGTGGACGAATTTGATTTAAAGGAACCCGGTGTCGACAGCTGGACCAGGGAAAGAGGAAAGTAAGGAACGGTGCCGTTTTCAAGCAAGCTTAGCTGGCAAAGTCAAAGTCAGACTTAAAACAAAGACTAAATTAAAACAAACTCTAATTACTACAAAGTCGGTGGAAAAGGCATTAAAAGACGGGAAGGAACAGATCCAAGGCATCCAGAGTGAAATTGCTTTGAAGCAAATCAATTGTTCCAAGGAGGCCGGGGCTACCTCGAATCTGCCCAGAAAAATTAGCGTTCTTTTTATTTCTTGAATTCGCAATTAGCTTTCAGTTGTTATCTTTTCAGTGATAAAAAAAACTAGACCAAAAATATTGTTATTCTTCTTTTTTATATAAATCAGAAAAACACGAGAGAAGTTTCTCTCACAAAAAAAAGGGGAAAATTCATAATTGATCGAGAATCATTCCAAGTGGTATCAGAGCCACGACTCCTCGGATTGCTGAAGGGACAAGAGTTTCGCAATTGATAGAGACCGTGACAGGGATGAAACAGCAGCAAGAGGCCCAACAACAGAACCAACAGAATCAACAGCAAATACTAGAAGACATAGTCCAGCAGCTTAGGAATATGTCCACAAGGCTGGATCAGTTGACTAAGGCCCATGGGCACTCCTCCTAATTCTCCAACTAGATCAGTTAGTGGGGATCAAAGGCAGGAAGTAATACCACAAGAAGGGATTCAGCAACAACATCAACAGGTTCAGCTCAAGTCCATACGCTTGGAATTTCCCAGGTTTAATGGGGATGATCCCATCGGTTGGGTGTACAAGGCAAACCAATTTTTTAATTTCCACAACACCCCTGCCCAACACAGGCTATTTATAGCCAATTTCCATATGGAGGGAAAAGCTATAACATGGTATCAAGAATTAGAGGAAACCGGGGTTCTTACCAGCTGGGAGGCCTTTGTTAGGGCCCTCCAAATTCGCTTCGGTGCATCATCTTATGATGACCATATGGAAGCCCTCATAAATATAAAACAGACCTCCACCGTGGAACTCTACAAAACCCAGTTCGAAATGCTATCCAACAGAGTCAGAGGATTATCTAACTCCCATAGGCTTAGCTGCTTCCTAGGAGGGCTAAAGGAGGAGATTAGGATGGGGGTAAGAATGCTAAACCCTCAGAATTTAGTCTCAGCAGATGGGCTAGCAAGGATGCAGGAAGAAAATCTCATGATCATGAGGAAATCCTGGAAACCTAATACTGTTGGGTTTTAGGGCCGAAGCCCAACACCATTCCAGCCCAAAGTTGAAAAGCCTATTCCCATACATAGGCTCACACCTGCACAGATAAAAGAGAAAAGGGACAATGAACTTTGCTTTAAATGTGACAACAAATAGGGACCGGGCCACAGATGTGGAGGGCCCAAATTATTTCTCATAGAAGAAATAGAGGAGGACGTAGGAGACAGAAGCCTAACTGAGGACCTGATTGACTTGGAAGATCCCTTGGAAAAGGGCAAAGAGGACATCGGCATATCCCTCCATGCCATCATTGGGAGTCCTGACCCCAAAACTATGAGAGTAGAGGTTAGAATGTGTGGCCATATCTTTGTGGCCTTAATTGACACAGGAAGCACACATAACTTTATACACTCAAGGATAGCTAAAAAGACAAGTCTGAAGGTCATAAAACACAGGCCAATTGGGGTAAATATTCAGATGGGTCCAGACTATGGACCGAAGGGAGCTGCACATATATCACATTAATAATGCAGGGAGGCCAATTTCTCACTCGAGCCTATGTCATTCATCTAGGAGGTTGTGATATTGTGTTACGGATCCAGTGGCTCAGAAGTTTGGGGCCCATACTTTGGGATTTCTCAGCACTAAAAATGGAGTTCCAAAGAGAAGGGAAGAAGGTTTTGATTCAGGGGATGGGAATAGAAAAGTCAGAAGTGGACAGCAGCCCAACTTTCCTATAGGAATTAAGAAGAGTGGAGGAAGGCCTGATTTTACAAGTCTGGGAAATGAGCTCAGCCCGTAATATCATCCCAGAACAGATTGAAAGTCTATTGCTAGAGTTCGGAGAAATCTTCCAAGAACCAAGGGAACTTCCACCGAATAGACCACATGACCACTCGATAGTACTGAAAGAGGGAACCTCAACAATAAATGTTCTCCCATACAGGTATCCATACTATCAAAAAATAGAGATAGAAAAACTAATCAAAGAGATGTTGGCAATGGGGACCATAAGGCCCAGCCAAAGCCCATTTTCCTCACCTGTCCTACTAGTTAGGAAGGCTGATGGGTCATGGAGGATGTGCGTAGACTACCGCGCCCTCAACAAGGAGACCGTGAAGGACAAATTTCCCATACCCGTGGTAGAAGAGCTACTAGATGAACTACATGATTCCCAAGTTTTCTCTAAATTGGACCTAAGGTCAGGCTTCCACCAAATCAGAATGAGGGAGGAAGACATACCCAAGACAACTTTCAGAACTCATGAAGGGCACTATGAATTTTTGGTAATGCCATTCAGCCTCACAAATGCACCCTTTACTTTTCAGAGTTTGATGAATGATGTTTTTAGGCCATACCCCAGAAGGTTTGTGCTGGTGTTTTTTGATGATATATTAGTCTACAGCCACATTATGGAAGAACATGAGGAACACTTAAGAAAAGTATTTGAAACACTGGTACAACACCAGTTGTTTGCCAAACAGTCCAAATGCAAATTTGCAAGCAGTAAAATAGAGTACTTGGGGCACATTGTCACAGGCCAAGGGGTGCAAGCCGACCCCAGCAAGGTGGAGTCAATGATCAAATGGCCGAAGCCCAACACACTCAAGGCCCTAAGGGGTTTCTTGGGCCTCACAGGCTACTACCGCAGGTTCATCAAAGGATACGGGGTGATTGAAGGGCCATTAACTAGACTACTAAAGAAGGGGGCCTTTAAATGGGACCATGAAGTAGACCATGCATTTGAGAAATTAAAAGAGACAGTATCAACACCTCCAGTACTAGGACTACCAGATTTCAAACAAAATTTTGTAGTGGAGTGTGATGCCTCAGGCACTGGGCTCGGTGCTGTTCTAATGCAGGGAGGCAGGCCCATCTCTTATTTCAGCAAAAGCTTAAAAGAGAGGGAGTTGCTACTATCCACCTACGAGAAAGAGTTCTTGGCATTAATTACAGCCGTCCAGAAGTGGAGGCCTTATCTACTGGGTCAAGCCTTTAAGGTTAAAACAGACCAGCAAAGCCTCAAATCTCTGTTAGAACAGAGGGTAAGAACACCCACTCAACAGAAATGGTTATCTAAGCTAATTGGATATGATTTTGCAGTTGAGTTTCGAGCAGGGAAGGAAAACCTAGCAGCTGATGCTCTCTCTAGGTTGGAAGACACAACATAAAAGGGGACACTATGAGCAATTTCATCACCATTGGTCACGTGGGTAGAACAGCTAAAAGAAAGCTACAAAGAAGACCCTGAAATACAGGATATTTTACAGAAAATAAATCATGAAACAATAGAGTCCCTAAAATTCCAAGTCAGGGGAGGAATACTCTATTACAAACAGCGAATCTATGTGAGCCAGACCAGCCCTCTAAAGCAGACGATCCTGAACTATATTCATGACAATCCTACGGCATGGCATACTGGCTAGAAAGAACCTTAAAAAGGGCAATGAGGGACTTCTTTTGGAAGGGAATGAAGTCTGAAATCCAGACATACATCAAACAATGCGAAGTCTGTCAAAGAGCCAATGGTATGAACACCAAACCCGCAAGCCTCCTACAACCATTACCCATACCCACTCGGCCCTGGTCATCCATCTCCATGGACTTCATTGAAGGGCTACCCGAATCCAACCAGTACACAACCATAATGGTGGTAGTAGACAGGTTCACTAAATATGCTCATTTCATCCCATTGTCCCACCCTTACAACGCAGCTAAGATTGCAAACTTATTTTCACAAAATACTATGAAGTTGCATGGATTACCAGAGACCATAGTCTCAGACAGGGACCCAACGTTCACTAGCAAGTTTTGGGGGGAATTATTTCAGGTTCAAGGGGTCAAACTTCTACTACCCACAGCCTATCACCTCCAGACAGATGGGCAAACAGAGGCAACCAACAAAACAGAGACACCCAAAAGTGCGCAAGAAATGATAATCAGGAGACCGTTGAAATAAGCAATCAAATGGAGATCGATGGGCAAGAATAGGAGCAGGCATGCGATTTAATAGAAAAACAGAGGTTTCAAAAGCATAATTCCAAAAAAAGGTGTTTTATAGTGCCTTAAAAGAGTAAGACTTGTTTCCACAATATGCCCATGACAACGTTCGACGGTACCATTTTGTTCATGAGTGTGGGGACAAATTATACGATGATGATACCAATGGTCTGAACATTTGTGGACAATTTTCGGTATTCATCACCCCAATTCATTTGAACAGATTTTATTTTTAATGAAAATTGATGTTCAATGAGAGTTTAAAATTGATGAAATACCGAGTAAACATCAAACTTGGCAATGAGAGGATAATACCAGACATATTTAGTATAAGCATCAATAAAGATAACAAAATAACGATAGCTATCGGAAGAAAAAATTGGAGCAGGGCCCCATACATCACTAAAAATTAATTCAAGCAGAGTAGAAGTTTTGTGACCCGTAGGTCCTAAAGACAGACACGATGATTTTCCTAAAGGACAACTTTGACATTGAAAATTAAGACGTTTGTTGTTACAAATGATCTTATTTTTCAAGACTAACAATTGAAAAATACGTGAAGTAGGATGACCTAGTCAACGATGACATAAATCTGCAGAGGCAGAAGTGCAAGGAGACCACTAGGTTTGAGGAAAGGACATGACGAAAGACTTGGTCAAGGCATAGAGACCATCTTTACTCTGACCGGAGAGAAGGACTTCATAGGTGTTGTTTTGACATAAAACACGCGAGTGTGAAATTCAAAATAGACATTATTATCAAGACAAATTTCTGAATAGAGAGCAAAGGTTTTGTAATTGTAGGAACATGAAGAACATTAGATAAAATGAAAGAACGATGTGGTGTATATATTCTTGTATGACTGAGATGAGATATAGGGAGGCCCTTACCATCACCAACATGCAGATTATCATTACCAAGATACAGTTCAGAAGTAGTCAAAGTGGCAAGATCAAGTGAGACGTGTTGATTTGCACCGCTATCCTGAAACCAATCAACATAACCGGTTGAGGAGAGATTGCGCTGCACCATATTGGCAATAGGTTGTTGGCCATAACCTCGTTTCTGGAATTGAGGACAGTGGGGAGCTGCATGGCCAAAGGTTTAATAGAGTTGGCAGCGTGGATTCTGCCCCCTATTGCACAGCCAAGTGCCCTCCCATGAGCTATGGAAACCGTTGTGATTAGGTCTGAAGCCAGTTGACTGGTGCCCTCTATTGCTGTTTGACTAGTTAGGATGTCAGGCACCATTGAAGTGGCCCCTGCTGTGACCAGAATTGCCAAAGTGCTAGCGTTGTGCAACAAGAGCAGACGGTGGAGTATAGGGTGTGGGCAGCAGAGGAGCATGTATGACAGCTAAAGATTTGTGTAGAAATTCATGCGTGAGGAGAAGACTGTGAAGGTCTGTATATGATAAAGGTTCTGCCTTGGTAATAAGACTTGTAACTAAGTCTTTAAACTCTCCCCGAAGACCATGAAACACATATAAATTAAAATCTTCAAGTGAAACTGGCCTTCCAACAGCAGCCAATTCATCAAACAAGACCTTAGCCTTTTGCATAAACTGAGTTACGGATTCATCACCTTGTCAAAGCTCCTGAAGAGAGTCGTGAAGTTGCATAATACGAGAGTTGGAGGTGGAGGCAAGAGCTCGCTCAATGGTGCGCCAAGCTGAACAAGAGCTTTGGCAACCAACAATGAGATGCAGAACTTTCATGGATAGGGAAAGAAGGGCACTTAGAATGAGCTGGTCCTGTTGTTTCCAATGAAGAAAGAGTTGATTTACCTTAAGAGAGATACCATCTTCGGCAAGAACATGTGGAGGTGGACATATGTTAGAACCATCGACAAAACCAAAATCTCCTTGTCCTAGGAGATATGGCAGCATCTGCATACGCCAATACAAATAATTTATATTTGTTAATTTGAGGGAGATAACTTGATGACTGTGAGAAAAGGAGATGATGCTTGCAGCAACAGAGACAACAGCTGCATCAGATGTGGGCTGCAAAAGGGGAATATTATGAGAGTTGAAGAGGAGTTGTTCACCCGCCATGGCAGAGGAGAACCCAGGTTGTGAGGCAGAGGAGAGTAGGGGAGCTGCTGTAGGAGAGGAAATCTGCACTGCTAGAGAAGAAAGTTGGACTGCTGGTGCTGCAGATGAGGAAGATATATTTGGCTCCTGTTCCATTTGAAAAGAGAGGCTGTGAGAAAAGTGGGAGAAAAGTAGGTTAATTATTTTATGCTCTGATACCAAGTTAGAAATGATAAAGTGTCTTAGGTTATGCCGTAGCTAACCTTTCTATTTATATACATGCAGCAATACACAACAATTACTGTAGGGATTACAACATTGGAATAATCCTATATTAATTTTCTATACATGCTATACATTCTGTAATAGGTATTGTTATAACTTCAACACCCCAGAAAAAATGCAAGTAATTGAAGTCTTTAATAGCAAAATGGAGACCAAGCTTGGCAATGACTGTTTACACAAAATCATTATCGTTTAATGTGAGAATTAAGTCATCCACATAAAAAAAATAGTGACAATAAATAAATAAAGATGTGTGATCAGCAATAGAATTTTGGAAACCAAGATCCAATATATATATCCTATTTAAAAGCATCTCCAAGGGAAAAAGGTATTTAGAGAAGCCAAATTAATAATATGACTTGTTGAATAGTGTAAATATAACATTTTTTATGAAGCTATGAAAATGAAGAATAAAAGCTAAATTTTTTTGTCTTTTCCTTTTGACTTTTTTTTAGCTCTCTCATTAGAGTTGCTCCAGTTGTGGACCAAACATGAAAAGCCTGTTTGAGGCAGTAGATAGACCATGAAGCCTGATTGGCCTAGTCAATGAAACTAGGTGGCTGCCACTTCTAAACATCTTCCAATATGTCACTATGAAAAAATGTGTTGTTGATGTACATTTGTTGTGAAGACCACCCCTACATCACAACAATGAGATGAGAAACTCCTTGGATAATGTGAAGATGAGGTCGAGTCTGAAAATGAAGGACTATCTAGGGCATGGATTAGTAAGGGAGAAAAGAGATGAGAAACTACTTGGATAATGTGAAGATGTGGTCGAGTCTGACATCATCGGCAAGTTTGCTGGTTGTGCTTGGGGCACCGAAGATGACCAATTTTGGGTTGATAACATGAGAAGAAGCTCTCAAAAGTGGTTGTGACTGGCAAGGTAGCTCAGTAGTCATAATCAAGTTTCATCATCAAACAACACCTGATGAGTGTAATACACATGCAAAGTTGAGAAATATTCATGAACATAAGCATTTCAGGTAATAGAATAGCCTAAAAAAATATAAGGGATAGACTTTGGCTCTAGCTTGATTAGGGTGCAAGGTTGCTACCAAAGTTTTGTAGTTTAGGATAAGTTGGTTGACACCCAAACAAAACCTCAAAAGGAGTGATAAGAAGATAATCCTAAACTATCAAAACTAAAGAACAAGAATTTTTTTGAAAAAGATGAAGTTTTTTTCTCAAAGGTATATACAGTAAGTTTTATTTCATAGCTTTCTACACTTATGAATTATGAATTTGTTGTAAAGATCAAGTCATCCGCATATAAATATACAATAAAAGCATCACCATTTTGTCTTAAAAAATATAGTGTATTCATGATAGTATTTTACAAATACCTTCTTTAAGAAATAACCATTAATATGACAATACCAAGCCCTTGAGACTTGCTTAAATGCATACAAGGCTTTGTTCAACTATATAACCTTGTCTGCATAACCTTTCATTTCATAACTAATAGGTTGCTCAATATCCATTTAGAAAAGCTGACTTGATATCCATTTGGTAGATTTTCTACCTATATTGGGAATGATAAATTGAATTGTCTACTAATTAGAGAAAACACTTCATCATAGTCAACCCTTTATTTTCTACCATAGCCTTTTATCACTGACCTTTCCTTGTACCTCTCTATTTCTCATTTGGCATTCTTTTTTTGTAGATCTTTTTGACATTAATTGGCTTATGTCTTTTTGGTCTAGGAACCAATTTACATGTGTTATTCTTTTAAACTAATGTCAATCCTTATCCATACCCATTATCCATTTTGGTATGGTCTATATTAAGGACTATGACGGAAGGTCATGCACGATGGGTGGAGGTGGTGGTGCTACCATAAGGGGAGAGAAAAAAAGGAGGAAAGAAGGTTGAAAAAAACTGGGGAAAAGGTTTATAATATCTCAACTTTGAAATCTGATTTGTTGATACTGAGTGCTTGGAATCCATCCTTTTTTATAGGGGGTGGAATAAAGATATCTTTTTTCTATTGAGAAGAAATTTTGGCCCTTGATTCATCCCTAAAAGATCTCAACTATTGGCTCAAAGTGACCATCATGAACTGCCAAATTTTGACCGCACAAGGTTGCCTAAGTTGTGCTTTTTGGGGAGGCGCCTCACATCTATGGTGTCAATCAGCCAAAAAGAGTCATGTTGGGGTATAATCAAAATGTTAGGCCATCATGGTTATGTATGTTTCATCAAATTTGATGAAGATACAAAACATTAAATGCACTTGAAAAATAGCCTCATGTGTAGTCTTTTCGGGCTAAAGAAGAAAAAGATAATGGTAACCATACAACATGTCATTTGGTTTTTTCATCCTTTCCAAAACAACACCGTTTGAGCCTTTAATTTAGGGATTGTGGCCCTGAATTATGGTGTATTTTTCATTTTAAATCTTGATTTCGGATTAATACAATTTGACCCTTAATTGACCATCCAACCTTTAATTATCTTCAATTCCACCTCAAATTTCAATCAATTCGTCCCTATAGCTCAACGTCTTTCGCAAAATTATCATTGGTCATAATTGTTTTCAATTTAACCCCTAATTGATCCTAAACCTTTGATTTTCTTGTAATTTTGCCCATAATTTCCATCAATTAATTGGGTTTTAAGTTTTTAAGGTCCAAACTCAGATTTTGTTCATTCTGTTGAGATATAAACTTAGCTGTAATCCCTTATTTGTACTCCCTGATTTGTTGTTATTTGTTGTATGTAATACTCTATAAATACATTGAATAAAAACAGGAAAGAAAGTGTGAAAGCCAACAAGGTTAAACCTTCCGCGTCTCTTCTATTTTTATCTGTTTATATTCTTACAGCATACCTGTAAATATGAAAACTAAAATAAATTATAAAGTAAACAAAACCATGACAATAATCATATAAATTAAGAGGATCAAAATTTTCAAAAATATGAAGCTGAATGGAAAAGAACTAAAAACTCGTGGGACTTGTAAAGAATGAAATGAAGGTGGATAAATTTTCAAAAACATGAAGTACATGGATACATGTGTTACTAGCTTATGAGACTTAAAGCCATGGCCTCCCTTTTTGTCGGGCTTCTTTTTTTTTTTTTGTCGGGCTTCACTTGGGATTTCTGTTCGATCTTTTCGATAATACACAACACTGGGACCCATCATCATCTATATCTATTTAAAATTACGACGAACCATACATCATATTTTTATCTTTTTTTATTAACACCCTCTAGTTTTCCTCCCACCAAAATACCAGTGATGAACCAAACCACCTCTTCTCAGCAGCGTCCCATCTGGAGTGATTGCAGTTGTAGACTTGGGAAACCATAAACACAAAGGTCACTGTCGGAGAGATAGGAGATGACGTGTTTGTGATGGCTTTTGTAAAGTAATTTTTTTTATTAATATATTAAAATAACTTTAAAATATTTAATTTTAAAAAAATAACACAAAAATAAACGGCCACTACAACTCCCTCTAAGCGTGACTATGAGATTTTTTTTTCTACGAAAACTTGAATTAATACTGTACTCTAAGTAAACAAGCTCTATATTTGGAAATTCTTGAGTTCATCGTATGAAACGTTGAATTCTAATTATTCGGAGAATATTTACCAGTAATTTTATATTTAAGGATGCCGAAAAGAAATGAAATCGAGGATGATTCCTCGAAGAAGAAGACAGGCAGGTAGTTAACAAGGACACATTGCAGGGCAACAAAATTGTCTGAAAATTAGACTCTTATTTCTCTTTGCATTCGTCAAGGCTGATGAAAATTGTCTGAAAATTGGACAATCGGTTTTGAAATCTTTCGCTTGCAAGTGACAGCTGAAAGGTACATATCTATCAATGGCAGCCTAGATTATGAAAATTGGACAAGCGGTATTATAACCTTTTCTATCTTGTGTAAATAATTTTTTTAAAATTAAAAATATATTAAAATAATATATATTTTCATTTTTCAAAATTTATTTTTAATATCAGTATTTTAAAACAATTAAAAATTATACATTTTTTTTAAATAATCTTTTAGCAAAAACGCGGCCAAAAAGGTTATTCATCTGCTAAATCTCACTCCATGAATCTGAATATTTTAGCAGAGATATCTTGCTAGAGCTGCCATCGGTCCTGCACAGAAATTTGGCAACCTTCACTAGAGCGTAACACACAACACAAACATCCACTTGTAGAAGACAATGATTTATTACATACAAGTAGGTTATTCATTTTAAAATCATTCTATATATATATATATATATATATTATGATTTTGTTTTTATTCCTCCAACCAAAAATATTTTGTTTTTTCTATTACTAGACAACGAAAAGGTGCGAGAGTAATTTATATTGGAAGAGATTATTATTTTTATTATTATTATTATTAAGACATGTTGAAGAATCATATTAATTTTAAAAGCAAGACATAATCATACAAAAACTAATATCAACTATCTAATTAAAAGAATATGATAAATCATTAACTATCAAAATTTTATTATTTCCTCTTCTATATGTCAATGTAAAATTAGTGTTGATATTTTTATTAAAAAAATGTAGTTGCAATATCAAATTAATGTCATTGATGAAACTATGCTTCTTATCGTTTATCAAACTTTTATCATTTTCAAAGAATTTTATAATTGATCATTGTTTTTTTATAAGGAAGCATGAATAATTATTATTTTTTCACTAATTTAAGAAAATAAAAAGATAAGTCAAAATCATGGAAAATAATCTTTATTTTTTTTGTGATTTGTATGAAAAATAACATTAATTATTAAGGAAATATTAAAATTGATAAAACAAATAACAGAAAAATAAAAAAATCATAGAAAAACAACTGAACCTCTATAATTTTCAAAATATTTTACATTTATTCATTAGTTTTTAATAAGGTTGCATAAATACTACTTGTGCACTTGTATATTTACTTTGACTCTTGTAGATTGGCAGCCATATCTGGCTTCTAACTTTTCACCGTTCCTAATGGACACTCTTTCATCGATGCTTATTATTGCGAATCTACTCCTCCTACTTTCTTCATTTTGTAACACAGCTAATACCCTTACTTTGTCTCAATCTCTTAGTGATGGAGGGACAGGAACTTTAGTTTCGGAAGATGGAAGTTTTGAGCTTGGTTTCTTCAGTCCTGGAAGTTCCAGGAACCGTTATGTTGGCATATGGTACAAGAACATCCCAATTAGGACTGTTGTTTGGGTTGCAAACAGAAAGAACCCAATCAATGATTCCTCTGGCTTCTTGATGATAGACAACACAGGAAACTTTGTACTTGTCAGCAACAACAATAGTACTGTTGTTTGGTCATCAAACTTAACGAAAGCAGCTCAGAGTGGAATGGGAGAACTCATGGATTCTGGGAATCTGGTTTTAAGAGATGAGAAAGATGCCGATTCTGGAATCTATTTGTGGCAGAGTTTTGATTATCCATCTGATACACTGCTTCCAGGAATGAAGCTTGGATGGGACTTGAGGACTGGACTTGATCGGCGGCTATCAGCATGGAAAAGCCCTGATGATCCATCTCCAGGAGATTTTACTTGGGGGACACAACTACAGAGTAATCCTGAGTTAGTTATGTGGAAGGGGTCCAAAAAGTACTACAGAAGTGGTCCATGGAATGGTATTGGGTTCAGTGGTGCGCCGGACTTAAGGGCAAATCCAACGTTTGGTTTTGATTTTGTCGACGACGGGAAGGAAGTATATTTCACATACGACCTAGAAGATAAAGCTGCATTCATGAGGATAGTTATGAACCAAACTACGGATTCTCGGAAGCATTACACCTGGAATGAAATCAATCAGATATGGGTACCTATTCAACTGTGCCTAAAGATTACTGTGACACCTACAATCTCTGTGGTGCCCATGGAAATTGCATCAGTACCCAGTCGCCAGCTTGTCAATGTTTAGAGAAATTCACGCCTAAATCACCTGTGAGTTGGAATTCAATGGACAGGTCTCAAGGTTGTGTACGAAATAAGCCACTGGATTGCAAGAAGGGTGATGGATTCGTTAAATATGTTGGTTTGAAATTGCCAGATGCTACAAATTCTTGGGTAAGCAAAACTATGAATCTCAAGGAATGCAGGTCAGAATGCTTACAAAACTGTTCTTGTATGGCATATACAGCTGCAAATATTAAGGAAGGCAGTGGCTGTGCTATTTGGTTTGGGGATCTGATAGATATTAGACAGTTTCCAGTTGCCGGGCAGGAAATATACATTCGCATGAATGCTTCAGAATCAAGTGAGTGCTTATCCTTAGTCTTAGTTAATCCATGAGCATCTATATTAATTATTACTTAATCATCATGTTGTAGCTTCTCTAATTTTCTTCGCTGTATTGTAACTATATTTCTTTCGTTCTTTCTTTCTTATCAACCATGAAGAGGCGAAAGCTGCATCCAAGAAAAAGATGGCAGTGGGAATTGCAATATCTATTTTCGTGGTCTGCGGGGTGCTTTTGGTCGCCCATTACATGTTCAAAAGAAAGGAAAAACTCATAGGTAAAGTTACTATGATTGCTTTCAGTGTATGAGCATCTTGTTTTTTGCGAGTTTAATAGAAAGGAACAGCTTTTTAACTGGCGTTGAGCTTATCGTTGTTTAGACTTTGGAGAAGCCCAGAAGGGTCAACGGATTTACAATTAGAACAACTGAAATAACTACATGATATAGACTTGATCAGATTGTAGCATTCAGGAAATTACAGAGTGATTGTCTCAGTTTTGTAATCACTGTCTCAGCTGTTATCTTTGGTCTGAACGTTCATAATCTTGGCTCATTTGTCATTTCTCATCGTTTCCTGCTGTCTGAGAAAACAGGAGGCAACAAAGAAGAGAATAATCAGATAGATAGTGGAGGACAGGAAGACTTGGAAATACCCCTGTTCCAGTTCACTACAATAGCCAAAGCCACAAACGACTTTTCATTCAACAACAAGATAGGAGAAGGTGGTTTTGGACCTGTGTACAAGGTAAATTTCTCAGTTACGAGTGAAATTGCTAATAGAAAAACTTTCTCGAATTGAAGCAAAATTGTTAAAACACAGCTATGTATAAAGCTGTTATAACAAATTCAGTTATAACAGCTTTTTTGGCCCTTAGTGCTTAGGATTTAATGTATGTTCTTTGTTTTGTAGCATAGAGTAGATTATAAATAGTGCTCCACTGAAACATTAATGTAAGTAAGTTTGAAGATTGAAGAAGAAATATACTCTTGAATTTTTACATGGTATTAGAGCAGATCTAAAGTTTTTTTTCGAATTTGAATTTTTTTTTTCGAAGGCTACAGTGCCCGTATTACTGTTCATTGAACACACACTGTTCAAATCAGAACCCAAACACCCGAATTTTTCCCTAGAAACCCAGATTTTCCCAGAAACCAAACACCCACAATTTTCCCCAGAAAACCCAGATTTTCCCAGAAACCAAACACCCACAAACCTTTCACCAGAAACCCAGAAATTTGGAGCCCAGAAATTACATCCCATCTCGAAACCTCTACTGTTCAATCAGCCAAATTTTTCCCAAAGAACCCTAGCCCCAAAATCAAACCGAAACACAACAAACAACCCAAACATCCCAGATTTCACAGATACCAAATCACAACAAAATGGAAATTAATTCCACGAATCCACTCACCTCAATGACCCCATCCACAGACAATTCAGCATTCACATCGAACATTATCCTAAACGAAACCAATTTTAGGTTATGGTGAAAACTCATAGAAATGAGAATCGGAGCTAGAAACAAGTTGGGATACCTTACCGGAGACACTGCGAAGCCGGAATCAGGCGACCCACGACTGGAATCTTGGGTTACCAAGAATCATCGAGTCAAATATTGGCTAATTGACTCGATGACCCCGTCCTTGATGGAGAGGTTCATCTGCCTCCCGACGGCCAAGGAGATTTGGGACGCCGTCAGGCGAACCTTCTACGACGACTCCGATGCAACTCGCCTCTTCGAGCTTAATCAACGCTCGTTCAATACTCGTCAGAATGGACGACCACTGTCCATTTATTACACCGAGCTCGTTGCCATCTTCCAAGAAATCGACGGCCGGACTGCACCTCAGGCCAGGACAGTCGACGGCGTCCTTCACCACCACTCAGCCATGGCTCAGCTCAGGGTCCACATCTTCCTAAGTGGCCTTGAGCCTGGCTTTGAGCAAATCCGTGGGGAGATCCTAAGAAAGGATCCACAGCTAGACCTAGAGGGTTCCTATGCTTGTGTTCGGAGAGAACAGTCGCAGAAACAAGTCATGGATGGAGGTCCCCCTGGGTTCCCTGAGCACTCGGTGATGCTGACAAGGCACCATCGGCCGATGGGGGAGCAGGGAAGGGAAGAACGAACGGGGGCTGCCCGATCGTTCTTTGAGAGGCAGGAGCGTGTTGGGAGAGAAGATGAGTTTAGGGCTGACGGGGCAGTGGGCAGGCGGGATACCTTTAGGGCACCTGCTGCCCGAGTTGACCGGGCTACCCGAGTTGACCGGGCTGACCGGGTTGACCGGGTTGACCAAAAATACAAAAATGCGGGTGGACTGATGTGTTCTCATTGCGGTGAAACGGGACATTCGAAACAAAGATGTTTTGAAATTATTGGCTACCCGGAATGGTGGGACTTTACGAAAAAACCTCGAAAAAATATCGGAAAAACTCGGGTTCATCTGACGGAATCAGACCTAGCACAGCCCACAGCGACTGTGGCTCATCCAGATATAATTGGTAAAACTTGTGCACTCTCTATTATTACTAAGAATAGTTCTTGGATTATTAATACAAGTGCATCCGAACATATGACTAAAGATCCTGGTATCTTACATTCGTCAAAAACTTCCTCCCAGTCCATTATTTGTACCGCAAATGGTAGTACGTCTCCGATTACCGGAGTCGGATCCGTAATTTTGAATGATTCCCTCACCCTGGATACCGTTCTTGTTGTTCCATCACTCGAATACAACCTCCTTTCGGTTACATTTACCCTTTCCTGTACTGTAACATTTTGGCCTTTCTTTTGTGTATTTCAGGACATTCTGACCCGGAAGATTCTTGGTTATGGTGTTAGACGAGATAATCTTTATTATCTAGAGTTAACCGAAAAAGGGGGGGAAAACTCAGTCAGACACATCAGGCAAACAGTAAGGACAAAGCTGAAGCACTCGTATGGTTATGGCATCGAAGGCTCGGACATCTATCTTTTGGGTATCTTAAGAAACTAAAACCACTTCTGTTCTCAAATATCAGTAATTTAGAGTTCAAATGTGAAATTTGTGAATTGGCCAAAAGCCACCGTATCCCTTATTTACCAAGTTTGAATAAAAGCTTAGAGTCATTTGCAGTTATTCATTCTGATGTTTGGGGTCCTGCAAAGGTCCCGTCATTTTCACATGCTCGTTATTTTGTTACATTTATTGATGAGTGTACCCGGATGACTTGGATTTCTCACCTTCAGAATAAGAGGGATGTAAGTACAGCTTTTCAGGAATTTCATAAAATGGTGATAAACCAATACCAGAGGCCGATTCGTACACTGCAATCAGATAATGGTACGGAGTTTATGGATAAAACTTTAGGAACATTCTTGGGCAATCATGGAATTCGACACCAAACTTCATGCACCTACACTCCACAGCAAAATGGTCTAGCCGAGCGGAAAAATAGACAAATTATGGAAGTCGTCCGCGCCTCACTTTTTGGCATGAATATGCCCAAGTTTTATTGGGGGGAAGCAGTGAAATCGGCAGCCTACTTGATAAATCGCACACCATCCAGTGTTATCCAATTTCAGACTCCTCAATAAAAAATGGAATCCTTGCTATCCATCCCTCATTTACCGAACCTAGAACCGAGAATTTTTGGATGTACAGTCTATGTGTACATTCTTAAGGTTCTGCGGAATAAACTGGACCCGTGTGCGAAGAAGTGTGTTTTTGTTGGATACTCCGAATTTTAGAAAGGGTACCGGTGTTATGATCCTCTACACCCAAAGTTACATGTGACCTTGGATACCTCCTTTCATGAAATGGAACCCTATTACTCAGGGGGAGCTTCTGGGTCATCTCTTCAGGGGGAGAGAAACAATGAAGAGAATGACGATCTATTTGAAGTAGAGGAAAATGGAAGAATGGTTGAGAATTATTCTAACGAAACAAGGGAAAATAATGTAGGTCCTTGCAACAGTGAGAATTTGGAGCCGAGCATTGATCAGAATCTCCCGAGCAATAACCCCCCTTTATCATCAGAGTTGCAAATGTCTACACCATTAACCAAAGAATCAACCCAGAATGTCCTTTCTCAGGTAAATCAAAATCCTATCCTTCCTATTTTTGATAACGAAATTCCTGTTATTGTTGAAAATAGAGTAAATAAATACCCCCTGAGGTCAAATAGAGGAGTCCCGAAAAAACAATATGAACCTGATCCGAAAAATAAGACTAAATACCCAATCAGTGATTATGTCTCTTCCCATAGGTTGTCATGTTCGTATGCATTAACTGTTAATCAATTATCTACTGTATCTATTCCTAGTAATGTACAGGATGCATTAGCAGATCCAAAGTGGACGGTGGCAATAAACGAAGAACTGGAAGCACTCCAAAACAATAACACTTGGGAGTTGTGTCCACTACCTGAGGGGAAGAAGACCGTTGGATGCAAATGGGTCTTCACAGTTAAACTAAATGCGGATGGCAGTATAGACAGGTACAAAGCAAGGTTAGTGGCAAAGGGATATACACAGAGATATGGAATAGATTATCAGGAGACCTTTGCCCCAGTTGCGAAAATCAACACCATTCGCATCCTCATAGCTCTAGCGGTAAACTGAGATTGGGCATTGCAGCAATTTGATGTCAAGAACGCCTTTCTCAATGGAGACCTTGAAGAAGAAGTCTACATGGATTTACCACCCGGAGCTAAAGGTAAATTCCCAAGTATAAGCAAGGTATGCAAGTTGAAGAAGGCGTTATATGGTCTAAAACAATCACCCCGTGCTTGGTTTGGAAGATTCTCCTCCACAATGAAGGAATTTGGCTATAAACAAAGTAACTCTGATCATACTTTGTTTATAAAACACAGGGAAGGGAAGACTACAGCATTGATAGTGTATGTGGATGACATGGTCCTAACAGGAGATGATCTAGAGGAAAGAAAATCGCTACAACGATTTCTAGCTTCGAAATTTGAAATGAAGGATTTGGGACAACTGAAGTATTTCTTGGGGATTGAAGTTTCAAGGTGAAGAACTGGGATATGTCTATCACAACGGAAGTATGTGTTAGATTTATTAACAGAAACTGGAATGCTGGCATGTAAACCAGCTGATACACCGATGGAGATGAACCACAAGCTAAGAGAGTCTGAGAATCAAACGTCAGCAGATAAAGGACGTTACCAACGGTTAGTCGGGAAACTGATATACTTATCACATACGAGACCAGAGATAGCATATTCAGTCAGTGTGGTGAGCCAATTAATGCACTCACCAGGAGAGGAGCATATGGAAGCAGTATATCGGATCTTAAGATATTTGAAAAGTGCACCAGGAAGAGGACTACTATTCACAAAAAATGAAGTTCGTGAAATTAAAGGGTACACAGACTCAGACTGGGCAGGAAATCAGACAGATCGAAGATCGATGTCAGGATACTTTACCTTTGTAGAAGGTAATCTTGTAACTTGGAGAAGCAAGAAACAGAAAGTGGTCGCCAGATCAAGTGCGTAGGCAGAATACCGAGGTATGGCTCATGGTGTGTGCGAGTTGTTATGGATAAAGCATGTGTTACAGGAATTGGGAGTTAATTGCGAGTCATCCATGAGTTTATACTACGATAATAAAGCAGCCATCGAAATTGCACACAACCCTGTACAACATGATCGTACCAAACATGTTGAAGTCGATAGACATTTTATTAAAGAAAACCTTGATCGGAAAATCATACAATTTCCGTTTGTAAGGTCAGAAGATCAGTTGGCTGATGTACTCACAAAAGCAGTTTCAGGAAGAGTCTTTCACGGTGCAATTAATAAGTTGGGCATGATAGATATCTACGCTCCAACTTGAGGGGGAGTGTTAAAACACAGCTATGTATAAAGCTGTTATAACAAATTCAGTTATAACAGCTTTTTTGGCCCTTAGTGCTTAGGATTTTATGTATGTTCTTTGTTTTGTAGCATAGAGTAGATTATAAATAGTGCTCCACTGAAACATTAATGTAAGTAAGTTTGAAGATTGAAGAAGAAATATACTCTTGAATTTTTACAAAAATGACTATATTTACTTCAAGTGCCTAGTTTTATTGAGATGAGCAAAGTATTTTGTGATATCATTTTTCTAGGGTACTCTAGAAGATGGCCAAGAAATAGCAGTAAAAACACTATCAAGAAGTTCTGGACAAGGATTAAATGAGTTCAAAAATGAAGTAATAATTATTAAAAAGCTTCAGCACCGAAATCTTGTAAAACTTCTTGGCTGTTGCATTCAAGGAGAGGAGAAAATTCTGGTATATGAATTCATGCCCAACAAAAGCCTCGATTCCTTCATTTTCGGTACTTTTCTAAACCTGACATGCTTTCTTATCCTATCGTTACAATCAAGTTTGTTTCCAAGTTCTAAAGTGGGTTGTTGCGCTAACAAACACTTGACAGATCAAAGAAGAGGCAAACTGTTAGACTGGTCCAAGCGTTTCAGCATTATCTGTGGTATTGGTAGGGGGCTTCTGTATCTCCATCAGGATTCCAGGCTAAGGATTGTACTTAGAGATATCACAGCAAGCAACGTTTTACTTGATAAGGATATGAACCCAAAAATCTCTGATTTTGGTTTGGCAAGAATGTTTGGTGGAGACCAGACTGAAGGAAACACAACCAGAGTTGTTGGAACCATGTAAGCACTTGCCAATTACATGCCATACTATATTATTATTATTATTATTATTATTTGTTAACAAAGCATATAATTTGTATGCTTTAGAGTCAAACATAAGAAATCTGTTTGAGCCAGACGCAATACTAGTTTACTTAGATTTATGTGTTTGTGCTTAAATGGCTCTCGGCAGCGGTTATATGGCTCCTGAATATGCTACTGATGGACTCTTCTCAGTGAAGTCTGATGTTTTTAGCTTTGGAATCTTAATACTTGAGATAATAAGTGGAAAGAAGAGTAGAGGATTTTATCATCAAGATCATAGCCTAAACCTTATTGGACTTGTAAGTGTCAAGGTCTCAATTTCTTACTTCCATGTACGTACTTCAGCAAGAGAATCACGAAAAATTCCTTTTCATTTCTAGGCTTGGAGATTGTGGATAGATGGAAAACCTTTGGAATTAATTGAGGCATTTCCAGGAGAGTTATGCAATTTATCAGAAGTGACGAGATGCATAAACATCAGTCTGTTATGTGTACAGCAGCATCCTGATGATAGGCCAAGCATGTCCACGGTGGTTTGGATGCTAGGAGGTGAGAATACACTACCTCAGCCGAAGGAACCAGGCTTTTTTAAGGGCAGTGGTCCGAATGCTCCGAATTTTGAACTATCTTCAGCCAATGAAATTACTAACTCCCTCTTGTATCCCCGGTAGTTAACTGTGCTGGATGAAATGCTTCTAATTTTTCGACATATGTTCAAACACTCGCATAAGTCATTAAACCTATTTTAAAGTTAAACTGTTAGAGCATAGAAGATGTATTATAGATTATTGTATTTGTAGTCTAGAGTATGAAAGATGGTATGGCATATTTGTATAAATATAAAGGTGCACACACAATAAATGTATGCAAAACAGAATATCAATATAGTAAAATTTCAAATTTCATTCTCCCTCTCTTTTCTCTCTTCTCCCTCTTCCCGTCTCTAAACTCATTCTTCTTTCTCTTTCAGTTATCTTCAAACTCTCTCAATCCTAACAAGGATTGCATTGACTATGTCCGCAAGTATCATAAGCGTCAGGTCTATGGTGACAAAATCAATGCCCCTTAGGCTCCTCTATTTAACTTGATATCTCCATGGCCTTTTGCAATGTGAGGAATTGATGTGATTGGGCCTATCAACCCAAAAGCCAGCTGTCATGACTGTGATGTTTCACGCTTCGCGCCCTCGCCATTTCCCCGGATTTGGGGAGACAACGGCGCGCGGTGAAAATGGGGTTTGTTTTATAGCCATAAAATTTATGACTATAAATATCAGGAGTCGCCACCTAGTATTAAGGTTACTAGGAACCTATTGGTCTGCGAGAGTCTAGGTATGGGAACTTGTTGTGCAAGGGGAAGATACATCACCCCTAGTACACCCTACCTAAGGTAAGCTGCATTGTTGTTTGATTGTTTTTTTTTCTAAGTGTATTTTTTAACACTGCATTTAAAAAAAAAAATTATCTGCGGGTGTACTTTAAGATATAATTTTATACCGTAGTTCAAAACCTTTTTTTCTTATCTACGGATGTACTTTACAATGTAATTTTACACTATAGTTAAAATCTTTTTTTTATCTACGGATGTATTGTACAAAGTAATTTTACATCGTAGTAAAAATCTTTTTTATCTGCGACTGTACTTTACAATATAATTTTACACCGCGATAGATAAAAAAAAATAATTGTTAAATTATTTTTGATATTTTGGCCAAATTCCAACGGATAATCATAAACTGGTTACGATACCCAATTTTGTTTTAAAATATGAGAAAGATGCAACATATTTTTTACCACAAAAATATGATGGAAAAATCTTGGAATCCGGCCGTATGCACGAAAACAAATACATTTTTTATTTTTTTAAATTAAAAAAATTCGGGCCGGACCAGGCCCAGCTAAATGGGTCGGCCCAACCAAGATGGACTAAGCCCAACTCTAATGGACTGGGCCGAGAGCAGCCCAGCCCAACAGCCAATTCAATTCAAGAAAAGTGAATTATTTCGGACAGTGCACTTCACGTGAACAGTAACTGGTGGTCGGCCGACCACTATGAGAGGCTCACCTGCTACAGCCGCCGGGTAGAGGAGGCCAGGGTGGTTGTCCCTGCTGTGGTGGCGTAAAAAATGGCGGCCTGTGGTGGCCGGAGGAGGTGTCGAAAGAGGGCTGGTCTGTGCTGGAATTCAAGCTTACTGTTGCTGCTGGTGCTCTCGCCGAAGCTGGAGAAGAAGCTGGACCTGATGGTGGTCACGGTGAACTTCAGTGGGTGGACTTCGACTTCTGGTGGAGGACAGAGATGGAGCTTCAACTTTTTTAGAGAGAGAACCACCATTGGGGAGAGAGGACTGCACCGTTAGGGAGAGAGAGAGTTGCACCTTTGGGGAGAGAGAAGTTTGCCGGAGATGAGGAAGATGGCCGAGAGATGGCTGCTATGGGTCAGTGTTTTTCTTTAGTGTTTCTTCATGCATTATTTCATCTCCTCTGTCACGTAATTTTCTCTCTTCCCTCTCTGTTTTTCTTTCTGTGTTTTTTCCTTTGTTCGTCTTCTCCCCCGTTACGTAAAATTTTTGCTCCTTGTTTTTCCTCTCTTATCCACGTAAATATTTTCTCCTCTATCTCTGCGTGAAACACTTCGTTCTCCTCTTTTTCTTTCAATCTTCCCCCTCATGCAGCATTCATGGCTGCCTTTTATAGCAGAACCTGGCCTGCTACGGTGGCTGGCTGGTCGGTGACATGGCGACCTGCAACATTGGCGTGGTGGCTGCTACTGGTGTGCTGTCGGCGGCGTGGTGGCTGGTCAGTAGGCGTGCAGATAAAGGTAACAGCGACCTGTTTTTTGGAGGGAAATGAAAAATGCAATTTGGTCATTCGATTTGTAATTGTTCTAATAGCACCCTCAATTGGATTTAAATTTGTATTTTTTTGCAATTGTACCCTTGTCAAAGTTTCAAAATTAGCCTTAAATTTGTGCCCTTTTTATTTTGGTCCCTAACTTTTAATTTATGCAATTTGACCCTCAATTGACCATTAAACTCTTAATTATCTTCAATTTGACCCCTAATTTTGCACAATTAGCTTGGAAAGATTCAATTGGGTCTCAAAAAATTCCAATCTTCTCAATTGAGCCCGAATTAAACTCAAGAATTTGATTTTTTTTATCAATTAAGCCCTTAATAAAATTAATTTGACCAATTTAAAGCATAATTAAGTCCTTGCACTTAATTAAATTCTTCCATTGGATCCTAAATTAATTCCCAAACATAATAATATTTTAAATTAGGCCATGATTAAATCAAATTGGCCTATAAAAAATATAATTATAATTTTTTACTTAATTTTTACCTTGAATTTGTATTTTCTCTACTTTTTGGGCACAAAAGAGATATGATTTAGCTCAGAAAATATTCAAAATTTTCACCGTGATTTTTCTACCTACGCCAAAACCCTTTTATTTTATTTTTCTCATTTTTATTTTATTCTGGGGAGTAACCCAAAAATTGGGTTACGACACCAGCAATGGTTATAGGTTTATTCTCGTGTCTATCAACTACTTTACAAAATAGGTAGAATCTGAGTCATTTGCTCATGTGACGCAAAAAGTGCTGAAGAAATTTGTTGAAAGAGATTTGATATGTCGATACGAACCACCAGAAAAGATTATATCTGATAATGCACTAAATTTCAAGGGAAAAATAATAATAGAACTCTGCGCTAAATGAAAAATCAAGCATTCCAATTCCTTGTTGTATAGACCAAAGATGACTGGTGCGGTAGACAATGTTGATAAGAATGCTAAGAAGATTATTCAAAAAATGGTAGTCACCTACAAGGATTAGCATGAGATGTTGTCATTTGCCCTTCATGCGTATCGTACCGCAGTTCGGACCTCAACAAGAGCCATCCCGTACATGTTGGTGTATGGAATGGAGGCAGTAATGCCTTTAGAGGTGGAAATCCCATCATTAAGAGTATTGATGGACTCTGAACTAGAAGAAACAGAATGGGCAAAAGTCAGATATGAACAATTGAATTTGATCAGCGAGAAGAGGTTAGCCGCAATCTGTCATCATCAATTATACAAAAAAAGGATGGCTAAATCATATGGCAAGAAAGTCTGACCTCAGGGATCTGGTACTAAAGAAATTATTGCCTTTACCAAGAGAAAATCAAAGTAAATGGGCCCCAAACTATGAAGGCCTTTATGTGGTGAAGAAAACATTCTCGGGAGGAGCTTTGTTATTAACTACAATGGACTCAGACCAATGAATTCTAACTCTATAAGAAATATCATGCCTGATATATGTTGTAACCTCCTAATCAATGCAATAAAATTCGGCCATGAATTCTCGTTACAAGAAACTTTTTTTTCTTCACAAAGTGCATGATCTCATAACATTTATTTTCATTTATTTTACTTAAAAGAATTTTAAGCTGACATGTTTTGTACACCACACTGGGGGGCAAAAAGTTCACATAGGGGAACCAAAGCCCAAATGGGTACCATCATAAAACTTCTGAAACACTGTTGCTTAAAAATAGTGATTTACATTAAAAGTTTCAATTTACATGAACAAAACCAGATTTTGAGTTTTTCTCTTAAAAAAATAACTTCTTGAGTTGTAGTATTTTGAAAATTTTAAAAAGGAAAATACATGAGTGCCCTTGGTGGGTTAGAATTAGGTGTGTAAATAAATTAAGGGCATGGTAGTAATTGCATAAGCTTATAAATATAAATAGAAAAGAAAAACAAAAAAAATAGAAAGGAAATAAATCTGAAATTTGAGAGAGAAACAAGAAGAGAGAAAGAAAGAAGAAGAAGAAGAGAAAAGAGGGAAAGAGAAGAGGAGGAGAAAAGAAGAAGGAGAAATAAGTTGTTAAGGTAATGTATGTGTTTTAATATGTATAAATGTGGTTATTAGTTATGATTTTTGCTTGTATTGATTGTTAGGGTTTGAGGATTTTATTTGGGTTTGATTAATGAATTAAGAGATATGTTAAGGGTTGAACGTGTTGGGTAATAGTTTAATTAGTTTGATTGTAGATGATTTTGAAGTTATTTGATGTGTTTGGTGTAAGAAAATGTTGATAAATGGTGAAATAATGTTGAGAAATTTAGAAAATCCCTTGCTGGAAATTCTGGGCTGAGGTTGAAGATGACAAAAAATCATTTTGGTCCTTTTTGTGAAAATTACAGTTTGGTCCTTGAACTTTTGAAAATTACAGTTTGGTCCTTTGAGTAAAATTAGAGATTCTGGATAGAATTGAGGTTGAATTAGGGGCAAAATTTCAATATAGTTATGAATTTATGAGGAGTTCAATTAGTCACTCAATTTGATAAAATTACAATTTGACCCTAAAAATATAAGAAAAAATCAGAATGGTCCCTAGGTGAAATAATAGTATTTCAGATTGGCTTGATGGATAATTAAAGCTTATTGATGAATTATTATAAATTTTATGAATTTTGTATTTGGAATTAGATTTCGGAAGAAACCTTTGTTTTAGGTTTTTGCGAAAAATGGATAGTTTGATTCAAAAATACATAGGATTATGAGTTGAACTTTTAGATATGTTATTAAAGGTATTTTACTTCTTTTGATTCATTTTTGAGTATATCTTCTTTTATATATTCAGATAATCCTGATATTCAACCTGCGGAACGTCAGTAAGATTTCGTCAGCATTCTGCTTTTGAACCTTGTTTGCTTTTGAGTCAGGTGAGTGGATAATATTTAATATGCATGCGAAATATTATAAATATTTGATTTGCTAATATTTGGATTATGCTTTTTGATAATATATACATTGATTACTATTCTTAATACAATAAAGCATAATCATTTGTTGAATATCCGTTCTTGATATGAGCCTATATCTCTTTGTGAATTGATAGCTCCTCATTTGATTAATACCATGAGTTGAGCCTTGAGATATGAATATGTCTATTTGATTATAAGATATACCTATGGTATGCCAGTTAGAATACCCATGCTAACAGGGTAGTGTTAGCCTTTGTGCACATGGTATCTGAAACCCTAGTTGGTCGGGGGAGTCACCAACCTATGTGGACTGATCATCCCATAGTACGGAGCCTCATGCTCATTGCATTTTGATTTTCTGATGAGCTTTACCTATTAAATTCTTGTTATGACCTATTTGAGAAACTCCTTGTAAGAAATTTGAGCCGATTTGATAATATACTTCTCTTTGTTGTATTATCTCGTATGTGTATATTAGATGTTATCTACTCACTGAGTTGCTAAACTCACCCCCTCATTATTTATTATTTTCAAGCTCGTAGCTTGCTAGCAGTTCATTTTTGTCGTACTCTCAGAACCTGCTATTTTGGTTGTAATTGATACTTTTGTTCATATGTCTAGTTAGTGCTCCACAATTATAACAATATGTAATCAACTCTTGTATAAAGACAATTGAATTATGTTATAAAGTTTACTTTGATATTTCCGCTGCGTTGAACTCTGAATATGAATGATAAGTTTGTGTGTAAGTTTAGGTTCGCATAAGTGTGGAACCTTGGAGGGGGACCATGCCTATGTGCCGGTTATGGATCTGGGAATCGGGTCGTGACATGAGTCATCATGGAAAGAGTAATGATAAAGGAATAATAAAGGGCAAACTTCAATAGAGCAAGAAAGGGGCCCACGCGAAACTAAAAGTCTCTTCACCGAGCGGGAAAATATAGCGTGGGGAGCAAATTCTATCAGTCAAACAAATGCTCAAGGAAAATATAGCCTGGCACCTATGTTTCCAGAAGAGGTAACAAAAACATGCATGTTATATTGTCATAACACTAACCTAATAGGAAAGGTGTGGCGAAAGCCAATGTAATTCCAAGTTTTGGAAAATATGGAGAAACAGAATCTCAGGTCAACAAAATCATGGAATATGAATTGAGGATCAATGCTCCTTCATTCCTCGAGATAGGTAGGTCACCTAGAATAATGAGACCACCCTCACCATCTCTATCTTCCATTCGGGTGGGTCACCCATAATAATGAGACCCTCTTCACCATCTTCTATCCGGGTAGGTCACCTGTAATAATGAGACCTACTTCACCAATTCCATCCAGGTAGGTCACCCATAATAATAAGACCCTCTTCGCCAATTCCATCCGGGAGGTCACCCGTAATAATGAGACCGTCGTCACCATCTTACATCCGAGTAGGTCGCCCGTTATAATAAGACCCTCATCACCAATTTCAACCGGGTAGGTCACACAGAACAATGAGACCATCCTAACTATTTGAACCCGGGTAGGTCACCCAGAACAATGAGATCATCGCTATTCTAACCCGGGTAGGTCACCTAGTATAATGAGACCATTTTAACTATGCTAACTAGGGTAGGTCACCTAGTATAAGGAGACCATCTCGACTATTCTCACTTGGGTAGGTTACCCATCATAACAAAACCAACTTCATCATTTTTTCTTTACAACGCTTACTAGTTAAAGTCTTGTACAAGACTTTAGTCGTAAGCATTGCAAACAAGGGGGCAACTGTCATAACCAATTTTGGGTTATTCCCCAAATCTACCCAAAAATAAGAAAAATAAAATAAAAGAGGTTGGTGTCGGCAGAAAAATCAAGGTGGAAATTTTGGACATTTTCAAGAGCTCGATTGTACCTTTTTTGTGCCCAGAAATGAAGGAAAATGCAGATTCAAGGCTAAAGTAATTTATTATTGGATAAATCTGCGTAAAAATTAAGTCAAAAGATGTAATTATTTTTTTTATGGGCCAATTTGATTTAATCGTTGGCCAATTTAAAAGTGTAATTATGTTTGAGAATTAATTTAGGGTCCAATTGAAGGGTTTAATTACGCACAATGACTTAATTATACGTTAAATTGGTCAAATTAATTTATTTAAGGGCTTAATCAATGAGAAATCAAGTTCTTGAATTTAATTCGGGTTCAATTGATGAAATTGAAATTTTCGGAGATCAAATTGAATTTGTTCAGGTCAATTATGTGAAATCAGGGGCCAAATTGAGCGAATTGAGAGTCTAATGGTGAATTAAGGGTTAAATCGTGTAAATCGGAAACCAGAGACCAAAATAAAAAAGGCGCGCAAAGCTAAGGATGCTCTTGAAATTCTAACGGGGTTACAATTGCACAAAATTAAAAGTTTAAAGCTAATTGGGGATGCAATTAGAACAATTGTAAATTTAAGGACCAATTTGTACTTTCACCCTAAATCAAATTTGCAGATTCCTGCTCCGACACCTGAACAGTGCTGCTCTGCAGCAGTAACGACTATGCAGTCATGTGCAAAATGCAGGGGCAACAATCACACACAATATGCATGTCCTCTTCCCCTATAAATTCACAGCATGCAGAGGAGAAAGAGGCAGAGAAAAAAAACGAGAGGAGAACCGAAGAGAAAAAAAAGCAGAGGAATTTGAAATTTATAGAGACAAAGACGCAAAAAAATTTGTAGAAACAAAACCATACACACGTAGTGGCATCCACCTATCTTCCTCCAGCCAACTTTGGTGTGATCTCTCTCTCTCTCCCCTTCGTCTCTCTCGGCCAGTTACAGCTCCTCTCTCTCTAAAAAAACAACCAGCAACGGCGTGACCTCTCTCCCTCCCGGTCAGCAACCCCGGCCACCAGCTCAAACCCCCCAGCACCACCTCGTCATCACCATCATCTCCACCTCAACGCCAGCAACCCAGCTACCTCCTTCGGCAAAGCAACAGTAGGAGCCCCGACGACAGCAAGCACAGCCCGTCATCTTCCGACGCCCATTCCGGCCACCACAGACCACCATTTCCGACACCACCATGACCAGAAGAACCACCTCGACGTCCTCTACCAAAAGGTGTTAACAGGTAAGCCATTCATCACTCTCTAAAAATTCACTATTCATCATCTTCTTCTTTGAAAGACCAATTTAGGTTTCCTAGTAACCATAATACTAGGTGGCGACTCTCTTTTTTCCCAAAAATATAAAGATAAAACCCCAACATGAATCCCACGCTCACGGGAGGGTCGCCGCGACGTCGCGCTCTCGCGGAGGGTGCGACAAGCAAAGCTTTAAGAATGTTGTTAAGGCAAGATGAAGTGAAAATCTAGCAGAGAACAGGCTGAGGTGGCTGCTAAGAGAGGAATAAGTAGAAACTCTAGGTTTTGTGTTTTGTATGGTGTCATTTGTATTGTGGTGCTATTTTTTGTGTACTCTTGTTTCCGTTTTGTGTCCCTTACTGCTATTTTGACAAAAAAAAAATTAATAAAAAAATCATTTAGAATTAGAAAATGAGTTCTTACACAGATTAAGAAATTCATCAACAAATGAAAAACTTAAGAAAAACCTAAGTAGACAATGAAATTCAAACAAATTCTATCCCCTCTCTCTCCCCTCCCATTTCATTCCGCTCATCCCTCTTTTCTTAAATTCTTACACTGACAAATGAAATTCAAATCAAGAAATAGACCAATGAAATTTTTTTTATCCCTCTATCTTCTATCTTCTTTGCCATTTGAGCATTCTTCTTCTTCTCAACTCTCAATTTCTCAAAAATCTTCTCAATGAAATTCAAACTCATCTTTCTTGTACATAGTGATTTCTATCAAAAGGATGTAGTACTCATGTATTTCATTCTTCTTTCTCTTATAATTATCTGCAAACTCTCTCAATCCTAACATAAACTAATAAGTATGTTGTGTTTTCAGATATATTAGTTGATTGGATTTTGTTATTTGACAATTTGTTTTTCCTTTTTTATTTGTTCATGGTTTTGAATACTTTCTACTTTTAGCTTATCCTCAATTTGGATTAGAATAAGGGATGTCTTCCACATAATAGTTGATGTTAATTTGGCATTTTTTAGGCCGGTAGCTCATAGCGCTCTTAATCATTAGCATTTTAATTTGTATTTCTCTAAGAAAACAATGCTAAATTCTAATCAACAAGAGGAAAATACAATTAAACTAAGGTTTTGAAGAGTTAAAAGTAGGGATGTTGAAGGATTAAAGGGAGAAAAAGGAAATTTGAAAGGTGGAAAAGTTAAAAGGAAATCAATTTGAAATCATTATGTTGTGACAAAATATTCCAACAGGTATTGTTATAACTTCAATACCCCAGAAAAAATGCAAGTCGTTGAGGTCTTTAACCGACAAATGGAGACCAAGCTTGGCAATGACTGATTACACAAAATCATTATCTTGGCATGTGAGAATTAAGTCATCAATATAAAAAAAGTAGTGACAATAAATAAATAAAGATGTGTGATCAGGAATAGAATTTGGGAAACTAAGATTTAGTATATATAGCCTATTTAAGAGCATCTCCAAGGGAAAAAGATATTTAGAGAAGCCAAATTAATAATATGGCTTTGAATAGTGTAAATATAACATTTTTTTATATTTGCATTCCAATGGAAAAAAATCATTTAGAGAAGCCAAATCTATTTTAATATATATAATATTGATGTAACTATTATTAATAATAAATAACTAATACAAATACAATCAAAACCATTTTTTGCATAGAAATATATTAAACAATTTTAGGCTCTTTTGATCAAACATGTAGAAATAGCTCTTCAACTTAGAAATATCATTTTAGCTCTTCAATATAGCTCTCCCCTTGAAGCTATGAAAATAAAGAATAAAAGCCAAAGTTTTTTGTCTTTTTCTTTTGGCTTTTTTTTGGCTCTCTCATTGGAGTTGCTCGAGCTGTGAACCAGCCGCGAAAAACCTGTTTGAGGCAGTGGATAGACCATGAAGCCTGATTGGCCTAGTCAATGAAACTAGGTGGCTGCCACTTCTAAACATCTTCCAATATGTCACCATGAAAAAATGCGTTGTTGATGTACATTTGTTGCGAAGACCACCCCTACATTACAACAATGAGATGAGAAACTCCTTGGATAATGTGAAGATGAGGTCGAGTCTGACATCATCGGCAAGTTTGCTGGTTTTGCTTGGGGCACCGAAGATGAGCAATGTTGGGTTGATGACATGAGAAGAAGCTGTCGAGTCTGACATCATCGGCAAGTTTGCTGGTTGTGCTTGGGGCACCGACGATATGGTGGGGGGGGCAATGTAGGGTTGATGACATGAGAAGAAGCTGTCGAAAATGGTTGTGACTGGCAAGGTCGCTCGGTAGTCATGCATGGTCACATATGATTTTGTAAGTGGGATGGGGAAGACAGCCTCGGTCCAGTTTCAACAAGATAGAAATAAAAATACACGTAACATTAAATGTTACAAAATACATATTAAATTAAAAAAATATAATTAATGTTGATTTATTTTAATTTCCTTAATTTATTTTTAAAAAATCAAACAAATTTTATAAACTTTGTCTAATCATGCATGCTATATGTCATAACCAATTTTGGGTTATTCCCCAAAATCTACTCGAAATAAAATAAAAAGAGGGTGGTGTTAGTAGAGAAATAAAGTTGGAAATTTTAGACAAATTCTAGAACCCGATTGTACCTCTATTGCGTCCAAAGATGAAGAAAAATGTAGATTCAAGGTTAAAATAAATGATTACTAGATAAATCTACATAAAATTAAGTCGAAAGACATAATTACATTTTAATAGGTCAATTTGATTTAATCATGGTCCAAATTAGAGTTCAATTTTTTTTAGGAATTAATTTAGGGTCCAATTAAAGGATTTAATTAAGGGCAATGACTTAATTATGTTAGGATTGAGAGAGTTTGCAGATAATTGAAAGAAGAATTAGTTTAGATACGGGAAGAGGGAGAAGAGAGAAAAGAGAGGGAGACTGAAATTGGAATATTTTTGTATTGATATTCTGTTTTGCATACATTTGTTGTGTGTGCTCTTCTCTATTTATACACAATTCTCATACCTTCTTTCATACTCTAGATTACAAATACAATATTCTAGAATATATCTTCTATACTCTAACATCCCCCCTCAAGCTCATGCTTTGATGAACCAAGCATGAGATTGCAGCAATGAAGAAGAAATACATGAGTACTTAACCTTGTTTAATAGAAATTTGTTTGGAAAATAGAAAGAAGAGAATAGAAAGATGAATTTGAATTTGATTGAGAAGATTTTGAGAATTTCAGAGATTGAGAAGAAAAAGAAGAATGCTCAAATGGCAAAAAAAAAGAGAGAGAAAAGACATTTCATATGACTATTTCTTGATTGACATTTCATTTGTCTACTTCAGTTTTTCTGAAGTTTTTCCTTTATCTACTTCAGTTTTTCTGAAGTTTTTCATCTTTGAGAAGAGAGGGGTGAGAAGAAAGAAAGGGGTGAGAAGAAAGAAATGGGAGGTAAGAGAGGTGATTGAATGGATTTGAATTTCATTTGTCTACTTCAGTTTTTTTGAAGTTTTTCATTCGTTTACTTCAGTTTTTTCTGAAGTTTTTTTTTCATTTGTTAATTAATTTCATAATTTGTGTAAGAATTCATTTTCCACTTCTCAATCATATTTCTTTCTTTCTTTCTTTCTCTTTTTTTTTCGATTTTTTTTTATCAAAACAGTAGTATGAGACACATAAAACGACACCACAATGCACAGCACACAAAACGCAAAACTTAGGGTTTCTACTTATTGCTCTCTCAGCCACGCCGCAGCCAATCCAACAACTATTTCCTCTTCTGATATTCTCTGCTTCATCTGCATACATGATTCAGAAGCGAGTTGATCGAGTGGACCCACCACACAAGACCGAGTTGAGTTACTGCTGGCACTACTGCGACCACCTCCATTGTTTCTCACATTACCAGAAATTGCTTGATTCACCTTGCTTAGGTACTTCCTTATCCCTGCAACCAACCAGTGGTCGTACGCATGATCACGAAGGACCTGGCGATCACTATTTTGCGACCTGTGTATTTTCCTTGCAGGATTATCACAGCCTTAGTTGTCTTCAAGAACTTCACCATTGTCGCTACTCTTGTCGTTCTCTGTCTTTGTTTCCGCTTGCAAACAAAACCAGTAGTTAGGGTTTGGAGGTGCACGAGAGAGAGATTGGAGTGATCGCAGAGGTCCTGGTACTCTAGAATTAGTCGAGCCTGGCAGAGGTGGCTCTTGGTGGAGATGACACCTGCGGTGGTGGTGGCTGGAGACAGAGGCATGCTTCGCTGCTTCTTCACAATGATTCTCACTTTGTTGTTGCTGCTCTGTTTCGACTTAATTTTTTTTTCTGGCTTGGATAACAATGAAAATGACAAAGAGGAACCAATTGAAACTGAAGCAGCAGAGAAAGGAACCCGAGAGGCCTCTCTATCAAGGTCTCGAAGAAAAAAAAACAAGAGAGAATTGCCGCTGGGAAATTTGAAGAATTGAAACGGTGATTCAGGATGCTTGCTTCGCTGCCTCTTCACGATCACGGTGATTCTCTATGCTTCTGCTCGGTTTGAGCTTTAATTTTTTTTTTCTTCGCTTTGGTGCTGCTTTGTTTGAGCTTCACTTTTGTTGTGCAAAATTAGAAGTAATTTGCTGTGGTATGGAAGATGCTAGATGTTGCCATAACGGCAACACGAATTGAAGAAGCTGCAAAAGATCATAAAGAAGAACTTGAACGATGTGTTTTCTTCAGCAGTTTTTTTTGAATGATCCATTGAAGGATCAGATTGCAGAAGCTTGGATCAATGCGCTAGCATAGTAGCTCTGATACCGTGTTAGGATTGAGTGTAACAACCCTGATATTTTTTTCTCTCTCTCCTATTTGTTTATTTGTTAATCTTTACCCCTATAAAAGGGTAGATGAAGCATGAATTTTTTTTTTTTTCTCTCTCGCCGAAATTTCTAACGAAATTTCGGCAGAGTCTCCCCTATATCGGGAGATCCCAAGTTACCAATAACACAACCTGCACACAATTTCAATCATAGCTCATCCACAATCACATTCATGTTTAATACAATTAACTGCATAATTCATTCCAGAATATGTTCAGGACCATATTCCTTCCCAAACTTCATCTTACATCACACGTATAAGATAAAAATTAAAAAGTCAATTCGCACACGAAGATTTCACATATAGATACATATATACATATACATAGAACATAACATAGTTTAATATTCTAAGATAATCTAGTACTTTCTAATATCCCGAGCGTAGGTGGATACGTTTAATATTCCAGAAATAAAATTTACAAAAATACTATTCTATACAATTTACATGTTCTTCTACATATCAAAATTTCACCATAACTCCCTAAGTTCCTAGCTTATACAAAAAGGAATTAAGGCTTAAAATCTATTCCTGACGAGAATGGGAAGAACCTGCAAAATGTAGATTTTTTCCATATAAGTAAAACAATTTAGTAAATACTAGCAATTTACAGAAGAATTTATACAACATATCCATCAATCTACTTAGATCACATGAGATTCTAAATACAACCATATTCACCATTTTAAGATTATATAGAAGAAACTTTATTTCTTTTGATCGCTTCGCTTTCATCTCGTAAAGTTGATCAAGTCTATAAATTTTTGCCGATATCGACGTTCCCGCCGATATCATTAACTATTCTGAAACCGAATAGCTAGTCAAGTTTATAAATCATGCCGATATCGACGTCACCCGCCGATATCATTAACTATTCTGAAACCGAATAGTTAATCAAGTTTATAAATCATGCCGATATCGACGTCACCCGCCGATATCATTAACTATTCTGAAACCGAATAGTTAATCAAGTTTATAAATCATGCCGATATCGACGTCACCCGCCGATATCATTAACTATTCTGAAACCGAATAGTTAATCAAGTTTATAAATCATGCCGATATCGACGTCACCCGCCGATATCATTAACTATTCTGAAACCGAATAGTTAATCAAGTTTATAAATCATGCCGATATCGACGTCACCCGCCGATATCATTAACTATTCTGAAACCGAATAGTTAATCAAGTTTATAAATTATGCCGATATCGACATCACCCGCCGATATCATTAACTATTCTTTTTTTTTTCTTCTTTTCCATCCCCTAACATTTCCTTTACCCCTTTTATTTTCCTCATTAATAGGCACCCACATTGTAACTTATAGTTCCACAACTAATAAAGAAAAATAATTATTCGGATGCCATTAGCCAAAGCTAATCATTCTTTTATCAACCTTTAAACATCCTTTCGGATGCCGTTAGCCGAAACCAATTAATCGTTTATCCCGGCCATCCTTTCGGATGCCATTAGCCGAAACTAATCAATCGATTATTCACATTTAAGCATTCAACAATCTAATATAAACTCTATCGCATTCGAATAATATTTAACTTAAAATACTTCTTACGTGTAGTATAAAAAGAGAGGTGTAATTCACCTACCTGCTCTACTTCTGGGTTGTTCTTGTCTGGACGATGGTTCAATCCCAACTGCACCGCCTGCGACATCATTGTCCACAAAAATCAGTATATTTCTATTTTCAATTTCGCATTCATCACCATACTTATTTCAACAAAATCATACATTGAAACCATAAATTTCAACACCTGATCCATCAACAACATTCCAACCCATAAATTTCAGCACATAATCATTCAATAAAATCCTAACAAACCTGTTTTGAAACGAACATTGTAATAGCAATAAATCACAATTAACTCAACAATTATCAAATACCAACGGTTAATATGTAGAACAGCCCCTTATATAAAACATATTCAAATTTCAGGGTATTCCAACGGTTGGATCTACCAAGATCGGAGTTAAACCGGAGACTGACCTTAAACTGGATAGCTATTGTTCAACATACATATCTCCTTGCTGGACTGTCAATTTCTCATCTCCACCGTTCAGAACATTAATCATACTCGGTAGCACCACATACCCAAATTTCAGCTTCATCCAACGGTTATATGAAGCGAAAATAGCAGGCGACTCTGACTGGCAGAAGAAAGCAGATTTTGCTATTTTCTTCAAAAGAATACTCACCTCTAACGGAGAAAAACCAGGAGAATCCCTTCGGTGAATATGTAGTAACAACCAAGGCGAACACAATACTCAAAAATAAGCTTGATCCAACGGTGGACGGTGGAGGAACTGTCCGGCGACTCTGACGGGTTTGTGGGGGTTTTCCAGAAATCTTCAGATGATCGGGTTTCTCAAACGGCGGCAGATAATTACAATCCCTCCGGTCAGATGCCAGACAATAGTGAGCTGCCCAACATATCCAAAACTCAGCCTAATCTAACGGTGGCCGGCAGAGATATGGCTGTCGGAGCACAACCCCCTTCTTCTCCTTTTTCTCTCTAACCCCCCTAACTTATCTCCCCCATTTTAAATGTCTCTTTTCTTTTTCTTTTTCCTTTTTTTTTCCACCTCCTCTCTTCTTATATCTCCCCCCATTTTAAATGTCTCTTTTAATTTAACACTTACATTTATTTCCCGGGGTTTACATTCTCCCCTCCTAATAGAAATTTCGTCCCCGAAATTAAATTAAGTACCTATTTCAGGTAATAAATGCAAACACTTATTCTTTATCTCAGACTCTCATTTCCATGTTTCTCCCTCTATTTGTGAGTTTCTCCATAATACTCTCACCAATGTAACTCTCTTATTCCTTAGTATCATTTCATCCCGATCTAAAATCTGGATGGCTTAAATTCCATGATTTCAACAACTTTCAGCCAAAACATGCATAAAATTCTCAGCACAATCACACATCTATTTTCACCACAATCCCTCAACAAAATCCCATCAACATACACATTGAACTCATACATTTCAACACAAAATCTTTCAATAAAATTCCAACAAAATCACACATCAATTCTAACTGAAAAAAAACTCACATCAATTTCAGTAGAAAACACACACCAATTCCAGCTGAAAACTCACATCAATTTCAGTAGAAAACACACATCAATTTCCAGCCGAAACACTCATGAAATTCTTAGCAAAATACACATCAATTTGGCAACAACGCACACCACACATGTTGTAACAACCCCATTGAAACAATTCAATATGCCTTTACATTTGTTATTCTTTTCTAGCTTTTGACATTAAAAATATCATTATAAACACCCATTTTCAAACATAACTTGTTTCTTTTCCTTTAATGCATCTCACGACATCGTTTTGCGACCTTCCACCTCTTTTCCCCCTTTTTTTTTTTCAAAACTGTCAGCAGAGGTCGGATTTCAACCTCTACCCAGATTTTTCCCCATAACTGGAGTTATAGAACTCCGTTTTGTACAAAATTTATCTTGTTAGAAAGATAACATATAGGGCTACAACTCTTATGAAGGGAATAGAACCCAGTTCTATCCCCAAAATTTACGAAATGCATCTCAATTGTGACAGACCTGCGGATTCTGCAGAATCCGTCCTACACAGTCACGTTTTGTGGCCCTTAACTAGAGTTATAAAATTCCAAATTAAGTGAAACAAGTTTCCTTGGATAGTAGACATTCAGATCTACAACTCCTATGAAGGAACCCGACCCTAATTCCTTTGTTTTACCACTCAAATTCTCTCTCAAAGTCACAACATGAATCTGTCAAGTTGTTAATTTCTGCAACACATGCATTTGGCCGAAAATTGGCCTTGGGAAACAAGACTTCCCTCATTCTTTTCATGCTCAACCATTCATTACACAACATTCACATCCTATTTCATGCCACATACATCAATTATACACAACTGATGAAATTCTTTCCCTCGTCATTAGATGACAATACCACTTTCTGGACTATGCCCCTTTCCGTGCGTTTCAGCTTTACACTGTGATCTGTCCCAGATTCTGCACACTTCCCTATCACAATATCACCACTTTGCATATTAACACCAATAAAAGGAAATCCATCATCATTAAGACTGTCAACCCGTCCAATTTTGCTTTGTATTTTCCCAAAAGTAATAGAATCCTCAGACTTCTGCCTCTTGTCAGTTAGTTCCCTGTTGTCCACCTTCGCCTTGTAGCTTCTAATGTGCTCAGAGCGAAACATACCACGCTCTAAAGAAGCACGCTTCATTACCAATGAATCTGCTTGGTTGTAACCTAGATGAACATTAATTGCCACTATAGCATTCTGACCATTAAATAAATCTGGCTTTGGTAGCACTGCATTATGACCAAATAGGTATCTAGGTTTACTGAGACAATCAGAAATCATTGTTCGAAATAAAGGCCTTTGGGGGTAATGCAATTGATGAAACAAGGTGTCAACTCTGATGTTGGGATTTGTTGTGGAAAACCCAATAGCCTGATTAGAAACACCTTATGCTTCCCATCCAGTTTAGTGTAAGTATCATCAACTAGTTTCTCCATTTTGGTATAAAAATCTTACACATTGGTAAGTCTCTGTATACATAAAGCCCCAACCCAGAAAAGACAAGTGTATCTCCTCCAAAATAGAGATGATACATATACCATGGAATCAGTCATGTTCTTCATTTGGCTCTCTTTGTGCAAAGAATAAGGTAGTGTAGAGCATAATCATGAGACTTCTAAACATACAGTACATCCATGCTTCTAACACGGCCAATCTACTAAGAACTCAATGTCACAGACATGCACTTTAAAGCATGCACGTTCAAATTCCCTGCAGCAGTAAAATGAGTAAATAACTTATAACACAACATCTTCAGCTTCATATTTTGTTTAATAATCAAACATAACTACGTGCATCTAGAAAGAAGCCATTTGTCTTAGCTACATTATCAGGTCACCTTGGAGACAAGGTAAAAATGAATCACCGCACATAACAGTGAGAATGGCGCAACCAAACCAAAACAAAACAGAAACACCAACATAAGAGAAAAGGATTGATGAGCCGTTGCCACTGGAGAAGACGACCTTCAATGTGTTCTGCCACAACTTTTTGAGACATTCACAAAGTACAGCATGCATTACAGACTGAGAGCTAAAGGCCATTGTTTGATCACAAATGCTAGCGATGGCTGCCGCAAGAGGGTTCTTGCATGAAGTTTGAAACAGTTCAAATGATAAAGCAATAAATTTTATACAAACTCTCTCAACATGCTGCAAGGTCAATTTTGCAAAAATTGAGGAGCAGTACATAAACTGGGGTGTCCCACAGGTAAACTAAGACTCCAATGTGACCACTTTGCAAGTGGTAGTGGTGGTGCACCACTTCAACCATAGTGATCAACTAAGTTTGTGGCATCAACTTCCAAACAATTTTGAGCGATAAAAAGTTTGATGTTAAATAACACCAGAGAGCAAATAGCCAAGCTGATGTATGACTAACAACAGCTCTTACTCTAATCAACAATAACATGTCTTTCTGTATATTGACCTGTATATTCTACTGTGCCTGATTCTATTTAGGAATGTATAACCAGGAATTCATCACAAAACTCTCCTGCTTATCTACTAGAACACAATAAATAAATAAACTATTATGAAACCCCTGACACAATAATATACAGCTAAGAAATTATTGCAGTCATGTATCACCAAACTGCCATTTGATCAAGTTTTACAAACATGGCACATCTCTAGTAAAAATTTTAACCTTTAGTACCTAATATGAGAGACAGCAGCAAAAAATGTTAAGAGCAAAATGCTAACGAGCACATCATCCACAATTGCCACACCATAACATCACAATCTCATTCAAATGCAACTAAGCAAATAATGAAATAATTTCTATTAACCAAAGTAATGGAGGTCACCACATAATGAAATCGAATACGATACTATAACTAAACACAAGCTACTAGCAACCACCAAACACAAATTTTAATCATTAACCAAAACCAAAGCACTGGACGAGAAATCCTTACTTATCAATATTGTGTTCTACCTTACTAGCACGGTTTTCTACAAGACTAGGAAATGGTCCCTAAATTTAAACATTCAATTTTTTTTTTTTTGATCCTCGGTTACATGAAATCAAGGAATTGGCTTTCAATTAATAGACCATGGAAACAACAATATACGCACACTTAAACCCAAACCATAAGCATACAAACCAAAGGAAACACGTCATACATGCCTGCCACAACATTAGTAAGCGCAATGACTTATGTATAACTATTAAGTTCTAATCGAACACGCATAGAAGCCAGACCATGAGCAACAAGCGTCTAACTACCACTCTTACTACCACAACCAAACCACAAAAATAAGTTGTGTTATATTCAACCACCATTCAAACAAAAAGCTTCCCACGATGTGTCCACATAATGAGACTTTAACATCCATCTCATAAGCAATAGGCTTACATTTCTTAAAAAAAAACACATCGCATGTTAATTTTCAAGATACTACTGCAACTGTTGGTCACATCCATGTTCAACAAACAAAACAAAGCCAAAAACCTTGAAGTACAGCAGAAGGCCACATTCACATTACATTCATACAATATCCATCTCATATCCATCATCTCATACCATAGAAAGGGGAAAATAATCAAACAGTCACCATAGACTATTCATCCCATAAGAAACGGCCTATCACTCATATTTCCAGAGTGGCTTTGGAGGGATGCATAGCCAACAACCAACAACCACATCCAACTAACAATCCGACTGCAACCCATCTCGTTTGACAAAGCAAAAAAAAACAATATCGACATCATTCAAAGTGGACCACTCCTAGTTGGCCAATAAAAAAAAAACATAAAAATCCTTAAGATTATATCAAGTTTAACACCATTAGGAGAGTAACAATTAAATATTTTCATGTGTCACTGAACAAAAGATGTCCTTGTAAACATCCTGACATAAAAATGCTACAGTATAGTAAATGACATCCTCATTACAAAACACTTATTGGGTAATACCATCGGAGCATAAGATGCCGAATCACCCAAGGGATCTTCGTCTTGCCAACCTTGGGCACCTTGGTTCCCGCCCCTCCTTTCGAAGGAGGGCGGTTCCATTCGTGTCCCTTGTTGGTTGCGTACCATCCTGAAATTCATCATTGCAATGTAATCATCATTGATCCTCAGGATCAAGACCAGGTGCTCTGATACCAACTGTAACAACCCCGATATTTTTTTCTCTCTCTCCTATTTGTTTATTTGTTAATCTTTACCCCTATAAAAGGGTAGATGAAGCATGAATTTTTTTTTCTCTCTCGCCGAAATTTCTAACGAAATTTCGGCAGAGTCTCCCCTATATCGGGAGATCCCAAGTTACCAATAACACAACCTGCACACAATTTCAATCATAGCTCATCCACAATCACATTCATGTTTAATACAATTAACTGCATAATTCATTCCAGAATATGTTCAGGACCATATTCCTTCCCAAACTTCATCTTACATCACACGTATAAGATAAAAATTAAAAAGTCAATTCGCACACGAAGATTTCACATATAGATACATATATACATATACATAGAACATAACATAGTTTAATATTCTAAGATAATCTAGTACTTTCTAATATCCCGAGCGTAGGTGGATACGTTTAATATTCCAGAAATAAAATTTACAAAAATACTATTCTATACAATTTACATGTTCTTCTACATATCAAAATTTCACCATAACTCCCTAAGTTCCTAGCTTATACAAAAAGGAATTAAGGCTTAAAATCTATTCCTGACGAGAATGGGAAGAACCTGCAAAATGTAGATTTTTTTCCATATAAGTAAAACAATTTAGTAAATACTAGCAATTTACAGAAGAATTTATACAACATATCCATCAATCTACTTAGATCACATGAGATTCTAAATACAACCATATTCACCATTTTAAGATTATATAGAAGAAACTTTATTTCTTTTGACTGCTTCGCTTTCATCTCAGAAAGTTGATCAAGTCTATAAATTTTGCCGATATCGACGTTCCCGCCGATATCATTAACTATTCTGAAACCGAATAGCTAGTCAAGTTTATAAATCATGCCGATATCGACGTCACCCGCCGATATCATTAACTATTCTGAAACCGAATAGTTAATCAAGTTTATAAATCATGCCGATATCGACGTCACCCGCCGATATCATTAACTATTCTGAAACCGAATAGTTAATCAAGTTTATAAATCATGCCGATATCGACGTCACCCGCCGATATCATTAACTATTCTGAAACCGAATAGTTAATCAAGTTTATAAATCATGCCGATATCGACGTCACCCGCCGATATCATTAACTATTCTGAAACCGAATAGTTAATCAAGTTTATAAATCATGCCGATATCGACGTCACCCGCCGATATCATTAACTATTCTGAAACCGAATAGTTAATCAAGTTTATAATTATGCCGATATCGACATCACCCGCCGATATCATTAACTATTCTTTTTTTTTCTTCTTTTCCATCCCCTAACATTTCCTTTACCCCCTTTTATTTTCCTCATTAATAGGCACCCACATTGTAACTTATAGTTCCACAACTAATAAAGAAAAATAATTATTCGGATGCCATTAGCCAAAGCTAATCATTCTTTTATCAACCTTTAAACATCCTTTCGGATGCCGTTAGCCGAAACCAATTAATCGTTTATCCCGGCCATCCTTTCGGATGCCATTAGCCGAAACTAATCAATCGATTATTCACATTTAAGCATTCAACAATCTAATATAAACTCTATCGCATTCGAATAATATTTAACTTAAAATACTTCTTACGTGTAGTATAAAAAGAGAGGTGTAATTCACCTACCTGCTCTACTTCTGGGTTGTTCTTGTCTGGACGATGGTTCTATCCCAACTGCACCGCCTGCGACATCATTGTCCACAAAAATCAGTATATTTCTATTTTCAATTTCGCATTCATCACCATACTTATTTCAACAAAATCATACATTGAAACCATAAATTTCAACACCTGATCCATCAACAACATTCCAACCCATAAATTTCAGCACATAATCATTCAATAAAATCCTAACAAACCTGTTTTGAAACGAACATTGTAATAGCAATAAATCACAATTAACTCAACAATTATCAAATACCAACGGTTAATATGTAGAACAGCCCCTTATATAAAACATATTCAAATTTCAGGGTATTCCAACGGTTGGATCTACCAAGATCGGAGTTAAACCGGAGACTGACCTTAAACTGGATAGCTACTGTTCAACATACATATCTCCTTGCTGGACTGTCAATTTCTCATCTCCACCGTTCAGAACATTAATCATACTCGGTAGCACCACATACCCAAATTTCAGCTTCATCCAACGGTTATATGAAGCGAAAATAGCAGGCGACTCTTGACTGGCAGAAGAAAGCAGATTTTGCTATTTTCTTCAAAAGAATACTCACCTCTAACGGAGAAAAACCAGGAGAATCCCTTCGGTGAATATGTAGTAACAACCAAGGCGAACACAATACTCAAAAATAAGCTTGATCCAACGGTGGACGGTGGAGGAACTGTCCGGCGACTCTGACGGGTTTGTGGGGGTTTTCCAGAAATCTTCAGATGATCGGGTTTCTCAAACGGCGGCAGATAATTACAATCCCTCCGGTCAGATGCTAGACAATAGTGAGCTGCCCAACATATCCAAAACTCAGCCTAATCTAACGGTGGCCGGCAGAGATATGGCTGTCGGAGCACAACCCCCTTCTTCTCCTTTTTCTCTCTAACCCCCCTAACTTATCTCCCCCATTTTAAATGTCTCTTTTCTTTTTCTTTTTCCTTTTTTTTTCCACCTCCTCTCTTCTTATATCTCCCCCCATTTTAAATGTCTCTTTTAATTTAACACTTACATTTATTTCCCGGGGTTTACATTGAGAGAGTTTGCAGATAATTGAAAGAAGAATTAGTTTAGATACGGGAAGAGGGAGAAGAGAGAAAAAAGAGGGAGACTGAAATTTGAATATTTTGTATTGATATTCTGTTTTGCATACATTTGTTGTGTGTGCACTTCTCTATTTATACACATTTCTCATACCTTCTTTCATACTATAGATTACCAATACAATATTCTAGAATATATCTTCTATACTCTAACAAATTATACTTTAAATTGGTCAAATTAATTTTATTAATGGCTTAATTGATGAAAAATCAAGTTTGGAAGCCTAATTCAGGTTTAATTGAGAAGATTAGAACATCCAGAGACCAAATTTAAATTTTTCCAAGTCAATATGATGAAATAAGAGGTGAAATTGAAGAAAATTGAAAGTTAATGGTCAATTAAGGGTCAAGTTGCATAAATCCAAAACCAAGGACTGATGTAAAAAGGACATGTAAAGTTAAGGCTGCTATTGAAATTTTGGCGGGAATAAAATTACATCATCTTAAAAGTTTAAAGCCAATTATAAGCACAATTAGAACAATAATAAATTAAGGAACAAAGTGTATTTGTGCCACTTTGCAAGATTTTCAAGCTTGACTGCATTGTTCAGTCATGGTCAGAGATGATTTTGTAAGTGGGTACCGAGTTTCATCAAACAACACTTGATGAGTGTAATACACATGCTAATTTGAGAAAGATTCATGAACATAAGCAATTCAGGTCATATAATAGCCTAAAAAAAATATAAGGGATAGACTTTGGCTCTAGCTTAATTAAGGTGCAAGGTTGCTACCAAAGTTTTGTAGTTTATGATTACTTGATTGATTCCAAACAAAACCTTAAAAAAATTGATAAGAAGATAATCCTAAATTACCAAACTAAAGAACAAGAATTTTTTTGAAAGAGATGATGTTTTTTCTCAAAGTTATATACAGTAAGTTTTATTTCATAGCTTTCTACACTTATGAATTATGGTTCTGATTACAAGCCTGATATGATAAGGAAAAGTATTTTACAGACTGACCAGTTGATCGATTCATTTAATCCAACAAATTGACCAATTTTAAACTGGTAGGCTAGTTCCTCTATTTCTTAGAAAAACTAAATATCAAATTTAATTTTCAACACCCCTCTTAAACTTGATTTCTTTATAACTCCTATGAAATCTCTCATCTTGGCAAAATAATCATATTTGAGTGGCTTTGTGAAAATATTTGTGACTTGACCTTGAGTCTTAACATACTGAACTTCAACTTCCTTGTTTCTAATGTTATCTCGTAGGCAATGAATGTTAAAGAATAATATAAATCATATTTTAGGATCTCACCTAATAGCTTAAGCTTTTAGGTGAGATGATTCCTTGACATGATAACAGAGCTTTGTTGACCCAATGGTCACGAGTTCGAATCTCACCAGCCTAATTATATTTCATAAAAATCAAGCACATGGTAGTGTGGGCCTGTGCAAGTTTCAAACCCAAAAGGCTTTCACTTAAGAGAGGTGTTAGAGAATAATATAAATCATATTCTAGGACCTCACCTAATAGCTTAAGTTTTTAGGTGAGATGGTTCCTTAACAAGGAAATCTTGTGTTAATACGCTTACTTCTATCATGAAAAACTAGACTAGTAGCTAAGGCAATGACTAGTGAGTTGTCCACATAAATTTTTATAGGCTTCTCTTGTGGGAATCACAACTCTTTCAATAATCTTCCTAGGCATATGAAATGACAAACATATTATATTGTAGCTACATATTCAGCTTCACAAGTTGATAAAATGACTACAGATTGCTTATTTGAATTCTGAATGTTGAGTCTCCTATACAGACACAAAACATGTAAGGCTCTTTCTATCATCCATATCTTTAGCCCATTCGCTATCACTATGACCCACAAGTTTAGAGTTATTAGAATATTCATAAAATAAGCAAAACTTAATAGTACCTTTAATATACCAAATAATTTAGTTCAATGTTTTGAAGAGTGTTATAGTTTGTGTCTATAAATTTGCTCACAAGCCTTACTCCAAAAAGAATATTTGGAAAATTGCATGTTAAATATCTCAAACTTCCAACTTAAATCTTAAATGTTGTAAAGTTTGTCTTTTCTCCTTCATCATTCTTTGACAATTTCACTCCACATCTAACTAGAGTATTTACTTTTGCACAATCCTTCACCTTAAATTTCTTGAGAATCTACTTTACAAACTTCTTTTGATTCACAAATATTCCTTGTTCTTGTTTAATCTCAATTCATAAATAGTATATCATACAATCAATATTTGTCATTTTAAACTCCTTGTTTGAAATCGCCAAATATTTTGTGGATTATATCTTGTAAGGATCAAGTCATCCACATATAAATATACAATAAGAGCATCACCATTTTGTCTTAAAAAGTATAGTATATTCATGAGAGTATTTTACAAATCCCTTATTTAAGAAATAACCATTAATATGACTATACCAAGCCCTTGAGACTTGTTTAAATGCATACAAGGCTTTGTTCTACTATATAACCTTGTCTTCATAACTAATGGGTTGGTCAATCTAAACCTCTTATTTTTCAATCTAGCCATTTAGTAAAGCTGACTTGATATCCAATTGGTAGATTTTCTACTCATATTGGGAATGATTAATTGAATGGTCTAGTAATTAGAGAAAACAGTTCATCATAGTCAACCATTTGTTTCTACTATAGCCTTTTGCCACTAACCTTTCCTTGTACCTCTTTATTTCTCATTTAGCATTCTTTTTTTGTTGATCTTTTTGACATTAATTGACTTATTTCATTTTGGTCTTGGAACCAATTTACATGTGTTATTATTTTAAATTGATGCAATATCCATATCCATAGCCATTATCCATTTTGAGTATGGTCTATACTAAGGACTATAAGTGAAGGTCACGCATGGTGGCCGGAGGTGGTGGTGCTGCCATAAGGGGAGAGAAAATAAAAGGTTGAAAAAAATTGGGGAAAAGGATTATAATATCCCAACTATGAAATCTGATTTGTTGATACTTAGTGCTTGGAACCCATTGATGCGACCATATTATTTGATAATTTCATCCATAGTTACGTAGTGTTTTGCATATGTTTTGTGTATAAAATACCTTGATATTCTTTGTTTTATAGTTTGAAGGTATTTTGGATGAAAGATGCAAAAAGGAGGTAATTGGAGGTGATTGACAGATTTGACCTTCAGTCGGTGTTTTGTGCAGAGTGGAAGCTCTAGAGATCGAAATGAAGTGATTCCAGTGACATTCAAAAGCTAACATCCATAAATTTATGGAAAGCTAAGAAAAAGAAATAAAATAAGTAAGATCATGGAAATTGCATCCTTCAAAGTCAAATCTTGCAATCTGCCGATATCGACCTTTGTCCATTCCAACTTCAATATCTCGAGCTACAAAAGTCCGATTGATGTAAACTCAATTTTATTGGATTTAGGACTCAAAGGCCTATAAACTCTCCAAAATGCAGCTCAAAACAATGTTATATGAAGGAGATATGAATTTTACAAGGGACAACTAAATTCTGCCAACTTAAGGAAGGACTATTTTGTAAAATAGACACTAGGGTTTCTAAGCATATATAAAGGAGAAGAGGAGCAAGGAAGTGGCGGCCAGCACAAAAGAAAACACAAAATCTTCCCCCTCCAAAACCTAAATCATGTGTTCTTCCATCTTTTTATTTAGTTGTTCAATAAACATGCAAGGCTAGACTCTTTTGCTTGCTTGCAAGGACACAAAAACCTTCGGATTTCAAGAACCGTGAGATTTATTCTTCCTTCCTTCTATTTTCAGTTTATGTTATGAATGAGTATGATTGTTTTCCTATGCATATTTTCTATGATTGTTGTTGATGATTGCTAGAGCGGACTCTAAGTTATTGTTGTGAACAATCTATTGCTAAGTTTAATATCAAAACCGGAGTTGTGATATATGAACTTGTGAAGCAACTAAGCTTGATAATTGTGGCGGAACTACATTATTGAACTTAGGGAGAACATATGAATAAATTGACACAAGTTGCGGACAACTTGTATGTTAATCTTGATGAAATTATCTAGTTCTTAAAGCTACCATTAAATTGAATCATTAGTGCAGACACTTTGATTGTTTGTTGGTTAGGATTAGTTATACGGCGGATCCATTAATTAATCACGTTAAGAAAAGATAAAATTTCAGAACATGAACTGCATTTTTTGTTTCAAGGATCGGTTCTAATTTCCGTAGGTGGATGTATGCTTGTGACCAAGGTTTGTTTTCTTGATAAGTTTCGGTTTTAATTGATTTTGTTTGCTAGTTTAATTGCTATCATAGTTTAGATAATCACAAACCAAATCCCCCCAATCACATAACGTATAACATAAAAATCTGACTTGAAACTTCCTCGTGGGATCGACCCCTTGCTTGCTCTATACTATCTTGTATGTTTTAAACTAGGGTAATTAATTTGTGCGATCGCGACATCGCAACAAATTTTGGCGCCGTTGTCGGGGAAGTAATTTTAGTTGATTGTTGTGCTTGTACTGTCATTTTTTTTTCTTTGATTCAAAAAAAAAAAAGAAACAGAATTTTTTCTTGCGACGGTACTGTTCACTTGCGGCAACGGTACTGTTCAAAACAGAGTTTTTAGTGGAATTAGGTATCGATCTTTTTTTTCTGAAGGAAAAGGACGTTCTGAACAGGACTATTGATATATCACTAGCCCCACCCTATTGAGGCCAAATTTCGCTTTGTTCTAGTGCTTTTAGGCAGTTTTAGTTTTCTACCGTAAAATTTTTGTACATTTTGCATTGTTTTCGATCTCTTGTGTGGTTACTTTCTTTTGAGTTTTCTTAAGAATTTATGCCCGTGACCCGTTCTACTAATCAAATTCAAGTGCAGATTGATCTTGAAATAGAAAGCACTTTACGCAGGTTGAGAAAGGAAGCTTGCGTCAACACCATGGCTATTGCACGACAACAAACACTCAAGGAGCTTGCAGCTCCTAACATGGAAAATCAACCATTGTGCATAAACATTGACAATAATGTAAACCTTGAGCTCAAATCTGGTTTTATACATTTGTTACCAACATTTAATGGTCTTGCAGGAGAAGATCCTCATACTCATCTCAAGGAGTTCCATATGGTTTGTGTTGGTATGAATGGAGTTGATGAAGAACAAGTTAAGTTGAAAGGTTTCTCTTTCTCTTTGAAGGGGGCAGCAAAGGCATGGCTTTTCTCTATTCTCCCAGGATCTATTGGAACTTGGAATGCTATATAGAAGATTTTCCTAGAGAAATATTTTCCAGCATCTCGAGTTGCCAATATAAGAAAAGAAATATGTGGGATTCGACAATCTCATGGAGAGACACTTTCTGAGTATTGGGAAAGATTTGAGCAACTATGTATTCAATGCCCTCATCATCAAATACCCGATCAGCTGCTCATGCAATATTTCTATGAAGGATTGATGCCTACTGACCGTAGTATCATTGATGCTGCAAGTGGAGGCGCATTGATGGATAAGACACCCGAGGCTGCACGCCAATTGATCTCAAACATGGCAGCCAACTCAAAACAGTTTGGCACTCGTGGAGACCTCTCCAACAAACGAGTAAATGAGGTAAGTATTTCTAACCTTGAAAATAAAGTTAATGATCTTACTTCTCTTGTGCGTTCTTTAGCTTATGGAAATGTGCAGCAGGTGAAAGTTTGTAGCATATGCTCCTTACAAGGACATGCTTCGGATATGTACCCAACAATGCAAGAAGATTACATTGAACAAGCTCATGCAATTGATGGAGCATTCAACGGACAGCCCCAGCGTAAATATGATCCCTTTTCCAACACGTATAATCCTGGATGGAGAGATCATCCCAACTTACACTACAGCAACCCATCCCAACAAGGCAATCCAGGCCGACAGTTCCACCCACATGGATTTCAGCCCCAACAAAATTATCAAGCAAGACAACCCGCTCCATTCACAAACTCCAATGTTATGGGGTCATCATCCAATGATGATCTTCGTGAGATGATGAAAACTTTGGCTTCTAATACTGTTACCTTGCAACAAAAGGTCATGTCTTTTCAACAGGAAACAAGGTCAAGTATTCACAACTTGGAAAAGCAAATGGGGCAAGTAGCTTCAAGTGTAGGGAAATTGGAAGCACAAATACATGGAAAGTTGCCCTCCCAAGCATTGAATCCAAAAGAGAATGTTAGTGCTATCATGCTGCGAAGTGGGAAAGAACTTGAAGAGAAAAAGTTGAAACAAATTGAGATGGAGGAGGAAGAAGAGATAGAAACTGAAAGAACATCCTCCTCCTCCACAAACTGAAACAAAGACAAACACTCCAAAGGTAACTTTTCACTCAATTAATTCCAGTTTTAAAACAAATCCACCCTTTCCTGTGAGTTCTTCTAGGTCAAAGAAAGAAGACAAAGAAAAAGAGATCTTAGAGGTTTTCAAGAAAGTGGAACTGAACATTCCTTTACTTGATGCTATCAAGCAAATTCCCAAGTATGCAAAATTCTTGAAGGAGTTGTGTACTACCAAGAGAGCTTTCAAACTAAAAGGTCATGAAACGGTAAGTATGGGTGAAGTTGTATCTGCCGTTGATCAAAAGAATCTGCCTTTGAAACAAAAAGACCCAGGTGCGTTTACTATCCCATGTTTTATTGGTAATGCTAGTTTTAAAAGAGCTTTATGTGATTTAGGTGCATCCATTAGTGTTATGCCCAAAGATGTTTATGATTCTCTTAGTCTTGAGCCTTTGAATAAAACTAGCATTGTAATACAACTTGCGGATCGTAGTTTTGGTTACCCACTTGGTGTGATAGAAGATGTCCTAGTCAAGATTGATAGTTTGGTTATTCCATGTGATTTTTATATTCTTGATATGGAACATGATTCTTGTGATTCATCAACCAGCACTCCTATATTATTTGGTAGACCATTCTTAAAAACCGCCAACACAAAGATTGATTGTGGTAAGGATACTTTGTCTATGGAGGTAGGAGATGAAAAAATTAGATTCAATTTTCATGAGGCAATGAAATATCCTTATAGCAATGTTTATTCTATCACATGCTATGATCAAATTGATAAGTGTGTGTAGCAAGTTTATGATTTTGATTGCAAAGACGGATTAAGCATAGCTTTGAGCTATGGCTATGATTTCACCAAGATAGAAGAGATGGAGAGGCACGTGTGTGTTCCCCAAAACGTGCACAAATCAGTATTGGCCTTACAAGCTTTGCAAACCGTTCCCCATGGTAATGTCTTTATTGATTTAGTACTCTCACATAAAAAGCTTTTGCCATCTATTTTACAGGCCCCCGAGTTAGAATTAAAACCTTTGCCCGATAATTTGAAGTATGTATTCATTGGCGACAACAATACACTTCCTGTTATCATAGCAAAAGGTTTGACAAGTATGCAAGAGGAAAAACTTGTGAAGTTGTTGTGTGATCACAAGACGGCCATTGGATGGACCGTAGCCGACATCAAGGGCATTAGTCCCTCAATATGTATGCATCATATACTATTAGAGGACAACACTAAACCAACAAGGGAAATGCAAATGAGGTTGAACCCGCCTATGATGGAGGTAGTGAAAGCTGAAATTTTGAAACTATTAGATGCAGGGTCATTTACCCCATCACTGACAGTAAATGGACCGGAATCACGTTGCTGAAAAACAAAAATGATGAGCTCATTCCTACTCGCATCTTGAGTGGATGGAGAATGTGTGTTGATTACAGAAAGCTCAATCTTTCTACACGCAAAGATCATTTCCCATTACCATTCATAGATCAAATGCTTGAACGCCTAGCAGGTAAGTCTTTTTATTGCTTTCTTGATGGATATAGTGGATACAATCAGATTGTTATTAATCCTGAGGATCAAGAAAATACTACATTTACATGTCCATTTGGTACATATGCATATAGGAGAATGTCTTTTGGTCTTTGTAATGCTCCTGCAACTTTTCAAAGATGCATGATGAGTATATTTTCTGACTATGTTGAAAGAATAATCAAGGTTTTTATGGATAATTTCACGGTGTATGGTGATTCTTTTGATAGATGTCTAGAAAATTTATCTTTGATCTTGAAAAAGTGCATTGAAACTAACCTTGTCTTGAACTATGAAAAGTGTTATTTTATGGTAGAACAAGGAATAGTTCTTGGGCATGTTGTGTCTTCACGTGGATTAGAGGTTGATAAAGCTAAGATAGATGTTATTTCATCATTGCCTTACCCCTCATGCGTGAGGGAAGTTTGTTCTTTTCTAGGCCATGCAGGTTTCTATCGACGCTTTATCAAAGATTTCTTGAAGATTACGGCACCCTTGTGCAAACTATTAGCCAAAGAAGTGGATTTTGTGTTTGATCAAGCATGTAAAGATGCCCATGATGAACTTAAGAGATGTGTCACATCTGCCCCTATCATCCAACCATCAAATTGGGATGAACCTTTTGAGATAATATGTGATGCGAGTGACTATGCGGTAGGAGCTGTGCTTGGGCAAAGAATTGGGAAGAATTTGCATGTTATCGCCTATGCTTCTCGTATGTTGGATGGAGCACAATGCAATTACCATACAACTAAAAAGGAACTTTTTGCAGTGGTGTTTGCTCTTGAAAAATCAGGTCATATCTACTTGGTACAAAAGTCATTGTTTTTACTGACCATGTAGCTCTAAGGTATCTTTTGAAGAAGAAGGAGTCCAAACCAAGACTGATTAGGTGGATCTTGCTTTTACAAGAATTCGATCTTGAGATCAAAGATAAAAAAGGTGCAGAAAACCATGTGGCTGATCGCTTGAGCCGACTAAGGTCCGAGGATATACAGATCGAAACAATAAGAGAGACTAAGAATCTTCATGACCAAATGCTTACAAGAAAGGAGTTTCATGTTGGAGACAAAGCCCTTCTTTATCATTCGTGTTTGAAACTTTTTCCTGGAAAATTGCGCTCTCGTTGGATTGGACCCTTTGTTGTTTCTAATGTTTTTCCTTATGGTGCAGTTGAAATTACAAGTTTAGAAACCAACAAAGTACTCAAGGTCAATGGGCATCATTTGAAACCTTTCTATGAAGGTTAGACGACAGAACTCACCGCTTCTATAGAGTTAGCTGAACCAATCTATGAAGAATGAACATGCCACATGTCAAGCCAATGACATAAAACAAAAGCGCTTACTGGGAGGCAACCCAACAAAAAAAAATCAGATTTGCTTTCTTTTTCCTTATCTTTTATTTTTTTGCATTTTAATTTATTTTCTGTCATTCTCTTGTGTTTTAAGTGTGGGGGTATTGGGAGAATTTTAGTTTTCTTTGTTGTTCTAAAAAAATAAATATAAAAATTGTTTGGTCTTTTTAACTCCCATTGGTTTTTGAGAATATGAGTATTATGTATGAGAATTAAGTGAGATAGATGAATATATAAATCAAATGAATGAGTGTGCATGCAAGTTTTAATGTTTAATTGGTTTAGGGATTGACTCTCAAAATATGCCATGTTGACTTTATAGTGTTATACCAATGTAAGCTTTTGAGCCTTCAACATTATATTCTTTGATTGTTCATTCTTTCAATGATATGTATCTCTAGAACTTGCTTCATATCTTATTGAGATTACATTCACATTACATAGATGCATGAAGATGATAAAGGCATTAGGAATTTTAACTGCTTGAGCCAAAAAGCCAACCTAAAGTATATTATCTTTAGTGAGCCCCTTTTGAGCTTGTTTATCCTTTCTTTGCTTTATCCATGTATAAGCCTTAAACTTTTTATATGTTTTCCTCTTTTCCCCTGGCCAAGGATTAGTAGAGCATATATTTATGATATCTAATGGAATTATGGTTGGAAATTATGTGAAAAGAAAGAAGAAGTGATGCTTGATGAAAACATGGGCAAAGTTGCCAAAAGTGAAGAACAAAAAAAAAACAGAAGAAAAGAAGAATAGAAAAAAGAAAAGAAGAAAAGAAGAAAACAAAAAAAAAGAGAAAAAGAAAAAAAAAAGAATAGAAACGAGCTTGAAATTGAAAGAAGCTAAGCATTGGTGCTTGAAGATTGAAGATTGATGTGTTTTGATGGAATATCTTGGTTGAAATATTTTTTTTTCTTCAGAATGCTCTATTTTCTTTGGTTTGAACCTTTTCTTCTACTCTCTCTTACCTCACCTTAAGCCCCATTACAACCGGAAAATAAGACCTTTTGATTCATGCATTGTTTGTAATATTTTAGTAATGGAGATGAGATTGAAGAGCAAGCTTATGGTAGAATTCATTGATTGAATTTGAGAGATTTAAACACATAAGCCCTAAACACATGAGTGTTGGAGTGTATATCAATGAGAGGACCTATCACTTTGGCATGACATAGATTTCTTTTAAATCCCGAAGAGTAATTGAGTTTTGAAGTTTGCATGTAAATGAATTCATGAAGATTTATGTTCTTTATCCTTCTTGATTGTATTCTTATTTATAATGCTTGAATTCTTGGATATTGATGGGAGATTAAGAGATTGGTCATGGTTATTTTATTTATTTATTTATTTATATATTTAAATTCTTTTTACCTATCCTTTCTCGAGGACGAGTAAGAGCTAAGTGTGGGGGTATTTGATGCGACCATATTATTTGATAATTTCATCCATAGTTACGTAGTGTTTTGCATATGTTTTGTGTATAAAATACCTTGATATTCTTTGTTTTATATTTTGAAGGTATTTTGGATGAAAGATGCAAAAAGGAGGTAATTGGAGGTGATTGACAGATTTGACCTTCAGTCGGTGTTTTGTGCAGAGTGGAAGCTCTAGAGATCGAAATGAAGTGATTCCAATGACATTCAAAAGCTAACATCCATAAATTTATGGAAAGCTAAGAAAAAGAAATAAAATAAGTAAGATCATGGAAATTGCATCCTTCAAAGTCAAATCTTGCAATCTGCCGATATCGACCTTTGTCCATTCCAACTTCAATATCTCGAGTTACAAAAGTCCGATTGATGCAAACTCATTTTTCTTGGATTAAGGACTCAAAGGCCTATAAAATATCCAAATTTAAGCTCAAAACAATGTTATATGAAGGAGATATGAATTTTACAAGGGACAACTAAATTCTGCCAACTTAAGGAAGGACTATTTTGTAAAATAGACACTAGGGTTTCTAAGCATATATAAAGGAGAAGAGGAGCAAGGAAGTGGCGGCCAGCACAAAAGAAAACACAAAATCTTCCCCCTCCAAACCCTAAATCATGTGTTCTTCCATCTTTTTATTTAGTTGTTCAATAAACATGCAAGGCTAGACTCTTTTGCTTGCTTGCAAGGACACAAAAACCTTCGGATTTCAAGAACCGTGAGATTTATTCTTCCTTCTATTTTCAGTTTATGTTATGAATGAGTATGATTGTTTTCCTATGCATATTTTCTATGATTGTTGTGGATGATTGCTAGAGCGGACTCTAAGTTATTGTTGTGAACAATCTATTGCTAAGTTTAATATCAAAACCAGAGTTGTGATATATGAACTTGTGAAGCAACTAAGCTTGATAATTGTGGCGGAACTACATTATTGAACTTAGGGAGAACATATGAATAAATTGACACAAGTTGCGGACAACTTGTATGTTAATCTTGATGAAATTATCTAGTTCTTAAAGCTACCATTAAATTGAATCATTAGTGCAGACACTTTGATTGTTTGTTGGTTAGGATTAGTTATACGGCGGATCCGTTAATTAATCACGTTAAGAAAAGTTAAAATTTCAGAACATGAACTGCATTTTTTGTTTCAAGGATCGGTTCTAATTTCCGTAGGTGGATGTATGCTTGTGACCAAGGTTTGTTTTCTTGATAAGTTTCGATTTTAATTGATTTTGTTTGCTAGTTTAATTGCTGCCATAGTTTAGATAATCACAAACCAAATCCCCCCAATCACATACTTACAACATAAAAATCTGACTTGAAACTTCTTCGTGGGATCGACCCCTTGCTTGCTCTATACTATCTTGTGTGTTTTAAGCTAGGGTAATTAATTTGTGCGACCGCGACATCGCAACACCCATCCCTATTTATAGGGGGGGGGAATAGAGATATCTTTTTTCTATTGAGAAGAAATTTTGGCCCTTGATTCATCCCTAAAAGATCTCAACTGTTGGCTCAAAGTGACCATCATGAATTGTCAAATTTTGACAAACAAGGCTACATTAGTTGTGCTTTTTAGGGAGGTGCTATCACATCTATGGTGTCAATCAACCAAAAAGAGTCATACCGGGGTATAGTAAAAATGTTAGGCCATCATGGTTATGTATGTTTTGTGAAATTTGGTGAAGAGATAAAACATTAAATTCACCTGAAAAATAGCCTCCTAATTGTCATAACCCAATTCTAGGTTATTCCACAAATCTACCCAAATAAAAACAAAAATAAAATAAAAAGAGCTAGCATCAGTAAAAAAATTAAGGTGAAAATATAGACATTTTCAAGAGCCCAATCGTACCTCTTTTATGCCCAAAAATGAAGGAAAATACAAATTCAAGGCTAAAATAATTTATTACTGGACAAATCCGCATCAAAATTAAGCTGAAAAGCATACTTATGTTTTTATAGGCCAATTTGATTTAATCATGGGACAATTTAGAGTATCATTATGTTTGGAAATTAATTGGTCAAATTAATATTAATTAGGGCTTAATCGATGAAAAATCGAGTTCTTGAGCTTAACTTGGGTTCAATTGAGAAGTTTTGAGTTTCCGAAGACTAAATTGAATTTTTCCAAGCCAATTGTGCGAAGTAAGGGGTTAAATTGAAAACAATTGAGAGTTTAATGGTCAATTAAGGGTCAAATTGGATAAATAGGAAACCAAAGACCAAACTAAAAATGGCGCGCAAAGCTAAGGTTATTGTTGATATTCTGACGGGGATATAATTGCATGAAATTAAAAGTTTAAAGCCAATTGAACAGTTACAAATTGAGAGACCAAAACGGATTTTCACCTTCACAAATCATTCAAAACTTGCAGGCGTGCCTGAAGTGTTCAGTCACCTGAAAAGTGCAAGGCACGCCACTGCAGGTTCAGGAGGCGGCAACCCATCGATGCACGCAATGGGTAGCCGAAGGGTTGCCTCTTCGCCTATAAATACTGTGCACAAACCAACGAAAAGGAGGGAAAGAAAAATTTGACAGAAAAACAACAGAAACACGTGAGGAAGAAGAAGACACCATGATAAAAACTACACCACCATCTTTCATCTTCTTCGACACCAGGAGGAGCTCCCACAATCCGGCTGTAACTCTCTCGATCGATAGCTCTCTCTCTCTAAAACTAGTCACGCCAACAGCTCTAGTTTTCTCTCTCCACCAACAGCACCCCTGTCCGGCAAGCACCAACTTCTCCCTCAGCACTGGTAGCTTCTATTCCACACCAGCAGCTCCTTAATAGTCTCAACTCTTCTTCTCCGTCGCCAACTTCAAGCAATGACAATCCTACACAAAATCAGTCCCCTTTCGACAGCTCCTCCAGCCACCATTTTCGACACCACCACCATAAGAAGAACAACCTCATCCTCCTCAACCTAACAATACTGACAGGTATGCTAGTCATCTTACTCCCCCAACCACCTAGCTATTGTTCACCATTTGGTGAACAATAAGGGGAGTGAATTAATTCACTCCCTGCCCAGTGTTCATTGCATGTGAATAGTGGGAATGGTCGGGCCAGACTTTGTGTCCAGCCCGACCATTAAAGTGGTGGCCTCCCGACCCACCTCGCTGGAAGGCTAGCCCACCAAACAGGATGGGCTGGTCGACCCATCCAGACTGGATAGTCCAGCCCCAAATGATGGGTTGTTCGTCCTATCAGGGCTTACACCCAACCCATAACAAAATTAAAAATTAAAAATTTGCATTAAAAAAATCTTTTTCTTAAAAAATATTTATAAACAGAAAAAAAAAATTGTGTTTGTTTTCATACGTACGATTGAATTCCAAGGTTTTTCCAAGCATATTTTTCGTAAAAAATATATGTTGCATCTTCTCACGTTTTAAAATGAAAATTAGATCATAATCGGTTTATGGTTCTCTGTTGGAATTTGGCTAAAATATCGAAATAATAACAATTATTTTTTTTCTGATATCGCGGTGTAAAATTACATTGTAAAGTACACTCGTCAATAGTTAAAAACGAGGTTTTCAAAATGTATTGTAAAAGCTTTTTTTTTTTGTTAAGTTTTCAACTCCTAATGAGGTAGAGACTCTCTCACGAAGAGAGATCTACCTCGAGCTTTAGGAAAGGCCAACAAATAAAAAAATCAAACTTAGAAAAACCTTTAAACAACAATGCAACTTGCCTTAGGTAGGGTTCATTGGGGGTGCGTCTTCCCCTTGCACAACCTCTTACCTAGACTCTCGCATACCAATAGGTTTTCTAGTGACCTTAATACTAGGTGGCGACTCCTAAAGATTTAGTCATGATTTTACGGCTATAAAACACACACCCTTCTTTCACCGCGCGCCATTTCTCCCCTCCGGGGGATGGCGGAGCGCGAAAAAAAAATCATCGTTGTGACACTAAGTAGTCTTTTCAGGCTAAAAAAGAAAAAGGGTAATGAATACTAACCATACAACATGTCATTTGTTTTGTTTGTTTTTTTCAAAATGATGTCGTTTTGGCCTTTAATTTACAAATTGTGGCCAAAATTTGATTTAATAATTTGTTTTTTAATTTTTATAATTACTGTCATAACCCAATTTCTGGGCTACTCACCAAAATCCACCCAAAAATAAAAAAAATAAAATAAAAAGGGTTGACATTGGCAGAAAAATAAATGTGGAAATTTTGGTTGTTTTCGCGAGTCCGATCGTATCTCTTTTTTCCCCAAAAATAGAGGAAAATACAGACTCAAGGAAGAAATAATTTATCATCGGATAAATTTGTGTAAAAATTAAGTCGAGAGATATCCTTATATTTTTATGGGCCAATTTGATTTAATCGTCGGCCAATTTAAAAGTATAATTATGTTTGGGAAGTAATTTAGGGTCCAATTAAAGGATTTAATTAAGTGCAAAGACTTAATTATATTTTAAATTGATCAAATTAATTTTATTAAGGGCTTAATCAGTGAAAATCAAGTTAGGGAGCTTAATTCGAGTTCAATTGAGATGTTGGGAATTTTCGGAGACTGAATTGAATTTTTCCAAGCCAATTGTGCGAAATTAGGGGTCCAATTGAAAACAATTGAGAGTTTAATGGTCAATTGAGGGTCAAATAGCATAAATTGGAAGCCAGGTGTCATAACCCAATTTTTGGGTTACTCCCCTAAATCTACCAAAATATATCAAAAATAAAATAAAAGGGGCCGGCATGGGTAGAAAAATCAATGTGCAAATTTTGGTTCTTTTCGAGAGTCTAATTATATCTCTTTTGTCCCCAAAAATAGAGGAAAATACAGATTTAAGGAAAAATAATATATCATCAGATAAATCTGTGTAAAAATTAAGTCGAGAAATATAATTATATTTTTATACGCTAATTTGATTTAATCGTCGGCCAATTTAAAAGTATAATTATGTTTGAGAATTAATTTAGGGTCCAATTGAAGGATTTAAGTAAGTGCAAGGACTTAATTATACTTTAAATTGGTCACATCAAATTAATTAAGGGCTTAATTGATAAAAAAATCAAATGCTTGAGCTTAATTCGGGTTCAATTGAGAAGTTTAGAGTTTTTCGGAAACCGAATTGAATTTTTTCAATCCAATTGTGCAAAGTTGGGGTCAAATTGAAGAGAATTGAATTTAATGGTCAAATTAGGGATCAAATTACACAAATCCAAAATAGAGGACTAAATTGAAACCAATGTGTAAATTCCAACTCTATAAATAGAGTAGTTGTGCCATTTGAAAGGGGACCCGAAAATTAGAGCCAAAAATAAAAAAATCAAAAAAATCAAAAACCCTAAAAAATCAAAACCATAATCTCCTCTCTTTTTTGGGGCTGCAACCGCTAGCCCCTTGGGAGGCAGTTGCAGCCCTTCCCGTCCTTTCCCTTTTCTTATTCCCCTCCGACCACCTCTCTTTTTTTTGCCTTTTTCTTTGGCCAGCCGATCTCCCTCCTCCTCGCCGGCGAGCCCTTCCATTTTCCCTTTCTCTCTTCTCACAACCAGCCCTCTCCGGCCAGCCATCGTTTTCTTTCCTTCTCCGGCGATTGACTCTGCCAGCCCTTACGGCTTGCTTCCTCCCGGTCTCCCCACGATCACACTTCCATTCCATCTTCCTCAGACAGTGATTCCTTTTCTGGTTAGCCCACTCTCCAACATCGTCGACCGTTAGCCCCCACTCTCATTTCCTCTCCACTTCCTCCAATTTTTTCTCCGGTGGCGACGCGTGGTTCCATGCGCCGCCAGTGGCGGTGGCGCGTGGGCTCAAGTGCCACCAGTGTTCTTATGATGCCTTCACCTGTCAACAGCGTTTCCGGGAGGTTAGTTTGTATTATTTATGTTGTATTTGTGTTTAAATTGTTGCTATGTTCATTTATTTTTGTAAATGCTATGTTATGTAATATGTACAATGTAACAAAAAAAATAATAAAAAAGAGAATGGGTGTGTGAGTTGCACAAGAAAACAAAAAACATAAAATTGCATTTCAAAAGAAAAAAAACAAAGAAAAACAAAGAAAACAAAAAACAAAAAATGTATTTTCGTGCATACGGCTAGATTCCAAGGTTTTTCTCACCATATTCTTCGTAAAAATGTGTTGCATCTTTTCCATGTTTTAAAGAGAAAATTGGATATTGTAACCGGTTTACAATTGTCCGTTGGAAGACGACCAAAATGTCAAAAAATATTTTAATAATTATTTGTTTTTATCTATCGTGGTGTAAAATTATACTGTAATGTACACTCGTGGATAGTTAAAAATTAGATTTTCAAAATGCAGTGCAAAATTCATTTTCGTTAGTCTTTCAACTCGCAATGAGGTAGAGATTCTCTCACGGAGAGAAATCTACGTCGAATTCTAGAAAAGACAAATAAAAAATGATTTAGGAAAAACAATCAAACAACAATGCAGCTTACCTTAGGTAGGGTGCAATCGGGGTGATGCGTCTTCCCCTCGCAGACCAATAGGTTCCTAGTAACCTTAATACTAGGTGGCGACTCCTAATAATTATAGTCGCAAATTTTACGGCTATAAACAACCCCATTTTCACCGCGCGCCGTTGTCTTTCCAGAGAGGGATGGCGGGGCGCCAAGCGGGTTTAAAAAATCATCGTCGCGACACCAGGGACCAAAAATAAAAAAGGCGTGCAAATTTAAGGGTTACATTGATTTTTTCACAGGGACACAATCACACAAAATTAAAAGTGTAAAACCATTTAGGGGTGCGATTGAACCAATTAAAAATTGAGGGACTAAGTTGTATTTTTTAATTCCCTCCAAAAATCATCACGCGTGACTGCACTGTTCAGTCACCTGAACAGTGCAAGCACGTCGTTGCCTCCTCAGGTCAGGTGAAGAGGCAACCCATCGGTGCACGCAATGGGCAACCGAAGGGTTGCCTCTTGCGTATAAATACCTGCATGCACACAAACACAGAGGGGAGAAGACGGGGAAGAAAACTGGGCAGAACACGGGGAAACAAAGAAAAAAAAGAAGAGTTTTACGCAGAGAGAGTGAGGAAGATCTTACAGAGAAAAGAGAAGAAGGAAAAACAGGGGAATTAGAGTGAAAAACAGGGAGAGGAACGAGAAATTCTAAGGGAGTTTGTAGAGAATTTTTAGATGAAGAAAAACAATCAAAAAAAAAATATCACACAACAATACCACCTCTCAACCACGTCGCAGCTCCTCCATCTTCCCCGTTGTAGCTCCTTTCTCTCTCCCCGACAGTATTCTTTCTCTCTCTAAAACCAGTCCGGCCAAGCTCTCTCTCTCTCCACCAGTGACGGTGGCTTGACCACTCAATACAACCCTCATCACCATGGTAATCTCCCCCTCGACGCCAGCAACTCATCCGAAGTCTCGGGCAAGGCAAAAGAGACGGTTGCAGCGACTGCAGCACAAACCCAACGACTTTGGAAGCTCCCTCTGGCCACCACAGGCCACCGTTGACAACGCCACCACCATAGGAATCATCACCTCGACCTCCTCTACCCAACGGTGCTAACAGGTACACCTTTCATCACACTTGAAAAATTACTGTACATCATCTTCTTCCTCTTGGCGCTGCATGCAGTGGGACGTAATTCACGTCCCACTGTTCATGCAGGCCGGGCACAAAATGCATAAAGAGGTGGGCTGACAGCCCACATAGGCTGTCAGCCCAGCCCACGCAGGAGTGGGCTGTTAGTCCAGCCCACTGATTTTTATTTTTTATATATATATTATTTATTTATTTTTACTTTATTTTATTAAAAAATATATATATATAAATAAAAAAATAACAAAGCAAAAAAATGTGTTGTTTTTGTTCATACGGTCGAGTTCCAAGATTTTTTCCATCATATTTTTCATACAAAAAATTTTTTTGCATCTTCCTCATGTTTTAAAACAAAAATTGGATATCGTAACCGGTTTATGATTATCCGTTGAAATTTTTCCAAAATATCAAAAATAATTATAAATATTTTTGTTTTATCTATTAGGGTGTAAATTTACCTTGTAAAGTACATCCATGGACAAAAAAGGGGTTTTTAACTACGGTGTAAATTTATATTGCAAAGTACATCCGTAGATAATAAAAAGGATTTTTCAGACACAGTATAAATTTACATTGTAAAATACATCTGTAGATAAAAAGGGTTTGTAACTGCAGTATAAATTTACATTGTAAAGTACACCCGCGGACAAAAAATGGTTTGTGAAAATGCAATGTAGAAAATTTTAACTTAGAAAAACAATCAAACAACAATGCAGCTTACCTTAGGTAGGGTGTACTAGGGGTGACGCGTCTTCACCTTGCACAACAAGTCCCCTTACCTAGACTCTCACAGACCAATAGGTTCCTAGTAACCTTAATACTAGGTGGCGACTCCTGATATTTATGGTCGTAAATTTTATGACTATTAAACACCCTATTTTCACCGAGTGTTGTTGTCTCTCCAGAGAGGGATGGCGGGGCGCGAAGCGCGTAAAAAATCGTCGTCGTGACAATTACACCTCTCATTGACTTTATACTTGTAGTTTTGTGAAATTTTCTCCCTACTGGACTTCAACATCACCCATGCATTTTGGCGCCTTTTTTATTTTGATCCTTGAGTTTGGATTAATGCAATTTGACTGTTAATTGACCATCAAACCTTTAATTATTTTCAATTACACCCCTAATTTCAACATCACCCTTGAAAACTATTCTGCTAGCAGAACTGGTCTACCGTTTCTAAACCAATCGGCCGATTAATTTAGTCCAACCAGCCGACCATTTCTGAAGTAATACACCAGTTCCTCTATTTCTCTAGAAAAAAAAGTCGAATATCAAGTTTAATTTTCAACAAATTTTACTGCAGTTTGAGTTTTTTGAAAAAAAAAAAGAAATCAAAACCAAAGAGAAACCAGAGATTCTTATAAATGGTGGGGGCACTAGGAAGAAGTGAAGGTAATCTGTTGCTATCTATCAACCCCCAACAATGACCTTTCTGTGTATCGTCTTCCAATTCAAAATTTATGTTTCCCAAGTCTATACGGCAATCATGCAGCTACTAAATTTATTGGATTTTTTTCCAGCTAGCCTAGAATCTTTTCCACAACACACGTATCTTCTATCTTCTCTCCATATATCTTTATTTGATTGAATATAACCAATACTCTAGCAAAATAATATGAAATGCTTTTCGAATCACGAATATGTAATATTTCAAAGTCACCTCTTAACTTTTGTAGGCAAATAATATGAAATGCTTTTCAAATCACGAATATGTAATATTTCAAAGTCACCTCTTAACTTTTGTAGGCATAGTTTTGTTACATTTTATGCTCCTTGGTTTCATTGTTACAAAACTTCTTCTGTCTGCTTGGTGATGGGAAGTGTTTGGGGGTGTGTTGACTAGGTGGTTGGTTGGGAGTAGAGGAAGAAGGTATTTGGAAACTGATTTAGAAAAAAGGTTTGATAATTGAGTATTTTGATCAATATGCAATATGTATTATGAGTGGGAATATTATATTTTAATATGCAATATATTTTATAAACAAAAATCCTCTTCATTAATTTTTCATTATTGTCTCTCTTTCCTCTCTTCCTTTCCTACTGTTTTTGAGTTAAGAAAAAATACACCATGGCTGAGAGCAAGTCCAATACTACAAGCTATTTTGGAGAGTTAAATATCTAAAATGGGTTTTTGAATAGTGTAAATAATAAATATAGCTTTTTTTGTTTATGTCTATTCCAATAGTAAAAGCCATTTAGAAGAGCCATTTTTTTTATATATCATTTTGAATATAGTGCAATCATTTTGTATATAATTTAATTATGTAATTAATTATACAATTAATAGGAGTAAGTTATATAATTAAAAAATTACTTTTAAAAAACCCTCCAACAATATAATTATTAATTTTTTAATTATATTTTAAATATAGTATAATTATTTTGTATTTGAATTATTAATTGTTAGAATAACTTTAAATAATAAACTGAATTGATACCAATTTTATAACACGATACAATATATTTAAAGCAAATTAAAAATAATTAATCAAACATACATTTCATTACAAATAATTCAATCAAATTAATTACAAAGAGAATCAAGGAAGAAAGATAATAAGGCGTTATTCAAGATCTATCAAGGGCCTGATGAAGCAACCCTTGAGATGGCAGCACCAGCAAAGACGTCAAAAGAGGCATGGGAAATGCTTAGCATGACTTACAGTGGAGTTGAAAAAACAAAAAGAGTTCGGTTACAATCTTTGAGAAGAGATTTTGAGAAGTTGAACAAAAAAGGTAATGAGACAATTTCAGATTACTTCACAAAAGTAATCTCTTTGGTTCACCGAATGAGAAGGAATGGTGAAAATATTGATGATGTTCGTGTGGTGGAGAAAATTATGAGATCGCTGGATTCAAAGTTTGATCATGTGGTTGTAGCAATTGAAGAATCAAAGGATTTAGGAGATATGATAGTAGAAGATTTAATGGGATCATTGCAAGCCCATGAGCAGAAAATTGATAGAAGAAGAGAAGGAAAATCTCTTGAACATGCTTTGTAGACACAAGTAATTGTAAAGAATGCTGGTGAATCTGGTAGAGGAGCATTTCAGAGAGGAAGGTTCCTGCATAGAAGAGGAAGAGGAGGAAGAACATATAGAAATCAAGAATTTCATGGAGCACGAAATCAAAACTTTAATGTTATAGGTCAAGGCAGAAGTAAAGGAAGAAGTCGTGGAGGATATTCAAAGTGGAGAAATAATAATGCAAGCGTGCAATGTTATAATTGAAGGAGTATGGTCATTTTGCTTCAGATTGTTCACAATACAAATTTGAAGACAAAAATGTCAACTTTGCTGAGAAGGTGAGTGATTCGAAAGAACTTGCATTATTATTGGCATATGGAAAATTTGATGGCAACAACCAACACCTGGTATCTACACACAGGAGCATCAAATCATATATGTGGCATGAAGGAATCTTTTGTTGATATTGATGAAAGTTATAAAGGTAAAATTACCTTCGGAGATCTTTCTCAAAGACCAGTTGAAGGAAGAGGCAGAATCCTTATAAAACTCAAGAATGGTGAGCAGAAGTTCATAACAGAAGTGTTTTATGTTCCAGACATGAAGAACAACAGTTTAAGTTTGGGGTAGTTTCTGGAGAAAGGGTTTGAAGTGCAGCTGAAGGATAAGAATTTGAAGATCTTTGATGAATCTGGAGCTATGATTGCTTCAGTTAAGATGACCAGAAATAGGATGTTTCCTCTAGACCTGAATATATATCTGTCAAATTGTTTCAAGGCAGAAATCTGTAACATGATGAATTTGTGGCATTTGCGATATAGACATCTGAACTACGAATCACTAATGCTGATGGAGAATAACAAGATGGTTTTGGGAATACCAAAACTAGAGCATACAAACAACTTGTGTGAAGTATGTGTAATGGGAAAGCAACACAGAAAGTCTTTTCCAAAAAAGAGTTCAAGAGCATCTCAGCCTCTGGAATTGGTGTATTCAGATGTGTGTGGGCCAATTATGATTACATCAATAGGAGGAAACATGTATTTCCTTATATTCACTGATAATTTTAGTGGAAAAACATGGGTATATATGCTAAAAGAAAAGAAAGAAGTGCTGAGCAAGTTTAAGGAATTTAAAAACCTAGTAGAAAAACAAAGTGAATGCAAGTTGAAAAATCTGAGAACTAATAGGGGAGGAGAGTATGTTTCTCATGCTTTTGATGATTATTGTAAAGAGAATGGTATAACACATCTGCTCACAATGCCACAGACTCCACAATAGAATGGAGTATCGGAGAGAAAAAGTTGGATTATTATGAACATGGTTAGATGTATGCTAAAAGAAAAAAATTGTCCAAAAGAGTTTTGGGGAGATGCAGTTGTATGTGCTGTGTACTTGTTGAACAGATTTACAACAAAGAGACTTCATATGCTTACACTAGAAGAAGTCTGGAGCATGAAGAAACCAAGACTCAATCATCTGAGATTTTTTGGTAGTATTGCTTATGCCAAAATTCAAGAGGAAAAGAAGACTAAGCTTGAAGATAAAAGTCTGAAATGCATACTGCTGGGATATGGAGAAAATTCGTATGGTTACAAATTATTCAATTCAGTGACACAAAAGGTGATCATGTCAAGAGATGTGAAGTTTGATGAAGAGCAAGAATGGAATTGGAGCTCTGAGAATCAGCTGCAGAAATTGATTGTAGATGAAGAGCAAATTCTGAAAGATGAAGGAGAAATTGTGATAGCTCCATCTCCATCAACTAGCAGCCCAACTAGTTCTCCAAGTTCAACAAGAAAGACAAAGAGCATACAGGAGATTTATGATGTAACAAAAAGAAGGGATCTTTGTTGTAACCCAATTTTGGGTTATGCCCAAAAACTACCTGAAAATAACAAAAAAAATATAATAAAAGGGGCTGGTGTCGGTAGGAAAATCAAGGTGAAATTTTGAATATTTTTTAGAGCTCGATCATACCTCTTTTGTACTCGAAAATGAAGGAAATCGCAGATTTAAGGTTAAAATAATTTATTATCAGATAAATTTGCGTAAAAATTAAGTCAACAGGCATGATTATATTTTTATGGGTCAATTTGATGTAATTGTTGGTCGATTTAAAAGTGTAATTATGTTTGAGAATTAATTTAGGATCCAATCGAAATATTTAATTAAGTGCAGGGGCTTGATTATATTTTAAATTGGCCAAATTAATTTTATTAAGGGCTTAGTCAATAAGAAATCAAGTTCTTAAATTTAATTTGGGTTTAATTGAGAAAATCAGAATTTTGGAGACCCAATTGAATTTTTTCAAGGCAATTATGCGAAATCGGGGACCAATATGATTAAATTAAGAGTTTAATGTTCGATCGAGGGTTAAATTGTGCAAATCAAAAATTAGGGACCGAAATAAAAAAGGTGCGCAAAGCTAAGGATGCTCTCGAAATACTGACGGGGATACAATTGCACAAATTAAAATATTGGGGATGCAATCAGAACAATTATAGGGTCAAGGATCAAATTGCACTTTACCCTCCTAACATCAAAATTGCATGTTTCCTGCACTGTTCCGACACCTGAACAGTGCAGGAAACGCAGGGCTGCAACGACTCTCTGCAGCCCTCAGCCCTCTGCAATATACAGCCACACAACACCCAATATGCGTGTCATTCCCCCTATAAATACGTTGTTCGCAGTTGCAGAGAGGGGGGAAGAAAAAAGGATAAAAGAAATAATACAGAGAGGGGAATGAAGAATAGGGAGAGACAGAGAAAGAAGAACGGAATTTACGTGAAAAAAGAACACAGAATAAGTAGAGGATTTCAGAGCAAAATTTGCGGGATCTCCTTCCCCACGCTTCAGCTACTCTCCCTCTACCAATTTGACCCTCTCTCTCACTACAAAACCAGAAGCCTTTCTCTCTCTCTCCCTCTCGGTCAACAGCTCAGACCACCAGCTCCGTCCACCTCACACCTCTCCGTCATCACCGGCATCTCCACCCCAACCCCGGAGACACAAACACGGTCTCAGGCAAAGGTAACAGAGGCAACAGGCGCGACAGCAAACCAACCTGTGTACCTTCCGACGTCAACTCCGGCCAGCACAGGCCACCATTTCTGATGCCACCACGACCAGAAGAACCACCTCGACCTCCTCTACACAACGGTATCAACAGTTACTCATTTCTTCACACTCCAAAATTTGCATATTACTACTGTTCATTATCTCCCTCCTCTGTCAGCGCGGGGAGTGATTTTAGTTCACTCTCCCGCGGGTTAGTTGGGCCGGGCCTTGTGCCCGGCCTGACCCTTAAAAGATGGGCTTCCAGCCCGAATGGGCAGGAAGCCCAAACCAAAGTGACTGGGCTGGAGGCCCAGTCCGAAAATAAATAGGCTGAAAGCCCAGTCCGAATTAAAATGGGTCTAGAGCCTGTATAAGTATGTGGACTGGAAGCCCAGCCCAATATTGTAGTGGGTCCAGCCCAGCCCACGCTGGGGCTGGCAACCCAAGACCAGTTTTCTCTGGGCTGTCAGCCCAGCCCGAGATAGGCTGGGCTACCAGCCCAGACCCAAACCAGGTGGGCTGACAGCCAGCCCACCGAAGACCAGAAAAAAAAGAAAAACAAGGAAAATAAAAATAGAAAAAATAATAAAAATACAAAATTTACACAAAAAAATATTTTTATTTTAAAAATGCAAAAACATGTTGTTTTCTTGCATACGGCCAATACACTAGCATATTTTAAAAATTGTTTTTCTTCAAAAAAATATATATTATCTTGGGTTTTTAAGAGAAAATGAGTTTTAACGTGGACTTTGCAAAGAAGAAAAATCATTTCTTGCATCTTGAGATTTTACAACATGTTTATAAAATCCAAAGGGTATTGGCCAATATTTCAAAAAATATAAAAATCTTATTTTTTTGGAATTTATTATTCACTGTTGGTATTTGGATAAATAAATCCTAAGGGGTTAGTATCCAAAATATTCAACGGGAATGATATGCTATTATTCACTGTTGGTATTTGGATAAATAAATCCTAAAGGGGTTAGTATCCAAAATATTCGACGGGAATGATATGCTATTATTCACTGTTGGTATTTGGATAAATAAATCCTAAGGGGTTAACATCCAAAATATTCGGCAGGAATGATATGCTATTATTCACTGTTGGTTTTTGGATAAATAAATCCTAAGGGGTTAACATCCAAAATATTCGGCAGGAATGATATGCTATTATTCATTGTTGGTATTTGGATAAATAAATCCTAAAGGGGTTAATATCCAAAATATTCCGTGGAGATAATACACCATAATCATTTAACCAATACATTTTCAAAAGATTAATAATATAACAAATCATAAGCAAACAAAAACACCAAGCAGCTTACCTTAGGTAGGGCGTACTAGGGGTGCTAAAACCTTCCCTTTACGCAACCAGTCCCTTACCCTAGAATCTCTGAAAGACTAGTCTAGGTTTCCTAGTAGCCATAATACTAGGTGGCGACTCCCTTTTCCAAAAAATAAAGATAATCCCCCCGTCACATTGAATATTCCCCCGCCTCGCGGGGAGGGTCGTCATGACGCCGCGCTCATTTTTGAGGTGCGACAATCTTGATGATGTGAACATGCTTTGCCTATTTTCAGAAAATGATCCTATTACATTTGAAGAAGCATATCAGGAAGACAGGTAGAAGAAAGCAATGAAGGAGGAGATCAATTCCATTCAAAAAAAGGTTACATGGGAATTGACTGCACTTCCCAAAGGACATAATGCAATAGGAGTAAAATAGATCTTCAAGACAAAGAAGAATGCAGAAGGAGAAATTGAAAAGCATAAAGCCAGATTAGTAGCGAAGGGGTAAAAAAAAAATATGGAGTGGATTATGAAGATGTCTTTGCTCTAGTAGCTCGAATGGAAACATTAAGATTGATGATCTCACTAGTAGCACAGAAAAGATGGCAGATATTTCAGATGGATGTAAAGTTAGCATTCTTGAATGGCAATCTTGAAGAGGAAGTATATGTTGAGCAACGAGCTAGTTTTGTAGTGAAAGGAGAAGAAGAAAGCTCAAGAAAGCTCTTTACGGGCTTAAACAAGCACCAAGAGCATGGAACTCAAGAATTGATGGCTATCTTTCTCAGAAGGGGTTTACAAAATGCCCGTATGAACATGCATTATATGTGAAGAAAAACTTGCAAGGTAGAATGATGTTTGTTTGTTTATACGTGGATGATATTCTGTTCACAGGGGATGATCCTACAATGATTCAAGATTTCAAGCAATCCATGGTACAGGAATTTGAGATGACAGACTTAAGTCTTCTAGCATATTTTCTAGGATTAGAAGTGAAGCAATGCAGTAATGGAATTTTCGTTTCTCAAGCCAAGTATGCAACAAAAGTGTTGAAGAAATTTGCTATGGAAGATTGTGATTTAGTAGACAATCCACTTGAGTATGGAACAAGGTTAACTAACTAAGGAGAAGGAGATTTAGTTAATCCTACATACTAAAAAAGTATTGTGGGGTGTTTGCGTTATCTAACTTGTACCAGACCAGACATTCTGTTTGGAGTTGGTTTGGTTAACAGATACATGGAGAGACCAAGGAGTTCACATTTGAATGCAGCAAAGAGGATCCTTCGGTTTATTATAGGAACATTAAACTATGGATTATGTTATTCATCATCACATAATTTTGAAATCACAGGTTATAGTGACAATGATTGGGTAGGAAGCTTGGAAGACAGGAAAAGCACAACTGGATTCATATTTTTCATGGGAGAAACAACATTCACATGGACATCGAAGAAATAATCTATTGTTGCATTATCCACATGTGAAGCAGAATATATTGCAGCTACATCATGTATGTGTCATGCAATATGGCTAAGAGAATTGATGGAAGATCTGCAACAGAAACAAAGTGAAGCCATAAGAATTTTCGTTGATAACAAGTTTGCTATAGCTCTTGCAAAGAATCCAGTTCATCATGAACATTCAAAGCATATTGATACCCGATTTCATTTTATTATAGAGCACATAAAAGAAGGCGATGTGGAGTTAGTTCATGTCAACACTCATGAACAAATTGCTGACATTTTTACAAAGCCATTGAAGACTGAAGTTTTTTGTTATCTGCAAAAGAAGCTTGGAATCGAGGAGATTGATGAAACAAGTTTAAAAGGGGAGAATGTTAGTTATTAAACTTATTTATCAAGATTAAGTGTATTGAAGTTAGTACAAGGAATTACTATCCACATTAGAAATACTATGAATCTAGAAATACTATGAATCTAGTAGTACTATGAATCTAGAGTAAGTATTGAAGAGTCTCAATATTAATTAAGTACTTTGAATATTATAAAAGATATTTTATAATGTCTATATATATTATATGAATTTCATAATGAAAAGAGATGAGAGCACCATTTCTTAATGTATTTTATTCTACCAAAATCTGAGTGTGCAACCTAAACCCTCCAATCCTCTCCTTTGTTACTGTTGTATTTCCAACACTTTTCTCGTTGTTTTGCCCAATATCTACTTGATCATTTGTAATGGTAACAAAAATACATAAATGAATGCGATTGTTTAGGAGAGGTTCACACTAAAAATAAAAAGCTCCAAACTCTTGTTGGGCATGAATTCATAGATCAGGTTTCTTTCATCTTCATGAATGCAACAACCAAGAAGCTTCACGGGATTGCGGTGCTGAAATTTAGCAATCAATATAACGTCATTTCCTTACTCATTCAATCCTTGCTCAGAACTTTTGAAAGCCTTCTCACTACTATTTCTTGACCTTCTATCAATGTGCCCTAGCAACCATAGAAAAAGTTCGGTAAGTTGTATGTCGAAGAAGGTTTCGCCGCTGTTTAAAATAACTTAAAAATATTTAATTTAGAGAAAATAACACAAAAATAAACGTGAGTATGTGCTCAGTTTGAACTGAGATTTTTATTTTCTACGATAACTTGAATTAAAGTATTTATTTTCAAAAAATAACTTTTACTGTACTCTAACTAAACAAGCTCTATATATTTGGAAATGCTTGAATTCATCTTATGAAACGTTGTCTTCTAATTATTCGGAGAATATTTACCAGTAGTTTTATATTTAACGATGCTGAAAAGAAAGAAATAAGGATGATTCTCGAAGAAGAAGACAAGCAGGCAGTTAGCAAGGATTCATTGCAGGGCAACAAGATTGTCTGAAAATTGAACACTTATTTTTCTTTGCATTCGTTAAGGCTGATGAAAATTGTCTGAAACATAGCAATGGGTTTTGAAATCTTTCGCTTGCGCTTGCAAGTGACAGCTGAAAGCTATATATCTATAAATGGTAGCTTATAATTGCCGTGTTACAAGGGTCTTGAATGCGTCAATGTTGTTGTTTGTGGTTCACCACTCTTGCCTTAAATGCTTCCTCAAAATAAAATAATATAAAAATAAAAATAATTAAGAAGAAGAGTGCATATTTCTACATCTTTTAAATAATATGAGCCATTAGCCTCCGCTGCAAGGAGATTTTTTATTTTTGACTCGTTTTAATATATAAATTTTTTTATTTTTTATTTTGGTTTTTATTCTTTAATTTTATGATTTAGTTTCAATCACTTTTTTTTTTTATCTTTTTGGGATAGTTGTTAATTTTTTATTTGTATTTATACATCTATACTCTTAGTTTTAACTTTTAATTATTATTGTTATTTATCATAATAACTCTCTTTTATGCATGTATAATGAATTTTCTGTTGTTAGTGATTTGTTATCTTTGTTTTTTTTTTTTTTTAAATTGTTTTGTTTATGTGTGACTTGAATATTTTTAGTTTAAAATGATTTTTATTTAAAATAAATTATTGTTTTTTTTCTATTTTTTAAGATTTATTTTCATATTATAATATTAAAAGTTTTTCAGAATACTGAGATTAAATTAATTTGAGATTTTTTCAAAAAAACTTAGTTCATTTATATATATATATATATATATATATATATATTAAGGTGTTAATATTAAACAAATATCAAAATATATAATTATCCTCATATATTTTGAATAAGAAAAACCTTAAAAATAATTGTTATCACTATTTTAAATGCCTTATTCATAATAAAATGAATATATAAGAAAAAAAATCAAAAGTTTTGTAGGTTGGTATGTATAGCATTATCAAAAAAAAAACTAGGACAATTAATATTTTTTCTACAAGTTAACAAATTTGGTTCTGGCTGCGGCGAAGCACATGGCAAGTGACTCGTATATATTTTCATTGTAAATAATTTGACCCAAATTTCACACCTATTTTGTCTATGTGTGACGTCGTATATTTTTTGTTTACTTGATATTAAATCTGAAATATCATACATATAGAAGCTTTGAAAGTCAATATTGAACAAAAACAATATCGACTAATGAATTATTTTGATTATTATCACTATGATATTATCATGATTATTAAATTGTCATAATTATTATAGCTACTATTATAATCATTATGGTAAATAATTAATATTCTGATTATTACTAGCAGTATTATTATAATTGTTGTCATTATTAAGTAAATAATCACCATGATTACCAACACCATTATTTTTATTAATATCATTTAAATTATAATTAGTATTATTAATATTATTATAATTTTTTTTTGCTCATTATTGATATTTTATATTATTTTATGAGTTATTGTTATTATTGCCATCAAAGCCATAATTAGTTACATCAAAAACACTATAACTATTACAATAAATTATAATCTCTATTATCATTATGACTTATAATGTCACTATTATCATCATCATGTTCATAACACCTAAAATTATTATTATTAATACTGTTAAAAAAATAAAAAATATTAAATTATCATGAGGAATGAAAAAAACTCAAAAACATTAACAAAAGAGCAAGTAAGAAAAGAAATCTAAAATTATTATTATTATTATTGCTAAAATAATAAAAAAAAAATTACCTGGAAAAATAAAAAAAACTAAAAATTTTAAGAACAAATGCTCATTCTCTTATTTATTGTAACTGTTTGTTTAAATATTACTGATTTTAAGATTCCTAAGCCCTACCAATGAGATTGTTTTTCACGTCATAGGATGTCTACATCAAGTTACATGTTTTATAAATAATGGAAGATAACAATATAAACTATTTTGCTAGAACTTGTGATTAATTCAACCACTAAAAATCTATTACTAACTACTAAGGGTTTTGGATCAACATCATCCATTGTCTTTTTTTTTTCCATGTTAAAGAGAAAAGAAAAGAAAGAACGAACATATCAATTTACTTATGCCAGAAAATACTACTTGTGCACTTCTACTTTGGCAGCCATATCTGGATTCTAATTTTTCACCGTTCATAATGGATACTCTTTCATCGATGCTTATTATTGCGAATCTACTCCTCCTACTCTCTACATTTTGTAACACAGCTGATACCCTTACTTTGTCTCAATCTCTTAGTGATGCAGGGACAGGAACTTTAGTTTCGAAAGATGGAAGTTTTGAGCTTGGTTTCTTCAGTCCTGGAAGTTCCAGGAGCCGTTATGTTGGCATATGGTACAAGAACAGCCCAATTAGAACTGTTGTTTGGGTTGCAAACAGAAAGAACCCAATCAATGATTCCTCTGGCTTCTTGATGATAGACAACACAGGAAACTTTGTACTTGTCAGCAACAACAATAGTACTGCTGTTTGGTCATCAAACTTAACGAAAGCAACTCAGAGTGGAATTGGAGAACTCCTGGATTCTGGGAATCTGGTCTTAAGAGATGAGAAAGATGCCGATTATGGAATCTATTTGTGGCAGAGTTTTGATTATCCATCTGATACACTGCTTCCAGGAATGAAGCTTGGATGGGACTTGAGGACTGGACTTGATCGGCGGCTATCAGCATGGAAAAGCCCTGATGATCCATCTCCAGGAGATTTTACTTGGGGGACACAACTACAGAGTAATCCTGAGTTAGTTATGTGGAAGGGGTCCAAAAAGTACTATAGAAGTGGTCCATGGAATGGTATCGGGTTCAGTGGTGCGCCGGCGTTAAGGGCAAATCCAAAATTTAATTTTGATTTTGTCGACAACGGGGAGGAAGTATATTACACATACGACCTCAAAGATGAAACTGTATTCATGAGGATAGTTATGAACCAAACTACGTATTCTCGGCAGCGTTACACCTGGAATGAAATCAATCAGATATGGGTACTCGATGCACCTGTGCCTAAAGATTACTGTGACACCTACAATCTCTGTGGTGCCCATGGAAATTGCATTAGTACCCAGTCAACAGCTTGTCAATGTTTAGAGAAATTCACGCCTAGATCACCTAAGAGTTGGAATTCAATGAACTGGTCTCAAGGTTGTGTACGAAATAAGCCACTGGATTGCAAGAAGGGTGATGGATTCGTTAAATATGTTGGTTTGAAATTGCCAGATGCTACAAATTCTTGGGTAAGCAAGGCTATGAATCTCAAGGAATACAGGTCACAATGCTTACAAAACTGTTCTTGTATGGCATATATGTTGGAAAATTGGAAAAGCTCTAAAATCTGAAATTGATAGAAATTGAAGAACAAAAAATAAAATCATAAATATTGGAATGAATCACATTCATTCATTCCATAAAATCATAAATATTGGAATGAAGAATCAAGGATATTCTGGATGAGGTAATATCTGCAGGAGAAGTGAAGAGAGTTGATGACACTGATCTTGCAGGTGATGTTGTTCAGAATTTGAAGGATTTTCTCAGAACTTTTTACAAGGTCACTGAAGCTGATATTGAAGAGTTTGAAGCAAATTATAGAGGATCAGATTCAGAGAAAAGGGATTTGATTGACCTCTATAAGGAGTGGAAGGGTAACATGAGCAGGATCTTCTGCTCAATGCTTTGCTCTGATACCACTATTGGAAATGGATGATCTGAACAGTAACTGTTTGTAACAGTTACTGTTTGGATCAAATTCTGGAAAATTAGAATTTGAAGAACAATTTAACAATTGCAAAACATAGTCGAATTTGAAGAATAGAATTGACTTGTTATTATTCAAATTGGAAATGCCTAATATATAAGCTTACAAAACAGGAATTACAATCAAAATCAAACTCTCAACAACATGAGAGATTATTGGCAAAATCAGAAGATAAAAGCTGCTATCTATCTGAAATTCAAAATTCAAAATTAAATGATAAATTCAAACTAAAACTTGATCTTCACGTCAGCTTCAAGACAACATTCCTTCAAGGCAGCATCGCATGCATATTCTGACAATATACAGCTGCAAATATTAAGGAAGGCATGTTAGTTATTAAACTTATTTATCAAGAGTCGCATCTATTAGTATTGAAGAGTTGCAACTATTAGTATTGAAGAGTCACATCTATTAGTATTGAAGAGTCGCAACTATTAGTATTGAAGAGTCACAACTATTAATGTCTATATATAGTGTATGAATCTCATAATGAAAAAAGTGTGAGAGTACCATTTTCATATGTATTGTATTCTACCAAATTAGAGAGTGTGCAGCCTAAACCTTTTTTCTTTTCTATTCTTTATTTCTGCCAAATTTCCAACAAAACTGGTATCAGAGCCCGAGAGACAGCATGACTTCCAACAACAACAATTCCCAATTTCATATTCCCCGCCTTACCAAACAAAACTATGATTTGTGGTGCATCCAATACAAAGCACTACTTAGATCACAAGAGTTATGGGAGCTGGTTGAAGATGGTTATACTGAACCAAAAGAAGACTTTGTGATGAGGAATGCAGAGAGACAAGCACTGAGAGAATCAAGAAAGAAAGACAACAAGGCGTTATTCACAATTTATCAAGGGCTTAATGAAGCAACCCTTGAGATGGTGGCACCAGCAAAGACATCAAAGGAAGCATGGGAAATGCTTAGCAAAACTTATAGTGGAGTTGAAAAAACAAAAAGAGTTCGACTACAATCTCAGAGAGGAGATTTTGAGAAGCTGAACAAAGAAGGCAATGAGACAATCTCAGATTACTTTACAAAAGTAATCACTTTGGTTCACCAGATGAGAAGGAATGGTGAAAATATTGATGATGTTCATGTGATGGAGAAAATTTTGAGATCACTGGATTTAAAGTTTGACCATGTGGTTGTAGCAATTGAAGAATCAAAAGATTTAGAAGAATTGACAGTAGAAGAGTTAATGGGATCACTGCAAGCCCATGAGCAGAAAATTGACAGAAGAGGAGAAGGAAGAACACTTGAACATGCTTTGCAGATACAACTAACTTTGAAGAATTCCAATGAATCCAACAGAGGAGCATTCCAGAGAGGCAGATTTTTGCATAGAAGAGGAAGAGGAGGAAGATCATATAGAAATCAAGAATTTCATGGTGCACGAAATCAGAATTTCAATGGCAGAGGCAGAGGCAGATTCAGAGGAAGAAGTCGTGGAGGATACTCAAACTGGAAAAATAACAATGCAGGCGTGCAATGTTATAATTGCAAGGAATATGGTCATTTCGCCTCTGACTGTTCACAATACAGATTTGAAGACAAAGTTGTTAATTTTGCTGAGAAGGTAAGTGATTCAGAAGAACCTGCATTGCTGCTGGCATGTGGGAAATTTGATGATAGCAGATCTAGTACCTGGTATCTAGACACAGGAGCATCAAATCATATGTGTGGCATGAAGGAAGCATTTGCAGATATTGATGAGAGTTACAAAGGAAAAATCACTTTTGGAGATCTTTCTCAAATACCTGTTGAAGGAAGAGGCCGAATTCTTATACAACTCAAGAATGGTGAGCGAAATTCATAACGAAGTATTTTACGTTCCGGGACATGAAGAGTAACATCTTAAGTCTGGGACAGTTTCTGGAGCAAGATTTTGAAGTGCAGATGAAGAATAAGAACTTGAAGATTTTTGATGAATCTGGAGCTTTAATTGCCTCAGTCAAGATGACCAAAAACAGGATGTTTCCTCTTGACTTAAATGTGTGTATGTCAAACCTGTTTCAAGGCGAGAAAGTTCAAATATGACGAACTTGTGGCATTTGCGATATGGACATCTAAATTGTGGATCATTAATGATGATGGAGAAACACAGGATGGTTCTGGGAATACCACAGCTTGAACACACAAACGATTTGTGTGAAGTGTGTGTGATGGGAAAGCAAACGACCGAAAAATCCTTCCCAAAGAAGAGTTCTAGAGCATCTCAGCCTCTGGAATTGGTTTATTCAGATGTGTGTGGGCCAATTACACCTCTAACAATAGGGGGAAACAGGTATTTCCTTACATTCACTGATGATTTTAGTGGAAAAACATGGGTATATGTGTTGAAAGAAAAAAAAGAAGTGCTGAGCAAGTTTAAGGAATTTAAAAAATCTGGTAGAGAAGCAAAGTGAATGCAAGCTGAAAAATCTGAGAACTGATAGGGGAGGAGAGTATGTGTCTCATGCTTTTGATGAGTATTGTAAAGAGAATGGTATAGCACATCAGCTCACAATGCCACAGACTCCACAACAGAATGGAGTATCGGAGAGGAAAAAAATAGGACTATTATGAACATGGTTAGATGTATGTTAAAAAGAAAAGAATTGTCCTAAAGAGTTTTGGGGGAGATGCAGCTTGTGTGTCTTGTGTATTTGTTGAACAGATTTACAACAAAGAGGTTGCATATGCTTACACCAGAAGAAGCCTAGAGCATGAAGAAACCAAGAGTTGATCACTTGAGGATTTTTGGCAGCATAACTTATGCCAAAATTCAAGATGAAAAACGAACCAAGCTTGAAGATAAAAGTCAGAAATGCATACTGCTAGGATATGGAGAAAATTCGTATGGTTACAAATTGTTCAATCCAGTAACAAAAAAAGTGATCATGTCAAGAGATGTAAAGTTTGATGAAGAGCAAGAATGGAACTGGAGCTCTGAGAATCAACTGCAAAAACTGATTGTAGATGAAGAGCAGATCCAGGAAGATGAAGGAGAAATCATGATAGCTCCATCTCCATCAACTAGCAACCTATCTAGTTCTCCAAGTTCAACAAGAAAGACAAAGAGCATACAGGAGATTTATGATGTAACAGAAAGAATGGATCTTGATGAAGTGAACATGCTTTGCCTATTTTCAGAAAATGATCCTATTACATTTGAAGAAGCATATCAGGAAGACAAGTGGAAGAAAGCAATGAAGGAGGAGATCAATTCCATTCAGAAGAACAATACATGGGAACTGACAACACTTCCTGAAGGTCACAATGCAATCGGTGTAAAATGGATCTTCAAGACAAAGAAGAATGCTGAAGGAGAAATTGAAAAACATAAAGCCAGATTAGTTGCAAAAGGGTACAAGCAACGATATGGAGTAGATTATGAAGATGTTTTTGCTCCAGTAGCAAGAATGGAAACCGTGAGATTGGTGATTTCATTGGCTGCTCAGAAACAATGGAAGATATTTCAGATGGACGTAAAATCAGCATTCTTGAATGACAATCTTGAAGAGGAAGTATATGTTGAGCAACCTGCTGGTTTTGTAGTAAAAGGAGAAGAAGAAAAGGTGTGCAGATTAAAGAAAGCTCTTTACGGGCTTAAACAAGCACCAAGAGCGTGGAACTCAAGAATTGATGGCTATCTTTCTCAGAAGGGGTTTACAAAATGTCCATATGAACATGCATTATATGTGAAGAAAAACTTGCATGGTAGAATAATGTTTGTTTGTTTATACGTGGATGATATTCTGTTCACAGGGGATGATCCTACAATGATTCAAGATTTCAAGCAATCCATGGTAAAGGAATTTGAGATGACAGACTTAGGTCTTCTAGCATATTTTCTGGGATTAGAAGTGAAGCAATGCAGTAATGGAATTTTTGTTTCTCAAGCCAAGTATGCAACAGAAGTGTTAAAGAAATTTGCTATGGAAGATTATGATCCAGCAGACAATCCAGTTGAGTATGGAACAAGGTTAACTAAAGAAGGAGAAGGAGATTTAGTTAATCCTACATATTACAAAAGTATTGTGGGGTGTTTGCGTTATCTAACTTGTACCAGACCAGATATTCTGTTTGGAGTTGGTTTGGTTAGCAGATACATGGAGAGACCAAGGAGTTCACATTTGAAGGCAGCAAAGAGGATCCTTCGGTTTATTAAAGGAACATTAAACTATGGATTATGTTATTCATCATCACAGAATTTCAAAATCACAGGTTATAGTGATAGTGATTGGGTAGGAAGCTTGGAAGATAGGAGAAGCACAACTGGATTCATATTTTTCATGGGAGAAACAGCATTCACATGGACATCCAAGAACAATCTATTGTTGCATTATCCACATGTGAAGCAGAATACATTGCTGCTGCATCATGTGTGTGTCATGCAATATGGCTAAGGAAATTGATGGAAGATCTGCAACAAAAACAGAGTGAAGCCACAAGAATTTTCGTTGATAACAAGTCTGCTATAGCTCTTGCAAAGAATCCAGTGCATCATGAACATTCAAAGCATATTGATACTCGATTTCATTTTATTAGAGAGCACATAAAAGAAGGCGATGTGGAGTTAGTTCATGTCAACACTCATGAACAGATTGCTGATATTTTTACAAAGCCGTTGAAGACTGAAGTTTTTTGTTATCTGCAGAAGAAGCTTGGAATTGTGAAGATTGATGAAACAAGTTTAAGAGGGGTGAATGTTAGTTATTAAACTTATTTATCAAGAGTCGCATCTATTAGTATTGAAGAGTTGCAACTATTAGTATTGAAGAGTCGCATCTATTAGTATTGAAGAGTCACAACTATTAGTATTGAAGAGTCACATCTATTAGTATTGAAGAGTCGCAACTATTAGTATTGAAGAGTCGCAACTATTAATGTCTATATATAGTGTATGAATCTCATAATGAAAAAAGTGTGAGAGTACCATTTTCATATGTATTGTATTCTACCAAATTAGAGAGTGTGCAGCCTAAACCTTTTTTCTTTTCTATTCTTTATTTCTGCCAAATTTCCAACAAGGCAGTGGCTGTGCTATTTGGTTTGGGGATCTGATAGATATTAGACAGTTTCCAGTTGCAGGGCAGGAAATATACATTCGCATGAATGCTTCAGAATCAAGTGAGTGCTTATCCCTAGTCTTAGCTAATCCATGAGCATCTATATTAATTATTATTTAATCATCATTTTGTAGCTTCTCTAATTTTCTTCGCTCTATAGTAACTTTATTTCGTTTGTTCTTTCTTTCGTATGGACCATGAAGAGGCGAAAGCTGCATCCAAGAAAAAGATGGCAGTGGGAATTGCACTATCTATTTTTCGTGGTCTGCGGGATGCTTTTGGTCGCCCATTACATGTGCAATAGAAAGGAAAAACTCATAGGTAAAGTTACTATGATTGCTTTCAGTGAATGAGCATCTTGTTTTTTGCGAGTTTAATAGTAAGGAACAGATTTTTAACTGGCGTTGAGCTTATCGTTGTTTAGAAGCTTTCTCAGCCAAACCAACTGATTGGCAGCCACATATGCAGAGATATACTCTACCTCTGCTGTTGAATGAGCAACAACAGTTTGCTTTTTCGAATTCCAGCAAAAAATTCCTTCTCCTATTGCAAAGCAATATCCAGATGTGCTTATCATTTCCTTATCACTACCACCCCAATCACTATCACAAAACCCTTTTAATTTGATTGTGTTCATCTTACTGAAATAAACTCCAAAGTCCATGGTTCCTTTCAAGTATCTCAACACTCTCTTTGCAGCTGTGTAGTGTGTTTGACTAGGGTATTGCATGAATCTAGATAGGTAGTTAACTGTGAAAACTATATCTGGCCTAGTTGAAGATAGGTACAATAAACTTCCAATTAGGCTCCTATATACTCTTCCATCTGCACTAGGGGATCCATCTTGTTTTGTCAATTTCATTCCAAGCACCATTGGTGTGCTGACAGGTTTGCAATTCTCCATTGCAAATCTGTTGAGCAATTTACTTATGAATTGCTTTTGACAAACAAAACACCCTTTCTTAGTTTGAGAAATTTCCATCCCTAAGAAATGTGCCAACAAACCTAGATCATTCATTTCATACTTATTTTTCATATTTTTCTTAAGTTCATCAATGAACTGCTCATTGTTACCCGTGATCAACAAGTCATCAACATAAACTGAAATTATCATGATTTGATCTCCAACTTTCTTGACATATAGAGTTGCTTCATTTAAGCTTTTCTCAAATCCTAGACTTGTTAAATATTCATCCAACTTGCTATACCAAGCTCTAGGAGCTTGTTTTAATCCATACAAAGTCTTCTTTAATAAGTAGACTTTGTTCAAGTTTGATTCATTCTCAAAACCTTGTGGTTGTTCCACATATATTTCTTCTTCTAAAGTACCATTTAGAAAGACAGACTTGACATCCATTTGTCAAACTAACCACCCCTTTTGAGAAGCCAACAGAAGCAGCAATTTAATTGTATCCATCCTAGAAACTGGTGCAAAGGTGTCTTGATAGTCAATGCCTTGTTCTTGTGCATAGCCCTTAACTACCAATCTTGCCTTGTTTTTATTTATACTTCCATCATCATTGAGTTTAGTTTTGTATATCCATCTAACTCCTATTACTTTTCTATGCCTAGGTCTGGCCACCAATTCCCAAGTTTCATTTTTCTCAATCATATTAAGTTCTTCCTTCATTGCTGCTACCCACATTTTTGATCTCATTGCTTCTTCAATATTAGTAGGTTCAGTAGTTACTAAGTTGCATCTATTGTAAATGTCACTTAACAACCTAGTTCCTCTTACAGATTGTTCATCTTCATCTTCTAGTATTTCTTCTTCATCTTCATCCGAATGATGTTCTTCATCAATTTCAGGTGAAACTTCAACTTCAACTGGTAAGTCCAATCTGTTTTCACTTAACTTTCCAGTTTCCCAATTCCAAGTTTGTTCTTCAGCAAACTTAACATTTCTTGCTATTACTACTTGGTTTGATTTAAGATCATATATCTTATAGCCACTTGATTTTGAGCTATACCCCATTAGGATTCCAATCTCGGCTTTCTGATCTAACTTACTTCTTTTCATTTCTGGTTGCAGTACATAGCATGGGCTACCAAATATTTTTACATGATCTAGTTTTGGTTTGAGTCCAAACCATTCTTCAAAAGGAGTTGTATCTCCTATTGATTTTGAACTCAGTCTATTTAAAATATAAGAGGCTGTGCTCACAGCCTCAGCCCAAAATTTTAAGGGCAACTTCTTCTCATAGAGAAGGCACCTTGCCATCTCCATGAGGGTCCTGTTTCTTCTCTCACTCACCCCATTTTGTTGTGGGGTGTAATGAACAGTTAGTTGGTGTTTTATACCTTCTTTAGCAAGGTATTCTTCAAATTTATGGGAGGTGAACTCCCCCCCATTGTCTGTTCTTAAGGTTTTTATGTGGCAGCTTGATTCCTTTTCAACTGCAGCTTTAAATCTTAGGAATGTATCAAAGGTTTCACTTTTGGCTTTAAGGAAATATACCCAACAATATCTACTAAAATCATCTATGAAAAGCAAAAAGTACCTTGCACCATTCAAGGACTCATTTTGCATAGGGCCACAAATATCAGAATGTACTATCTGCAGTTTAGTGTTTGATCTAGTAGAGGAATTGTTGAATTTAACTCTAGCTTGTTTTCCTAACTGACATGCTTCACATACATCTTTTAGTTTATGTATGTTAGGTAATCCATCTACTAGTTTTAATTCTGCCATTTTCTTTAGGGACACATAATTAACATGTCCCATGCGTTTATGCCATAAAGCAGAATTTCCAGTTATGCTTGTATTCATGCTTAGATGTTCTAGTTGATTTTCTATACTAAAACATCTATTAGACATCTTTGCAGTAAATAAAGTGACACCTTGATCATCTTTGATCGTGCAAATTCCATTTAAGAACAATAATGAGAACTTATCCTCAAGTAGTTGGCCTACACTAATGAGGTTTTGATCAATTTCAGGTACATATAAGATGTTGTCAAACTTCTTTGTACCACTTAGAGTATCAATTTTAACTTCCCCTTTACCCTCAACACCTACATATTGTCCATTTGCAACTTTGACTCTAGATTTATAGCTTAAGTCTAGGTTTTCAAATAAACATAATTCAGCAGACATGTGGTTTGAACAACCACTGTCTATTAACCAAGTTTGATTACTTACCTCTGTTTTGCTGCAACTTTGAGTTGTAGTGGTTGTGAATAATACCTCATCTTTAGTCTCCTCCACTTCAGCAACATGAGCTTGGTTTGCATTGCCATTTTTGCAGAATTTCTCAATGTGGCCGAACTGCTTGCACTTTCTGCATTGTGCATTTTTTAGCCAACACCATGCCTCTAGGTGATTGGTCTTTTGACAATATCTGCAGGTAGGGAATTGATCTCTTTTCTCTTTTCCTTTTGTGTTGAATCTGTTGGACTGGTTTTGGTTATTTTGCCAACTTTTTCCTTGCCATGTTTTTCCTAAATTTGGCCTGTTTTCTGGATTTCTGAAGAACACCTGGGAATTTGGAACCCTTGTTCTTCCTTTGAATCCAGCAGTGAATGCTTCCTCACTTGTATTCTCTTGTCTCAATGCCTGCCTTTGCTCCACAGTTTGCAGTGCATTGATAAGTTCTTGAAGACTTATTGTAGTAAAATCTTTAGACTCTTCCAATGAGCAAATCTTGTTTTCAAATTTTTCTGGTAAACTGACCAGAACTTTCTCCACAACTCTTGATTCTTGAATGTCTTCTCCAAGCAAAGTCATTTGGTTCACAATTTTTGACACTCTTGATGAAAACTCCTTGACAGTTTCGGATTCTTTCATCTTTATGCCTTCGAATTGTCTTCTTAAATTCATAATCTGCATCCTCTTGGATTTCTCATCACCTTGGAACTCAGCCTTCAATTTGTCCCAAGCTTCCTTAGCTGTTTCACATGCCATGATTCTTGAGAAGATGTCCTCACTCACTGCATTGTGAATGCAAGTAAGGGCTTTGAATTTCTTTGCTCTTTGTTCATGGTAGTATCTGATTTGGTTCGTTGTTGGATCATCGTTCAAGGGATTTAGTTCCCTTTCACCCTCAACATCATCCCACAAATCGTAAGCTTTCAGGTATATCTTCATCTTCACTGCCCATACTCCATAATTCACACCTGTGAAGATTGGAGATTTTGTGGAAAAAGACGAATCCATGTCTGTCAGCTAGAGTTTCTTCTCTAGTCTTGCAATTCTCGATCAAGACTTCACCGAATGGAGAACAAGGATATCAATTGATAATTCTTGTCAATTGTTTATCCTTTTAAGGAACAAATCAAGTCTAAATTCTTGATTTAAAAAAATCTGCCAATTCAAAAAAAATTCCTTCTTTCCCTTTCAAGATTTGATTCAATCTTGAAAAAACTCACTTTTTCTAATCACTCGTGTTTCTCTTATCAATCCGTTTTCTAAGACCTATTCTGCTCTGATACCATGTTAGATTTTGATGAAGAATTCTGAGAAAAATGTAAAAACATTCACTGTAGAGATTTGTACGGACAAAATCGATCTACAGCCCAAAAACAAGTACTGTAGCGATCAAGAACTGGGAAGGGAATTTTCCAGAAAAATAAGAACTTTGAGAATTCGATTGTTTTAAGCAGAGAGAACAAACACACATGGGCAGAATAGCTTCGTATGGTTACTGCCATCCCATAAATTTTATTTATAAGAATCAAACGATTACAACGGCTAGTTTCTTTCAAAATTTCATTACAGTTGACTTTTCCATAATGTTGACTATTAACTGAATTTAACTAACAATTGACTAATTGAATAAGAACATTAAGGATATTAATAATCCAGATTACAATATGAAATCAAAAACTAAAAACACTTAAAACTTGATCTTCAATTCTTCTGTTCTTCATGATCCTGGTTCGCAGACCTGGAATCACATTTCCAGTTTTCAACAAAAGTTACTATGATTGCTATCAGTGAATGAGCATCTTGTTTTTTGCGAGTTTAATAGAAAGGAACAGCTTTTTAACTGGCGTTGAACTTATCGTTGTTTAGACTTTGGAGAAGCCGAGAAGGGTCAACGGATTTACAATTAGAACTGAAATAACTACATGATATAGACTTGATCAGATTGTAGCCTTCAGGAAATTACAGAGTGATTGTCTCAGTTTTGCAATCACTGTCTCAGATGTTATCTTTGGTCTGAACGTTCATAATCTTGGATCATTTGTCATTTCTCATCGTGTATCATGCATGTAATTCCCATTTTCTGCTGTCTGAGAAAACAGGAGGCAACAAAGAAGAGAATAATCAGATATATAGTGGTGCAAAGGAAGACTTGGAACTACCCCTGTTCCAGTTCACTACAATAGCCAAAGCCACAAACGACTTTTCATTTAACAACAAGATAGGAGAAGGTGGTTTTGGACCAGTGTACAAGGTAAATTTCTCAATTACGAGTGAAATAGCCCAATTTTCTCGAATTGAATCAAAATGAAATAAGCAAAGTATTTTGTGATATCATTTTCTAGGGTACTCTAGAGGATGGCCAGGAAATAGCAGTAAAAACGCTATCGAGAAGTTCTGGACAAGGATTAAATGAGTTCAAAAATGAAGTAATACTTATTAAAAAGCTTCAGCACCGAAATCTTGTAAAACTTCTTGGCTGTTGCATTCAAGGAGAGGAGAAAATTCTGGTATATGAATTCATGCCCAACAAAAGCCTCGATTCCCTCATTTTCGGTAAACTGACAAGCTTTGTTATCCTATCGTTACATTTGTCTCAGACTTTTAGTACAATCACTTGTTTGTTTCCAAGTGCTAAAGTGGGATGTTGCACTAACAAACACTTGACAGATCAAACAAGAGGCAAAATGTTAGACTGGTCCAAGCGTTTCAGCATTATCTGTGGTATTGCTAGGGGGCTTCTGTATCTCCATCAAGATTCCCGGCTAAGGATTGTACACAGAGATATCAAAGCAAGCAACGTTTTACTTGATAAGGATATGAACCCAAAAATCTCTGATTTTGGTTTGGCCAGAATGTTTGGTGGAGATCAGACTGAAGGAAATACAACCAGAGTTGTTGGAACTATGTAAGCACTTACCAATTACATGCCATATATACTATATTATTATTATTAAATTTATTTTGTTAAAAAAACATATAATTTGTTTGCTTTAGAGTCAAACATAAGAAATCTGTTTGAGCCAGACGCAATACTTAGATTTATGTGTTTGTGCTAATGACATGCGGCAGTGGTTATATGGCTCCTGAATATGCTAGTGATGGGCTCTTCTCAGTGAAGTCTGATGTTTTTAGCTTTGGAATCTTAATACTTGAGATAATAAGTGGAAAGAAGAGTCGAGGATTTTATCATCAAGATCATACCTAAGCCTTATTGGACTTGTAAGTGTCGAGGTCTCAATTTCTTACTTGCATGTACGTACTTCAACAAGAGAATGACGGAAAGTTCCTTTTCATTTCTAGGCATGGAGATTGTGGAAAGATGAAAAACCTTTGGAATTAATTGAGCCATTGCCAAAAGAGTCATGGAATTTATTAGAAATGACGAGATGCATAAACATCAGTCTCTTATGTGTGCAGCAGCATCCTGATGATAAGCCAAGCATGTCCACTGTGGTTTGGATGCTAGGAGGTGAGAATACACTGCCTCAGCCGAAGGAACCAGGCTTTTTTAAGGGTATTGGTCCGTTCGAACCATCTTCTTCATCAAGCAATACTAAATTGTCTTCAGCCAATGAAATTACTAACTCCCTCTTGTATCCTCGGTAGTTAACTGTGCTCCCAATTTTTCGACATATGTTCAAACACTCGCAAAAGTCATTAAACCTATTTAAAGTCTAAACTACTAAGTATGCTGTGTTTTCAGATGTATTAGTTGATTCGATTTTGTTATGTGACAATTTGTTTTTCCTTTAATATTTGTTCATGGTTTTGAATACTCTCTGCTTTTAGCTTATCCTCAATTTGGATTACTATTAGGGATGTCTTCCACATAATTGCCGAGGTTAATTTGGCATTCTTTAGGCCGGTAGTCATAGTGCTCTTAATCATTAGCATTTTAACTTTTATTTCTTTAAGAAAACAATGCTAAATTCTAATCAACATGAGGAAAATACAATTAAACTAAGGTTTTGAAGAGTTAACACTAGGGATGTTGAAGGATTAGAGGGAGAAACAAGATATTTGAAAGGAAGAAGATGATTTGGTGGAAAAGTTAAGAGGAAATCAATTTGAAAGGATTATGCTGTGACAAAAATATTCCAACAGGTATTGTTATAACTTTAATACCCCAGAAAAAAACACAAGTGGTCGAGGTCTTTGATAGAAAAATGGAGACCGAGCTTGGCAATGACTGATTACACAAAATCATTATCGTTGCATGTGAGAATCAAGTCATCCACATAAAAAAAATAGTGACAATAAATAAATAAAGATGTGTAATTAGTAGTAGAATTTTGGAAACCAAGATCCATTATATTAGTATATAGCTAAAGGAGATCAGCTGTTTAAACAATGTTTTGCACTATTCACCAAGACTCAGATGCAATGTGGATTGGAATAGTAAAACTACATAATCACAAATAAGTATTATTTGTATACTAGAACAAAAACAAAGTGACTTTGGCCGAGTGGTTAAGGGCGCACGCTCCTAACGTCCCAACGAGAGTTTGAATCTCTCCAGCCAATGAAAATGAAATTACTTACTAATATAAGTATTATTTGGATACCATAACTGGACAACAAAATTCATTTGGCCGAGTGGTTATGGTGTGCGGCTTTCCCCTCACGGAGAGTTTGAATCTCTCAAGCTACAAATTTGCATTTTGAAACAGTAATGAACAGTGCAGTCATTGTTCATTACTATTTGAAAAAGTGTTTGCCTTTTTTTTTAATCGGGTTTCCTTTTTTTTGTTTGTTTTTTTGATAATTAGGGTATCCGAGCTAGCTTACGCGCACCACGATTAATGTTTGCACCCACTTTTTTTTTACATTTTTTTCCTATTCTTTTTCCACTAATACATTTGTTTTGGTTTTTTTATAACCGAAGTATCTAGACCAACTTACGTGCACCACAAATCTTTTTCCCACGTATACATTTATTTTTATCTCTGAACCCGCATTTTTTTTACATTTTTTTCTTGTTTTTTTTCCCACTTATACATTTTGTTTGGTTTTTTTATAGCCAAAATGTTTGGGCCAGCTTATGTGCACCATGATATTTTTTCCCACGTATGCATTTTTTTTTCATAACTAGGGTGTCTGGGGCAGCTTATGCGAGTCACGAAAAATCCTTGGGTCCACTTTTTCTTAACATTTTTTTTCTATTGTTATCCCATTTATAATTTTTTCTTTTATAACCGGGGTGTCTGGGTCAGCTTACGCGCATCACGACTATTATTTATGGAATAGCTAAAGGAGATTGCAATTTCAAACAGTAATGAACAATGATTTCAACTGTGGTTGTCACTATTCATTACTATTTGAAAAGGTTAATTGAACTGTGGTTTGGTGGGAGATGGCAGGGGTGTTTGGGAATGCGTTGGGACAACTTTTTTTTTAAAAAAATATTTATTTTAAATTATAAAAATTTGGTGTTTATAGATAATTTTGATGAGTTGATGTCAAAAATATTTTTTTAAAAATTAAAAAAATATTATTTTGATGTAATTCTGAATAAAAAACACATTTAAAGGCAACCTCATTCACACCCCAAATAGGCACGACATAGGGTGGAGGTGGAAGGTAAAAGGCGAATTGAACTGCTAGCTAAATTTTGTCCTTTAAATGACATTTATTATATATGTGTTTTTCATTTTAATCCTTATACTTTTAATCTTGGATTTTATTTTAATTCGTTTATTTTTTATATATATATTTCTTAAATGGTTCCTATTTTTGTCTATGTTTATATATACATGCTCTTAGTTTTTATTTCTTATTTTTATTATCTCCATTGTTATTAAGGTTTTTTATTTAATGTTTAAATTTTAATTTGTGTTGGTGATCATTTGAAAATTGATTTATTATTTTTTCTCTTTGATTTATTAATTTGTGTTGGTTTTTTTGCTCTTAGTCAAATAATTTTTTTAAATCTAATAATATTTATTTTTGTTTTGTCATTTTTTTAATTTCTTTTTTATTAATATTATTAGGTGTTGAAATTTTTAATTATTAAAGATAAGACTTTCAAAATAATGATTATTTGTAAGTTTTTTTTTCTTATTAATATGTTAGACTAATTATATATTTTGATATTTATTTAATATTAGTGCCTTAGTATATATATAAATGACCTAGATTTTTTTTTTAAAAAATAATTAATATCAATATTCTAAAATACTTTTAATATAATAATATTAGGAATAAATATTATAAAATAAAAAAATAATTTAATTTCTCTTTCTAACAATAGTTATGGTGACATTGATAGTATGAACAATAAAAATTACAATATAAATTATTTATAGTGACAACTATAATAATTTTGACAATTTAAAAATCATGATAATAACAATGACAATAATAATCAAAATAATTTATCAGTTGATATTATTTTTCTTAGAGGTTGACTTCTACTGCTTTTTATGTATGATATTTCATATTTAATATCACATAAATGAAAAATATACGAAGTGACATATAGACAAAATAGGTGGAAAAATTAGGGCAATTTATCTATAATGAAAACATATATGAGCCACTTGCCCTCCACTTCGCCATAACCATAAAAAAAAATTTTAACATGCAAAAAAATATTAAGGGTCTTAAAATGTTTCTATAATGCTATATATCTGAGCAAAATAATCAGCCTACAAAACTTTTGGTTCTTACTATATTAAAATTCATTAGAATAATAATAATTATTATTATTGTATATTAGGTTTTTATATATTCATTTTATTATGCAAAATGCATTTAAAATAATGATGACGATTATTTTTAAGGATTTTTCTCTTAAAAATAATTATATATTTTGGTATTTTTTTAATAATGACACCTTAAAATATTTATAATAATTGATACAATGAAACTATAATAACTTTGACAATTTAACAATCATGATAATAACAATAAAAATAATCAAGATAATGCATTATTCGATATTATTTTTGTGAAAAAATGACTTATGTAACTTTTTCTATGTATGATATTTCAGATCTAATATTACATAAATAAAAAATATAGGAAGTTGCAAATAGACAAAAAATGTGAATGTTTTTTGTCAAATTATCTACAAATACAGAACATAGGAGTCACTTGTCCTGCGCTTCGCCACAGACAAAACTAAATTTTATAAAATGTTAAAAAATATTAATGGTTCTTGATTTCTTTAATAATGCTATATATTAGAGCGCAACAATCAATCTACAAGACTTTCAATTATTTGGTTTTTTAATATATTCATTTTATTATAAATAATGCATTTAAAATAATAAGAAAAATTATTTTAAAGGTTTTTTGTCTTAAAAATAATTATATATTTTAGTATTTTTTTAATAATAACGCCTTAAAAATATAACAAATAACTAACAACTGAAGATTAACTATACATGCATAAAAGAGGGTTTTAATTTTATTTCATACCACCAAAGGAGAACTTATTCTGTTTTTTAACCAAAGATACATTTAATAGAAAGATAAATTCTAATAAAAATTAAAAGTCAAAACTAAGAGTATAGATACATAAATACAAAGTGTAGTGTTTTAAAATTTTTAATAAGGAAAATACATGAATGCCCTTAGTGGCTTAGAATTAGGTTAAGGGTAGGGTAGTAATTGCATAAGCTTATAAATATAAATAGAAGAGAAGAGAAGAGAAGAGAAAAAGGAAAAACAAAAAGAAAAGAGATTAGGTCTGAAATTGAGAGAGAGAATCGGGAGAGAGGAAGAAAGAAGAAGAGAAATGAGGGAAAGAGAAGAGGAAGAGAAGGAAGAAGGAGAAATAAGTTGTTAAGGTAATGTGTGTGTTTTATTATGTATAAATGTGATTATTAGCCATGATTTTGCTTGTATGGGTTGTTAGGGTTTGATAATTTATTTGGGTTTGATTGATGAATTAGGAGAGATGTTAGGGTTTGAATGTGTTGGGTAATAGTTTAATTAGTTTGATTGTAGATGATTTTGAAGTTTTGAGATGTTTGGTTTGAGAAAATATTGAGAAAAATGGTGAAATAATGTTGATAAATTCGAAATCCTTTGCTGGAAATTCTGGGTTGAGGTTGAAGATGATGAAAATTCATTTTGGTCCTTTTTGGTGAAAATTGCAGTTTAGTCCCCGAACTTTGGAAAAATTACAGTTTGGTCCCTGGAATGAAATTCGAGATTTTGGACAGAGTTGAGGATGAATTATGGACAAAATTTCAGTATAGTTGTGAATTTAAGAGGAGTTCAATTTAGTCCTTCAATTTGGTAAAATTACGATTTGGCCCTAAAAATATGAGAAAAATTCAGAATGGTCCTAGGTGAAATAATAGCATTTAAGATTGGTTTGATGGATAATTGAAGTTCATTTGATGAATTATTATCAATTTTATGAGTTAGGTATTTGGAATTAGATTTTGGAAGAAACCTTTGATTAAGGTTTTACGAAGAAATGGATAGTTGATTCAAAAACACATAGGATTATGATTTGAACTCTTAGATATGTTATTAAAGGTATTTTACTTCTTTTGAGTCATTTCTTGAGTATATCTTCTTTTATATATTCAGATAATCCCGATCTTCTACCCGCGGGACATCAGTAGGATTTCGTCAACACTCTGCTTTTGGAACTTGTCTGCTTTTGAGTCCGGTGAGTGGATAATATTTAATATGCATGAGAAATAGTATAAATATTTGAATTTGCTAGTATGAATTGGATTATGCTTTTTTTGATAATATATACCTTGATTATATTCTTGATACGATAAAGCATAATCATTTGTTGAATATCCGTTCTTGATATGAGCCTATATCTGTTTGTGAATTGATAGCTCCTCATTTGATTGATACCATGAGTTGAGCCTTGAGATATGGATATGTTTGATTGATTATGAGATATGCCTATGGTATGCCAGTCAGAATACCCATGCTAACGGGGGTAGTGTTAGCCTTTGTGCACATCGTATCTCGAAACCCTAGTTGGTCGGGGAGTCACCAACCCTGTGTGGGACTGATCATCCCACAGTACGGAGCCTCATGCTCATTGCATTCTGATTTTCTGACGAGCTTTACCTATTAAATTCTTGTTATGACCTATTTGAGAAATTTGTTGTAAGAACCTTGAGCCGATTTGATATTATACTTCTCTTTGCTATATTATCTCGTATGTGTATATTGGATATTATCTACTCACTGAGTTGTTGAACTCACTCCCTCATTATTTATCATTTTCAGGGTCGTAGCTTGCTAGCAGGTCATTTTTGTCCAACTCTTGGAACCTGCTATTTTGGTTGTATTTGATATTTTGTTCGTATGTCTAGTTAGTGCTCCACAATTATAATTGTATGTAATCAACTCTTGTATAAAGACAATCGAATTATGTTATAAAGTTTCCATTTGTTATTTCCGCTGCGTTGAACTCTGAAATTGGATGATAAATTTGTGTGTAAGTTTGGGTTCGCATAGGTGTGGAACCTTGGAGGGGGACCATGCCTATGTGCCGGTCACGGATCTGGGAATCGGGTCGTGACACAAAGAAATTATTTAAAATTATACCAAAATTACTGAAAAATTAAAGGGATGGAAACTAAATCAAGAAATAAAAGAATTATTTTTTCCTTACAACGCTTTTACTTTTTTTAATTTAATCCTTCTGTTTAAATTTTTTACATATTTTATTTTCATTTCGGCCCATATACTTTTAATTTTTTATTTCAATTCCTTTATTTTTTTAGATATATTTCTAAATAGTCTCTATTTTTGTCCATATTTATGTATATATGCTCTTAATTTTTGTTTTTAATTGTTCATTTTAGACAAAAAAAATCTATTTTTAACAAATTTAATCTATTATAATTTTACTAATTAAATATTAAAATAACTAATTACAACATATACAAAATCAATTGTTTCCTATATAGAAAATAACCCAGAGCAGCATGTGGCAAGTAACCTCGTATAGCCTATTTAAGAGCCGTGGACCAGCCGCAAAAAGCCTGTTTGAGGCAGTAGATAGACCATGAAGCCTGATTGGCCTAGTCAATGAAACTAGGTGGCTGCCACTTCTAAACATCTTCCAATACATCACAGCAATAGACAGTACAAGATGACTAATTACTGGTTTTCATAACTAGACTTAACCAGCTCAGAATGTTGGCTAAACCCTTAAGCAACAAGTCTGACTTTAAACCTGTCCACAATACTATTAGAATTTTGCCTGGCGTCCCTTTAAATCCAACAATGTTTGTATCAATAGCCTTCATGATGCAAAAGTGCAGTTAATTCTTGGGACATGTCATCATGCCAATGAGGATCATGTACTTCCTGACTCACACATGTGGGTACCGAGTTTCATCAAACAACACCTGATGAGTGTAATACACATGCTAATTTGAGAAAGATTCATGAATATAAGCATTTCAGGTCATCGAATAGCCTAAAAAAATATAAGGGATAGACTTTGGCTCTAGCTTGATTAGGGTGCAAGGTTGCTACCAAAGTTTGTAGTTTATGATAATTAACTTGGTTGACACCCAAACAAAGCCTCAAAAGGAGAGATTGTGAATTAGAGGTGTGGTTAATGGCGTAAATAGTAGTTTGAAAAGTATGGTGCCAATAGGAACAGGGAAGACATGCAGGCCTCAGTGAGAATTGTCAACCATGATTTCAACAGGTGTGAGTCCCCTGTATGGAGGAATCAAGGCAAGAGTGGTGAACAGACGTATAACAACCGCTTTGACGCGTTCAAGGGAAATCAACAAGTCACCACCGATGACTCCGACGCCCTTGTAATACGGCAACCCCAGCTTCCACTTACTTGGCCAAAGGGATAGCCGTAGTTATATGTACCTTTCAGCTGTCACTTCAGTTTTTAAGCGAAAGAGTCAAAGAAACGATCGTCCAAGTCTTCGAGAATTTCCACCAGACTTGAAGGATGCAATGAATCGTTGTTAAAAGCCGCTCTTCTTCGTGGACAAAAAATCATCAATTTCATTTCTTTTCGACCACCTTAAATATAAATAAAATTAGTGGTAAATATTCTCCGAAAGACAGTATTTCAAAATATGTACTATTAATCAGGTTTAGGAGTAGGTGATAGAACACATTCGTATGTTTTAAGATTTTTCTGGAAGAAACTTTACGAGATAAGAAGATAATCCTAAATTATTAAAACTAAAGAACAAGAATTTTTTTGAAAGAGATGATGTTTTTTCTCAAAGATATATACTACAAGTTATATTTCATAGCTTTCTACACTTATGAATTAGGGTTACAAGCCTATTTATAAGTATTAAGTCATTGACAATAAGAAATCAAACTACTAAAAAGAAATCCTATTATGATAAGGAAAAGTATTTTACAGACTGACCAATTGATCGATTAAACTGGTAGGCTAGTTCCTCTATTTCTTAGAAAAACTAAATATCAAGTTTAAATTTTAACACCCCTCATTAACTTGATTTCTTTATAACTCCTATGAAATCTCTCATCTTGGCAAAAAATCATATTTGACTGGTTTTGTGAAAATATGTGCGACTTGAACTTGAGTCGTAACATACTTGACTTCAAGTTCCTTGTTTCTAATGCTATCTCGTAGGTAATGAATGTTAGAGAATAATATAAATCATATTATAGGACCTCACCTAATAGCTTAAACTTTCAGGTGAGATGACATTTTGACATGGTATCAAAACATTATTGACTCCAACTATCACGAATTCAAATTTCACCACCCTAATTCCATTTGATAAAAATCAAGCACAAGGTAGTGTGAGTCTGTGCAAGTTTCAAGACCAAAGAACTTTCACTTAAGGGTGTGTGTTAGAGAATAATATAAATCATATTTCTAGGACCTCATAAGCTTTTAGAAAAGTTGGTTCCTTGACAATGAAATCTTGTGTTAATATGCTTACTTTTGTAATGAAAAACTAGACTAGTAACTAAGGCAATGACTAGTGAGTTGTCCACATAAATTTTTATAGGCTTCTCTTGTGAGAATCACAACTCTTTCAATAATCTTCTTAGGCATATGGAATGACAAACATATTATATAGCAGCTACATATTCAACTTCACAAGTTGATAAAATGACTATAGATTGTTTATTTGAATTTTGAATGTTGAGTCTCCTATACAGACACAAAACATGTAAGACTCTTTCAATCATGCATATCTTTAGCCATTCACTATCATTATGATCCACAAGTTTAGAGTTATTAGAATATTCATAAAATAACAAAAAATAATAGTACCTTTAGTATACTAAATAATTTACTTCAATGTTTTGAAGAGTGTTATAGCTTGTGTCTTTATAAATTTGCTCAATAGCCCTACTTCAAAAAGAATATTTGGAAGAGTGCATGTTAAATATCCCAAACTTCCAACTAAAATCTTAAATTTTGTAAATTTTTCTTTTCTCCTTCATTATTCTTTGACAATTTCACTCTATATATAACTAGAGTATTTACTTTTGCACAATCCTTCATCTTTAATTTCTTGAGAATCTACTTTACAAACTTCTTTTGATTTGCAAATATTCCTTGTTCTTGTTTAATCTCAATCCATAAGTAGTATATCATACGATCAATATTTTTCATTTTAAACTCCTTGTTCGAAATCTCCAAATATTTTATGGATTATTTCATGTAAAGATCAAGTCATCCATATATAAATATACAATAAGAGCATCACCATTTTATCTTAAAAAATTTAGTATATTCATAAGAGTATTTTACAAATCCCTTCTTTAAGAAATAACCATTAATACGACTATACCAAGCCCTTGAGACTTGCTTAAATGCATGCAGGGCTTTGTTCAACTATATAACCTTGTCTTCATAACCTTTCATTTCATAACTAATAGGTTGGTCAATGTAAACCTCTTATTTTTCAGTCTAGCCATTTAGAAAAGACGACTTGATATCCAATTGGTAGATTTTGTACCTATATTGGGAATGATAAATCGAATGGTCTAGTAGTTAGAGAAAACACTTCATCATAGTCAACCATTTGTTTTTTACTTTAGCCTTTTGCCACTAACCTTTCCTTGTACCTCTCTATTTCTCATTTGACATTCTTTTTTTGTTGATCTTTTTGACATTAATTGACTTAATTTTTTTTGGTCTAGGAACCAATTTACATATGTTATTCTTTTAAATTGATGCAATATCCTTGTCCATAGCCATTATCCATTTTGGGTATGGTCTATATTAAGGACTATAAGGGAAGGTCACACATGGTGGCCAGAGGTGGTGGTGCTGCCATAAGGGGAGAGAAAATAAGAAGGAAAGAAGGTTGAAAAAAACTAGGGAAAAGGATTATAGTATCCCAACTTTGACATCTGATTTGTTGATACTTAGTGCTTGGAACCCATCCCTATTTCTAGGGGGTGGAATAGAGATATCTTTTTTCTATTTAGAAGAAATTTTTGCCCTTAATTCATCCCTAAAAGATCTCAACTATTTGCTCAAAGTGACCATCATGAACTGCCAAATTTTAACAAACAAGGTTGCATAAGTTGTGTTTTTTGGGAGGTGTTGTCACATCTATGATGTCAATCTACCAGAAAGAGTCATATCGGGGTATAGTAGAAATGTTAGGCCATCATGGCTATGTATATTTTGTCAAATTTGATGAAAATATAAAACATTAAATGCACCTGAAAAATAGCCTCCTAAGTAGTCTTTTCGGGTTAAAAAAAAAGGATAATGAATAGTAACCACACAACATGTCATTTGTTTTTTTTTTCTTTTCAAAATGACGTTGTTTTGGCCTTTAATTTACGGATTGTGGCCAAATTTTAATTTAATCATTTTTTTATTTTTATAATTACACCCCTCATTGACTTCATACTTGTAGTTTTGTGCAATTTTCTCCCTACTGGACTTCAACATCACCCTTGAATTTTGGCGCCTTTTTTATTTTGATAATTGAGTTTGGATTAATACAATTTGATTCTTAATTGACAATCAAACCTTTAATTATCTTCAATTCCACCCCTAATTTAAACATCACCCTTGAAAAATATTCTGCTGGCAGAACTGGTCTACTGTTTCTAAACCAACAGGTATTGTTATAATCTCAATACCCCAAAAAAAATGCAAGTCGTCGAGGTCTTTGATAGAAAAATAGAGACCAAGCTTGGCATTGTCCGAGTACACAAAATCATTATCGTTGCATGTGAGAATTAAGTCATCCACATAAAAAAAATAGTGACAATAAAAAAGTAAAGATGTGTCAGCTATAAAATTTTGAAACCAAGATCTAGTATATATAGCCTATTTCGCAAGAAATTATATTTTGCAATGAAAAATCCATCGTAGATGTGTTTGTTTTGAATCTGCAACAGATAATCTGTTGCAGATCTATTTATTTTAAAACTTGTGGTCTTTATAAACAAAAATCCTCTTCATTAATAATTCATTATTGTCTCTCTTTCCTCTCTTCCTTTCCTGCTATTTTTGAGTTAAGAAAAAATGCACCATGGCTGAATACACATGGTGTATTCACAGTCGTTGCAGGTACTTTTATTTTCTTTTTCTTCATTTAATTCTCTTTCGCTCCATCTTTTCCTTTTAATTTTTTTCATAAATTTTGCACTTATATTGTACTTATGTGTGAACTGCAATTACGTGGAATGAGTGGCCAGGGTCCGAGTCGATGAAGACCACGTCGTTGGAGATGAAGATTTCAGCGAAGATTGTGTATTGACAAAGAATGGTGGAAAAAAGAGGCCAGGGCAGTTTATGTATAAACAAGTGTTTGGTGTTTAATGTTTTGGGAGAACCTGATTGACAATAATGACGACCTAAATGATGCCGCCAGCCAGGAAAGCTGAATGGTTGATATCAGGGTTGGTTGATGAGATTTGAGAGGAAGAGGGAGTGAAGGAGAGAGATGGGGTTTATTGGCGACCAAAAACTACAAGAAAATTGTAATGATTTGTTTAGGAAAGGAAAGGGTGGTGTAATAATGGAGTAGCCGATGATAGGAAGGTAAATAAAGTGTTGTGATTTTACAAATAAATGTGGAAGCAGAGGGGGGTTAACTTGACTTTTATTTATAATTATTATTAGGAAAATGGGATTTAACTAACTTAAATTGAAGTAAAAAGGAGGTGTTTATGTGGTGCTGGGTTTTCTAAATTCAAACTTATGACGATGATGATGGTTGTCGTTGGAACTGAAGAACGACGTGAGTTGTTTAGATGCGTGGGATAAAGAGCTTACAGTATGCGTGGGATAAAGAGCATACAGTAGTGCTAGCGTGGTTATACGGTAATATTGGTGGAATATAATAGTTAACTAAGCAATAGAAAGCAACGGAAAATTCGTTGCTCTTATTTAAATTAGCAACAGAATTTAGTAATGGATTTTCCGTTGCTAATTTATCTGCAATGGATATCTATTGCAGATATATTAGCAAAAACACATTTGCATCGAACAGTGTCCGATGCAAATTCGGTAAATATGAACAACGAATTTTCTTAATATTACAACGGATCAATCCCTTGCTAATAGCTCATTTTTTTAGTAGTGAGTGCATGGGACATGGAATCATGCCAGTGATGATCATGTACTTCCTGACTCACACATGTAGGTTCAAAGGATGGGGAATCAGGTCTATGTGACTAGAGAGCGCTTAATTATACTATACAAAAATACAGATACAAGGTTAAAATAAATGATTATTAAATAAATCTACATAAAATTAAGCTGAAAGACATAATTATATTTTTATAGGTCAATTTGATTTAATCATGGGTCAAATTAGAGTTTAATTGTGTTTAGGAATTAATTTAAAGTCCAATTGAAGGATTTAATTAAGTGCAAGGACTTAATTATACTTTAAATTGGTCAAATTAATTTCATTAATGGCTTAATTGATGAAAAATCAAGTTTAGAAGCCTAATTTGGGTTTAATTGAGAAGATTAGAATTTTCGGAGGCCATATTTAATTATTTACAAGTCAATTGGATGAAATCAAAGGTGAAATTGAAGAAAAATAAAAGTTAATGGTCAATGAGGGTCAAATTGCATAAATACGAAACCAAAGACCGAAGTAAAAACGAGTTGTAAAGTTAAGGCTGCTATTGAAATTTTGACGGGGATAAAATTACATAATCTTAATAGTTTAAAGCTAATTAGGTGCATAATTAAAACAATCATAAATTAAGGATCCAAAGTGTATTTATGCCACTCTGCAAGATTTGCAAGCTTGACTGCATTGTTCAGTGGCCTGAACAATGCAGGCACGTCGTTGCAGAAGTTGAAGAGATCACCTGTGTTTGCACGCAATGAGCAATCAAATCGTCATTCACGTTCTATAAATACCAATGAGCAATCGAATCGTCATTCACATTTTATAAATACCGAGAACTGGAACATGCAGAAGGGGGGAGAACAAAAAAAGACATAACAGAGAGGAGAAACAAAGAATTAAGCACAAACACAAAGAGAAAAAAGGCAGAAGAAGGAAAGGATATCAAAGACAAAAAAAAAAATAAGTTGCGAGCAACTATCGAAGCCACTACCCAGTCTTCTTTGACCTTATTGCCTGCAGATGTGTCTCCACCTTCCTAAACATCGGTGGTCTCATGTCTTTCCTTCAACACCAGCAACCTCAACCTCCTCCTTCCCCCTCATCATCTATAGTCTTGTTTCCTCCTCTCCAGCTACCAGCCATGGTTTCTTGACCAGCAGTTGACAACCACAGTTTTTTAAAACCATCCAACAACAAACCATAATCCCACTTAGCAACATCTAATTTTTTTTCCAACAACCACAACCACTAGCTCCTGGGCACAGACGATAGCTCCTTCTTATCCACTAGTAATAACGATAGCAGTTTCCTCCTATAGCGACAGACTAGTAGAGGTCGTCTCCTCTCTCCTTCAGTTGCAACCTTCCATCGCCTCCCGCGACCACCTCATGCCACCACTCCTGGCACCACCACCACCGACAGAACCAGCTCGACCTCTTGTACACGGCGGCAACGATATGTAACGTCGTCCTTCTCCTCTGTTAGTTATTGTTCATATGCTGAATAGTAGTAAGGGTTAGACATTCTATCCAGCCCGACCAGAGAAAGATGTTGGGCCGACCCATTTCATTGGGCTTGGTCCAATTTGTTTTTTTTAAATAAAAATATAAAAAATGCATTTTTAGAAGAAAAAAAAAACGTGTTGTTTTTAGTGCATATGGTTGAATTCTAAAAATTTTCTAAACATATTTTTTGTAAAAAAAACACATCTTTTCTCATTTTTTGAAATGAAAAATGGGATATCGTAACCAGTTTATGATTATCCGTTAGATTTCAGTCAAAATATCAAAAATATTTTAATAATCATTTTGTTCCTTTTTATTGTAAATTTTAATTATCGGAGTGTAAAATTACATTGTAAAGCACACCAGAGGTATTAAAAAGATAACAAATGCAGTGCTATAATTCAGAATTTAGAACGGTTAGGTTTTCGACCCAATGAGTTAGAGACTCTCTCATGAAAAGATATCTACTTCGAGACTTAGAAAAAACCAACAAATAAAAAATTTGACTTAGAAAAACAATCAAACAACAATTTAGCTTACCTTAGGTAAGGTGCACCGGGGGTAATGCATCTTTTCTTTGCACAACAAGTCCCCTTACCTAGACTCTCGTAGACCATTAGGTTTCCTATTGATCTTAATACTAGGTGGTAACTTCTAAAAATTATAATCGTAATTCTACAATTATAAAAAAACCCCTTTCCCGCGCACCACCTCCCGGGTGGCCACACACGAAGCACGAAAAAAAAAGTCAACATGACACTCTATATACTATAACAATTCCATAAATATTTGGATCATGAGGAACCCTGAGAAACTTAGGTTGTATTTGGTTAGTGTCTTAATGTTAAGGGAGCCTTATTAACCCAGCGGTCACGAGTTCGAATCTCACTAACCCATTCTATTTGATAAAAAACCAAGCACAAGGTGATGTGGGTCTGTGCAAGTTTCAAGCCCAAAGGGCTTTCACTTGAGGGGGTGTGTTAGAGAATAATATAAATCATATTATGGGGCCTCACTTACAAGCTTAAGCTTTTAGGTGAGATGGTTCCTTAACACTTAATATATAAGAGATAATTATAAAAAAGATAGAAACTGTTTAGCTGAAGGAATAAAGATAAAAATATAGTTTTGAAACGAATTTATATTATTTTAAAATGGGCTATTTATCTTATCTATTTTTTTTATTCTGAAAAAATAACTAACACAACCCTGGAGCTGTCCATTTTTGGGATGAGAAGCTACTACATCTGTCATGTATGGAAGTATCAAGGCAAGAGAGGTGAACAGACGTATAACAACTGCTTTGACGCGTTCAAGGGAAATGAACAAGTCTCCACCGATGACTCCGACGCCCTTGTAATACGGCAACCCTAGCTACCACTTTCTTGCCCAAAGGTATAGCCGTAGTTATGTGAACCTTTAAGGTGTCACATGTAAGCGAAAATGCAAAAAAAAAACGATTGTCCAAGTTTTAGAGAATTTTCACCAGACTTGAAGAAAAGTAAACAAAATTTTGTTGACTTGGGACAGCAATGAATCCTTGTTAACAGCCGGTCTTCTTCGTGGACAAAAAGTCATCAATTTCATTTCTTTTCGACATAAAATTAGTGGAAAATATTCTCCGAATAATTAGAAGGCAATATTTCAAAATATGTATCCAAGCATTGCTATATATATAATCAGGTTTATGAGTAGGTGATATAGCACATTCGTAAGTTTTAAGATTTTATTGGAAGAGTGATAAGAGGATACTACTAAAATATCAAAACTAAAGAACAAGGATGATTGTGGGTGCTTGTTAATCTTTCTTTCATGTTTTTCGCACAATCCCTTTTTGGGTTAAAGTCAACATTACACATTTTCATACGCTTCTGAAATCCTTTTTCAACATGACACATTTCATACGCTCCTGGAATCCTTTTTCAACAGGACATTGATACCATTTGTTCGATACCATTTGTTCGTCTAGAACTGAAATCCTTTGATTGTTTGATACCATGATGATGACACATTGAGAACCTAGCAATTCATCATCTCAAACAATCAAACACACAAGTTTTGATACCATTTGTTCGAAGAAACTCTTAACTGTGGTAGAAGATAATTCTAAAAAGAAAAAGAAAATTAAGAGAAATGATAAATTATATTTTTAATTACAAGCCTATTTATAGGACTCAAGTTCTAGACGATCAAAGAATTAAACTACTTAATTAAAATCCTAATTTGATAGGGAAAAATATTCTGTTGACGGAACTGGTCTACCGTTTCTAAACCAATCGACCAGTTAATTTAGTCCAAATTCTAAAGTAATAGACCGATTCCTCTGTTTCTCTATAAAAACCGACCATCTACCACAAATTCTAGTGTAGTTTGAGATTTTTTGAAAAAATCAAAATCAAAACGAAAGAGAAACTTGAGATTCTTATAAATGGTGGTGCACTAGGAAGAAGTGAAGGTAATCTGTTGCTATCTATCAACACCCAACAATGACCTTTCTGTGTATCGTCTTCCAATTCAAAATTTATGTTTCCCAAGTCTATACGGCAATCATGCAGCGACTACCTGTACCCCTTTGTTTTTATAATGCTACAGGATTTATCTCTATAACCAGAAAGGGATTAAACACTTTGAACATTAGAGATCATGAGTGTCATCCTTGCACTTATAGTTACCGGTACTAATGTACTTATTTTCCTGTTGAAGTTCTCCACCGCCCTTGATAGCATTAGTTCATCAGAATCTGTGAGTGATGGCAAGACATTGGTCTCCAGTGATGGAACCTTTGAACTGGGTTTCTTTAGACCTGGTTTTTCCAACAATAGATACTTGGGAATATGGTACAAGAGCATCCCAGGTAAAACCAATGTTTGGGTTGCGAACCGGCTTAATCCTATCAATGATTCTTCTAGCTTGTTGAAGATAGACAACACCGGAAATCTTGTTCTTCTCAGAAATAACAGTGATATTGTTGTTTGGTCTACAAACACAACAATAAAAGCTCAAAGTCCAATACTACAACTTCTGGATTCCGGGAATCTGGTATTACGAGACCAAAGCGATGGAAATAATGGAATCTTATGGCAAAGTTTCGACTATCCATGTGATACGTTGTTACCAGGAATGAAGCTTGGATGGGACCTAAGGTCAGGATTCAATCGGTATCTTTCATCTTGGAAGAGCTTGGATGATCCAACTCCTGGAGACTTTTCCTGTGGGGTGCAACCAGAGGGTAAGCCTGAGATAGTAAGCTGGAAGGGCTCAAACAAGTACGACCGGAGTGGTCCATGGAATGGAATTGGATTCAGTGGTGCCCCAGAGATAAAGCCTAACCCAATGTTTAGTTTCAATTTTATCTCAAACGACAAGGAACTGTACTATACATATAACCTCATTGATAAATCTATAATCACGAGGGTAGTTTTGAACCAAACAACGTATCATCGTCAGCGATACATATGGAGTGAAGAAGCTCAGAGATGGAATCTCTATCTTTCCATTCCGAGAGATTACTGTGACACTTATGGTCTTTGTGGACCAAATGGAAAGTGCATTATTACTGCCATGCCGGTCTGTCAATGTTTAGAAAAATTCAAGCCGAAGTCACAAGAGGCATGGAACACAATGGACTGGTCTCATGGGTGCAAGAGAAATAAGGAATTAGAATGTCATAATGGTGATCGATTCATCAGATTTGATGAGCTCAAATTGCCTGATACTACATATGGTTGGCTCAACAAAACTATGAATCTCAATGAATGCAGGGCTAAATGCTTACAAAACTGTTCTTGTACGGCCTATACAAATTTAGATATTACTGGAGGAGGCAGTGGCTGCGCTATTTGGTTTGGTGATCTGATGGATATCAGACAGGTTTCGGCTGGAGGCCAAGAGCTATATGTTCGGGTGGGCGCCTCCGAAATAGGTATGTGAATAAGCCATTGAAGTTAAATCTTTCCTTGATTGCAGTTTCTTTAGTGGGTTTCTAACTATATATTCTTCATTTTACTAAGATGACCGTGAAGTGGCAAAAACTAAAACTAAGATGAAGATTGCATTGATATCTACACTTACCATTTTCGTGGTCTTGGGGATACTAGTGGCCAGCTATTACCTCTGGAAAAGAAAGGCAAAGTGTGCAGGTATGTTGCTTACACTGATCACTTTCACTAAATTAATGACCATCTTGTTCGCTTTAAATTTCTATTAGGGTTATTAATGAATGGAAACAAATAGTTTGAACAGAGTATTTCTATATGGTGGACAAATTTTCGTGTTCCTGTGAAAGAAATTTGTTAAGTGTTCCAAAACTAACAAGTTAGCTGTGCCAGCTTATGTATTTATTTCTATGAAAGGAGCCACTTTACCTGAATCAGTACAACAGCTGACCTATCAACACTTTTTCTAGCGATCGCATTTCATTTTAGTATCAGTTCACAGAGGATATTAGCTAAATAGGATTTTGATCTAATGTTCTGATCATTTTCAGCACATCGAAAAGTTTTGTATCATGATCGAACGAATACTTCAATAATTTGTAATCTTTTTATTAATATGGTGTCGATATTTCCCTGTTCTAGTGAGAATGGAAAACTCCAGGAAAAATGATCATGAGATCGATGATGGACAAAAGGAAGACTTGGAGTTACCACACTTTGACTTCACTGCAGTAGCTAATGCCACCAACCACTTTTCAATCAACAACAAGTTAGGAGAAGGCGGATATGGTCCTGTCTACAGGGTAAGAGAACCTAGGCATTTTGTTTCATGAAGAACAACACAAGTATTTTACAAAATTGATCTTGCAGGGTATGCTAGAAGATGGACAAGAAATCGCTGTGAAGAGGCTGTCATTGAGTTCAAGACAAGGATCGAATGAGTTCAAAAATGAAGTGATACTGATTAAAAAGCTTCAGCACAGAAATCTTGTGAAGCTTCTCGGTTGCTGCATTCAGAGAGATGAGAAAATGCTGATTTATGAATACATGCCCAATAGAAGCCTGGACTCCTTCATTTTCGGTAGGGATCCCTACTAACCTAACTTATTTGACCTAAAAATAAACAAGTGTCATAGGTTTTTGTTGCTATCGAATTTGTTGTTTTGGTATTCACATATATAGCAGTTTAGTCTGACATGAAAACATGATGGCTTATTAGATCAGACGAAAGGTAAACTGCTAGACTGGTCCAGGCGTTTTAACATTATCTGTGGGACTGCAAGGGGGCTTCTCTATCTACATCAAGATTCCAGATGTAGAATCGTACATAGAGATCTCAAAGCAAGTAATGTTTTACTCGATAATGACATGAATGCAAAGATTTCTGATTTTGGTTTGGCTAGAATGTTTGTGACTGACCAAACTGAAGGCGAGACAAGCAAAGTGGTCGGGACTTAGTAAGACATCTGATCCATGAGCTATATCTAACATCCATATACTAGCATTTATTTGTTCTTATTTTATTGGCTTTCTTCAGTGGTTACATGGCGCCAGAATATGCTACTGATGGTCTATTCTCAGTGAAATCTGATGTCTTCAGTTTCGGGATCTTATTGCTTGAGATAATAAGTGGAAAGAAAAGTAGAGGGTTTTACCATCCGGACAACAGTCAAAGCCTTATTTCACATGTAAGTATTGTTCAGAAACATTTCATTTAAAAATTTAAATTGTTAGGTAAGATCTCAGAATATGATTTATATTATTCTCTAACACACCCTCTTAAATGAAAACTCTTTGGACATGAAACTTGCACACAGACTCACTCAACCTCGAATTTGATTTTTTTCAAATAGAATGAGGGTGGTGAGATTTGAACTCATGACCGCTAAGTCAACAAGGCTCTAATACCATGTTAAGAAACTATTAGGTGAGACTCCAAAATATTATTTATATTATTCTCTAACAAGTACCGGAGTTAAATTGCTTAGTTAAATGTGATGAGTTAAACAATGACAAAAATTGTTTTGTATGTGTTAGACATGGAGATTGTGGAATGAAGGCAAAACAATAGAGCTGATTGACTCTCTGATGGATGGGTCATGCAATCCGTCAGAAGTGATGAGATGTATACACATTAGCCTCTTATGCGTGCAACAACATCCAAATGAGAGGCCATGCATGGCATCTGTAGTATGCATGTTGGGAGGAGAGAGTGAATTGCCTAAACCCAAAGAACCAGGTTTTCTTAATCACAGAAATCTGCATGAATCAAGTTTCGCTTTGAGCAAGGTTGGAATATCTTCAAGCAATGAGGTTACTGTCTCTCTCTTAGAGCCTCGATAGCTTATTGCCGAATCAAATTTTCATAAAGTGTAGAATGCTAAACTTATATGGCTTTATCTGGTTAGCTAGACTGGAATTATATTTGAAAACTTTGTATCACGATGATCAATTGTTCTTATTGTGGGTTTACCAAGAGTGACTCTAGAAGCAAAATAAATTACAGCAGAATCTTTGACACTATCAAAGATTGTTGTTGTTGCTATTCAAATGGAAATCTTTATCTTTTATTCTATGTAACAGAAAATCAGATTTTCCTGGATAATATCTTGCAATTCTGTTTTCTTTTAATGTATAAATAAATGCATTGAAATTCAATAATGAACCAGTTCTGCTACAATGATTGTCGCACCCCAAAAAAATGTGAGAGCGGCGTCGTGACGACTCTTCCCCGTGTGCGGGGATTCAATGGTGTCGCGGGGGGGTTCTCTATTTTCGTAAAAACAGGAGTCGCCACCTAGTATTAATAGTTACTAGAAAACCTAAAACTGGTCTTTCAGAGATTCTAGGGTAAGGGACTGGTTGCGTAAAGGGAAGGTTTTAGCACCCCTAGTATGCCCTACCTAAGGTAAGCTGCTTGACGTTTTGGTTTGCTTATGATTTGCTATAGCTTTGAAAAAAATATATGTTAATTAAATGGCAAATGAGATATCATTCCCGCCGAATATTTTGGATATCAACCCTTTAGGATTTATTTATCCAAACACCGACAGTGAATAATAGCATATTATTCCCGCCGAATATTTTGGATATTAACCCCTTAGGATTTATTTACCCAAATACCAGCAGTGAATAATAGCATATCATTCCCGCCAAATATTTTGGATATTAACCCCTTAGGATTTATTTATCCAAATACCGATGGTGAATAATAAATTCCAAAAAAATAAGATTTTTATATTTTTTTGAATATTGGCCAATACCCTTTGGATTTTACAAACTTGTTGTAAAATCTCAAAATGCAAGAAATGATTTTTTCTTTGCGAAATCCATGCTAAAACTCATTTTTCTTCAAAAACCCAAGATAATATATATTTTTGAAACAAAAGAACGATTTTTAAAATATGCTAGTGTATTGGCCGTATGCAAGAAAACAACACATTTTTTTATAAAAATATTTTTTTGGAAAATTTGTATTTTTATATATTTATTTTCTCTTTTTCGGTGGGTCTGGTCGTCAGCTCACCTAAATTGGTCTGGTGACAGCTCAGACCCCATTTTGCCTCCAAGTCGGGGTCGCTAGCCCGGATGGGTCGGGCAGCCCTGCACCCATCCGGAAGGCGGTGAGGGTCCCGTGGCGATGGAGTGGGGGTGAGGTGGCCGGAGTTCGCTTGCAAGAAATGTTAACCGAGAGGGAGAGAGAGACAGTGGTCTGTGTTTTTTTAGAGAGAGAGAGCAGAGCAAAACGAAACAGAGGGAGAGCGAAAGAGAGCAGATGCGATGGAAAGATATATTCCAAAATTCACGTGAAATTTTCCTTGTCTTCTCAGCCCTCTCTGTTCTTTCTTTTTTTCTTTTCTCACCGTGTGCACTGCTATTTATAGCAGAGAAGATTGCCGTTAATCAGCGTTTAATGCAGTGTATTGAATGCAAACAGAGGAGAATCAGGACGTCAATTTTTCGGAGATAAATTTGGGAAGAAGATCACGATTTATAGGAAAAATTTTGATCTGCCTTGCTGTGTCGGAGACGAAATGGGAAGAAGATCAAATTGAAATAGGAAGAAAATGATTGATCTGCTGTGATCACCGTGAATTTAAGTCGCCTGGAAAAATCAACGCCAATGCACCGGAACAGTGATGCTAATTTTTAATGCAGATTTCAAAAAATCGAAAGAAGGTAAAAATATGATTTGGTCCTTTAAAATTTTTCTAAAACTTGATTTTATGCAATTAAATCCCATCAAAAATTCAATCTCAACCTTAGCTTTGCGCGATCTCCTTATCTGGTCCTTGGTTTCTGATTTTCGTGATTTATCCCTCAATCGACCATAAAACTCTCAATTTGCTCAATTTCGCCCTTGTACCAAGATATGTATTTTTGAAATAATTTTTCGAAACATAAAAATAAAGAGTCAAAAATTGGGTAGCAACATTATAAGCTAAATCAGTTTTCTTTGCAATATCATCAACAAATTGTATCAGAGCTGCTTTTTCTTGAGAGAATTGTGTGATTGAGAGAGCCTAATCACTTGAGAGATCACAACCTACAAACACAGCCAACAAACATTAATGAGAATGAGAGATCATAAACACAACCCATAAACACTTGTCATCTATACACAAACACATCAAAATGAACCTAGAAATGTCATTCACAGCAGTTGCACCTCCAATATTTGATGGGATAAACTATCAAGTTTGGGCTGTCAGAATGGAAGCCTACCTTGTTTGGTCCAGACCTGATTTCTCCTAGGCTTGTTTGGTCCAGGCCTGATTTCTTGGCCAACAGATGCAACATCATAATTATCTTCACCCACATCTATGTTTTCATCAACAAACTCTTCAAAATCAGATCTGGTATTTTGTATGGCCTTATATGGACCATATTTCCTAGGTGCTGAGCCCCACTATTCTATTACTTTATTGAATTCACCTCGTCTTTTATATCCTTGTACATCCTAGACAGCAACTCGAGTTGTTGCCCTATAATTTGCAATTAGAAAGCTACATCAGCATTTTGTGCTGCTGATTCATTATTTTCAAATATGCTTTGAATCTGCAAAATTTGGTTAGGAGCACAAAAAAAATATATCAAGGTTTTTCACTCTAATAATCTCATATGTTTTTACCTCACAACTTGCTTTCTTTTGGTTCTTTAGGAACTAAAATCAATAAATTGAAGTCAGTACCCTATGCAGTGCACTCTAATTATAATTTTCAAACTCAAGAAGCAATAAAATACTGAAAACAAAGCAAAACAAAACTACGATTATGATTTCGCGAGTAGCAATGCAAATTCGTACAAATTGTGGACGAATGAAGACATGAAATAAAATAGAAGCAAATATTAGCAAAAACAATTATTTGACTCCTAGATAACCCAAATATAATAGAAACAAAGATTTTGACAAAAATACACAGTAAGGATCATGTTTTGAAACTTGACGCAATCTAACCTCTTACGCAATTTTTACGTAGAAGAATTGAAACCTAGACCAAACAACCTCGAAATAACCACCAATTCAAAATTTAGTATTGAAATACCAAACAAACAACAACACTCAATTTATAGTCATTCTCTTACTTCTAGTTACCCAACCCCATATTTTTTATCATTTTGCGATAGAATTGAACCTCCAATTAAAACCTCTAGAAACCAATATCAAAATAATACAAAATTTAATATATGGTGTGATCTCAACCCCAATACACAGAATATGAAGTTTCAATTGATTCTAAGGTGTGTTGCTTAAGGTTCACTAAGGTATTGTATTTGTGGCAGATTTGAACCATAAATTAAAACCTCAAGTAAACAATATTAGAATAACCCCAAATTTAATATATGATGTGATCTCACCCTCAATAGAAAGAATATTAACTTTCAATTGATTCCGATGTGTTTTTCTTATGTTTCATCAGAGTTATGTTTTCTGCGGTAAAAATTGAATGATCCTTCAAATTTCAATTAATCCTTCTATCTCTCTCTCTTTTTTTAATATACTGATATGATAAGACAGTAAAAAGATGAAATATAGCTTTTTTTTGCTTAGATGATGTAGACATGAAGAACAAGGAGATGGACGCAAACACTTAAAAATTTTAAGGAACACTAAAAAAACAAAAATGACAGAAGGATATGATCATGTTTTGGAGCCTAGCTCTGATATTAACTGATGTGTGATCATGTGATCACGAGGTTCAAATCAACAAGAGTAACTCTAGAAGCAAAATAAATTACAGCAGAATCTTTAACAGTATCAAAGATTGTTGTTGTTGCTATTCAAATGGCAATCGTTATCTTTTATTCTATGTAATAGAAAATCAGATTTTCCTGGAGAATATCTTGCAATTCTGTTTTCTTTTAATGTATGAAATTCAATAATGAACCAGTTATGCTGCAACGATTATATGCAAAATCAGTCTTCTCTACAATATCATCAACATTGTGTCTCTTAATTATGTTCAGTTTTCCAAACATATACATTATGATCATAAGATTCTATTAATGTAGTAATGTGTATACAACGCTATAGGAACATGATCTAAAATAGAATGCCATTAGTTTTGCAAATAATAAAACATTAGCATCAAAATTATTGTACTAACCCCCTAGAAAGTCCCCAGATTAGCCCTCAAATATGCTGTTGTTTGAGCTATTTTTGTAATTTTTTCTTGTTTTTTCCGGATCTCTTAGTTCAGAATAGTTTGTAATCTCTCTAAAGCAATTTTTATTTTCCAATGAACTTCTGTCCTGTTTTTATGTTTCCCTTGAGAAGGTCTACCCTGCAAAGTTCATATGTAAAAGGAAAATAGAAGACAATAGGCTCTGAAATAATTGTCTTGGATTTGCTCTAAATTCTGATATTAGCAAATGGAAAATTGATACAGATCAGAATCAGACTGCCTTTCAAAGCTAATTTGGTGCTCACATTTGTGTCATTGAATTGAAAGTTATTCACTAGGAATAGCATTTGGTCAAGGTCTAAGCACTTATATATCTTCGAGGTTGGCCATAAAATGCTATGAAGCAATGCTTAAAGCAAAGAAATAGAGACTATAATGAGATTAGTCATTTTTTGAACAATTTGTTGTTCATGCATTAGCTATAACAATAGGCTCAATTCATAAAAGTATAAGAAAAATAAATAAATTAAAACCATAGTCTTATAGGAAATAAATTGAATGAAAATTGCATTTGCTATCATGAGAAAAATTAAACCCTCTACTTTTCAACAAACTGTTGTGTGTCTAAATTTGAAGTAGCACAACCCAACCTCATTTCTCTAACCGATGTCAAGGAATCCCATAAACCCATTTCTTGTCGTGTATATCAATTGGTTCATCCTCCAACCATAACTAAGAATTGTGAAGAGGATGGATGCAAGTGTTTTCTCCATGTTTTTCAACCATTACAACATGATATCTTTCCTACAAAATTTTTAAAAAAGTCAACTATAATAAAAGAATTAAAAAAAAATACAACGAAAAATTTCACAAAGGAATTAATCCATTCAACATTTTTTTTATCAACTCAAGATCTCAAAATCCAAACAATACTAATAATCTTCAGCAATGCCTCACACCTTTTGATGTGTTTCTAATCGAAAAGCACTTTCAAAAGCAACCGCAACCACCCTCCCAAGCAGGTCCTTATTCAATTTTAAAATGATTGGATGAGTGATTGGTAGACCCTTTATTTTGATGATATGGTAAATATATCAAGAGTAGTAATAGATTTCACAAAGGAAAAACAATACCCTATTTCAGTGGGCTTCAATTTGAATGTATTAATAGAACGACTAAGTATAAGGCTTGTGTCATCAAATTTGAAGCTACTTTATAACTCAAATATAAGAAGCTTAAAGTTTCCAGGATTCCATGTCAAATTGGTCATATCAGAACTACCTCATGAAGTTGGCCAATAAATTTAAAGAGATTAAGTTCAACCACATAAGAACATAAAAATTAGTTTGCTAATGCTTTGGCAGCTCTAGCTTCATTGACACAAATTATTACTAGGGATAAGATTCAACCAATTGACATTGAAGTTAGAAATCTATAAGCTTATATGTACAATTGAAAAATCACAAGATGGGAAACCATAATGCAATAATATTAAGGGGTTTCTTCAACCCCAGGAATACCTTTACGGAGCTTTTAATACAAATAAGAAGACTTTAAAGAGAATGGACACAAACATTTATTTGGATCGAGAAAATATACATAAAAGGTCATTCGATGAGACTCTGCTTAGGTGTCCTAAGTGAAAAGGAAATTGAGCAAGCCTTGAAGGAAAGTTCATGAAGGTATTTGTGCCACCTATGATAATAGTCATATGGCAAGGCCAAGGTAAAAATCTGAATATTTTTGGTTGACCATAAAGAGAGATTATACAGACTATATTCATTTTGTTGGCAATTGACTACTTCACTAAATGGTTAGAAGTTAATTCCTATGCCCATGTAAAATAAGAAGTAGTCAAGAAGTTCATTGAGAAAGATTTTTTTTTGATTTGTCGTTATGGTCTGCCAACAAGATTGATAACTAATAACACTTAAAACTTCAATGAAAAGTTTATTGTCGAACTTTGGGCCAAATAAAAGATTGAAAATCAAAACTCTTGCCCTTACAGATTAAAGATGAATTAAGCAGTTGAGACACCCAATAAAAATCTTAAAAAGATCATTTAGAAAATGGTAGTCACTTATAGAGATTGGTCTGAGATGCTCTCATATGCATTTCATACATATCGCACTATGAGCAAAACTTCTATAGGAGGCACTAATGCCTTTAGAAATAGATATTCCATCAGTTTTGCCTTGGTAAAAGAGGCAGAACTGAATGAATGAGAATGGGCAAGAGTAAGTTTTGAACACCTGAACTTAATTTATGAAAAAAGACCAACAACCATTTGCCACCACCGGTTATACCGGAATAAAATTTTAAAAAAAAAGTAGGTTGGGCCAATGGTGTTTAAAGAAGGCGATCTAGTGTTTAAAAACTATCATTGACATCTAGAGAAGATCAAAGTAAATAGACATCAAACTATGAAGGACCATATATGGTGAACAAGGCTTTTTTAAGAGCTTTAATCCTGATTAATATAGATGGAAAAAAATTATCTAGATTTGTAAACTTTGATGCTGTAAAGAAATATTATACCTAATATGGTATTCATATTAGTCAATAAAATTGAAGTTTGTATATTGTTTTCTTAAAACATTCTTCATGGTCTTACATTTTCATGAAATGTTTTGAAAAGATCAAATTTTGTACAAAAAAAAAAGAGGTTAAAAGAGATCAAATTTAGCAAACAAGTATTAAGAATTCAAGCAATCTCTTTGAAAAGTGATGTTACATAAATTTTTGAGGTGAGTTAAATCCGAAGCAAGTGTCCATCTTTCATGTCTTATTTTGTTACTCATAATTCATTTCTCCATACCATCTCTAATAGCATGGATTACAATTTGTTTAGTGAAAACACTTTTGATAATTTGTTTTAGGTGAAAAGATATGACCTGACCTTTTGAAGAAATTAGGGCCATAAGGAAAACCTCTTGAAAAAGAAACCTCATCTAAAAATAATAGTCGAGATGGAAAGACATGATTCACAATAGAAAAAGACCATGTTGGTTTAATAATTACTATTGCATGTAAAATCAATTACAAGAGCAGTATCATAGACATTTGGTCACAAAAAAATGTAGCTTTATGAACAAGGGAAACGTAGGGAAATAGCTTAACATCATGGAAGGTGACAGAGCCAATACGATCCGTGAAGCAAAAGACAATTTGTTTATGTTATCCTTGTGGTGTGGGCCTCTATGAGATATCATGAAGAATGATAATTGTGTTACAACAGTTTTTGTGAGGTTGGTTTTTTTTTCCTTTAAAAAAAATAAAATTTATTACAATACAAAAAAGTTATACAACTTGTTCAAAATAATGGCCCATGAAATTATGGCAATCGCCGGTCAACGTTTCTACTTGTGCTTAGGTTTCATATCTCACGAAGTTTTTTTTTTGTGATTCTCAATTATATTTTCTAAGAAAAAAAGAAAAAAAATGGGGATTAATTAGATCCTTAATTAATGTTTATTTAGTAGGTTCCTTCTCATTGATTGTACACGTGTCTTACTATTTGTTTTTAATTAGAATATTTACGTATCATATTTAATAGAGAAACAATTGTCATATATATATATATATATATATATATATATATATATATATATATATATATATAAAGACATGATTAAGAAAATTCTGTCTAATCAATAATTATAAGATGGTAATCTAAGATATTAGTGTACATTTTATTCTATCAAAAACTTACGTTAAGTATTTAATGGGTTGGAAGAGAAACATAGTTTTTTCTTATCAATTCATATATGGTATTTCAATTTCTTAAGGGGTTTACTATGAATATGGGTAAATTTAAAAAAAAAAAAAAACATTTATATATATATATATATATATATATATATATATATATATATATATATATATATATTATTTAAATGTGAAAAAAAAATCTAAAAAGTTGTAAGATCATGGATATTATGATTTTATCTTATTGTTCATGCTTACAATTAGATAGTTGTTTACACGTGGTTAGGAACTGATGTTTTTCCATTCTAAATTTATTGTTTCTCCTAATTTCTTTCATTGCAAACCACAAACCCTCTATGTACCTTAAGTTTCCTGAAATTTAGTTTCTTTATCCAATTTGATAAAGATGAATATTTTTTTAGATCTAGGAATGAATGTTTTAATTTTTTTTAACATAAATTTCTTATTTTTCTAGTTTATTTTTTATGATTTATGCAAGTTGAACCTTTAAAAACTTCTCATTGAAACTCTTTTGACTTTGCATTATGAGTTATATTAAAGGAAAACAAATAAAACACAAAAAGAAAAGAGCCGCAAGAAGTATACAACTTCTTGAAACTATACATATTATATATGTTGATCTTTTGATGTTATTTCTTTTAGCAAGAAAAAATATTTTAACCCTTTATTGATGACTATTCACGTTATGGATAAATTTATTTGTTACATGAAAAATCTCAAGCAATAAATGTCATAGAGGTATTTATTAATGAAGTTGAAAGATAAATAAACAAGAAGGCAAAAGTTATTAGGTTAGATAGAGGTAATGGATATTATGAAAGATATAATGAAATTGGATAATGCCAAGGTCCATTCGCTAAATTCCTTGAAAAACATGACATTTGTGCTCAATACATAAAACCATAACAAAATGGTGTACCATAATGGCATAATCATACTTTATTAGATATGGTTAGGAGTATGTTGAGTCATTCATCTTTACTTGTTTCATTGTGGATGTATGCATTAAGAAGTGTTGTGTTTGTTAAACAAGGTTCCTTGTAAGACATATCTCAAAACATGTAACGATCCAAACTCTAAATCACTCATCACAAGCTCTCTCCATACTATCAGAAGGCAGCTTGAGGAAGAAAGGGAGGTGAAGTTATCTCAAAGCTCTCTCATGGCTCTCGAATCGCAGGGCAAGAAGAAGGAAGAAGAAAGGAAGAAGAGCTACTCTCCAGAGGCTCTCAAAACACAGATCGAGGGAGAAATGAAGCTTCCCCAGCAAGCCAAACCTGCAAAAGCAAGAAAGGAATCAGCGTGTACGGTGGAGATGAAGGAAAGGTACACTTACGTGGACGACTTTGATTTAAAGGAACCCGGTGTCGATAGCTGGACCAGGGAAAGAGGAAAGTAAGGAACGATGCTGTTTTCAAGCAAGCTTAGCTGGCAAAGTCAAAGTCAGACTTAAAACAAAGACTAAATTAAAACAAACTCTAATTACTACAAATTCGGTGGAAAAGGCATTAAAAGACGGGAAGGAACAGATCCAAGGCATCCAGAGGGAAATTGCTTTGAAGCAAATCAATTGTTCCAAGGAGGTCGGGGCTACCTCGAATCTGCCCAGAAAAATTAGCGTTCTTTTTATTTCTTGAATTCGCAATTAGCTTTCAATTGTTATCTTTTCAGTGATAAAAAAAACTAGACCAAAAATATTGTTATTCTTCTTTTTTATATAAATCAGAAAAACACAAGAGAAGTTTCTCTCACAAAAAAAAGGGGAAATTCATAATTGATCGAGAATCATTCCAAGTGGTATCAGAGCCACGACTCCTTGGATGGCTGAAGGGACAAGAGTTTCGCAGTTGATAGAGACCATGACAGGGATGAAACAACAGCAAGAGGCCCAACAACAGAACCAACAGAATCAACAGCAGATACTAGAAGACATAGTCTAGCAGCTGAGGAATATGTCCACAAGGCTGGATTAGTTTACTAAGGCCCAAGGAAAAAGGCCCATGGGCACTCCTCCTAATTCTCCAACCAGATCAGTTAGTGGGGATCAAAGGCAGGAAGTAATACCACAAGAAGGGATTCAGCAACAACATCAACAGGTTCAGTTCAAGTCCATATGCCTGGGATTTCCCAGGTTTAATGAGGATGATCCCATCCGTTGGGTGTACAAGACAAACCAATTTTTTAATTTCCACAACACCCCTGCCCAACACAGGCTATTTATAGCCAGTTTCCATATGGAGGGAAAAGCTATAACATGGTATCAAGAATTAGAGAAAACCAGGGTTTTTACCAGCTGGGAGGCCTTTGTTAGGGCCCTCCAAATTCGCTTTGGTGCATCATCTTATGATGACCCTATGGAAGCCCTCATAAATATAAAACAGACCTCCACCGTGGAACTCTACAAAACCCAGTTTGAAATGCTATCCAACAGAGTCAGAGGATTATCCGACTCCCATATGCTTAGCTGCTTCCTAGGAGGGCTAAAGGAGGAGATCAGGATGGGGGTAAGAATGCTAAACCCTCAGAATTTAGTCTCAGCATATGGGCTAGCAAGGATGCAGGAAGAAACTCTCATGATCATGAGGAAATCCTGGAAACCTAATACTGCTGGGTTTTAGTGCCGAAGCCCAACACCATTCCAGCCCAAAGTTGAAAAGCCTAATCCCATACAAAGGCTCACACCTGCACGGATAAAAGAGAAAAAGGACAATGAACTTTGCTTTAAATGCGACAACAAATGGGGACCGGGCCATAGATGTCGAGGGCCCAAATTATTTCTCATAGAAGAAATAGAGGAGGACGTAGTAGACAGAAGCCTAACTGAGGACCTAATTGACTTGGGAGATCCCTTGGAAGAGGGCAAAGAGGACATCGGTATATCCCTTCATGCCATCATTGGGAGTCCTGACCCCAAAACTATGAGAGTAGAGGTTAGAATGTGAGGCCATATCTTTGTGGCCTTAATTGACACAGGAAGCACACGTAACTTTATACACCCAAGGGTAGCTAAAAAGACAGGTCTGAAGGTCATAAAACACAGGCCAATTGGGGTAAATATTGCAAATGGGTCCAGACTATGGACCGAAGGGAGCTGCACAGATATCACATTAATAATGCTGGGAGGCCAATTTCTCACTCGAGCCTATGTCATTCAGCTAGGAGGTTGTGATATTGTGTTAGGGATCCAGTGGCTCAGAAGTTTGGGGCCCATACTTTGGGATTTCTCAGCACTAAAAATGGAGTTCCAAAGAGAAGGGAAGAAGGTTCTGATTCAGGGGATGGGAATAGAAAAGTCAAAAGTGGACAACAACCCAACTTTCCTACAGGAATTAAGAAGAGTGGAGGAAGGCCTGATTTTACAAGTCTGGGAAATGAGCTCAGCCCGTAATATCATCCCAGAATAGATTGAAAGTCTATTGCTAGAGTTCGGGGAAATCTTCCAAGAACCAAGGGAACTTCCACCGAGTAGACCACATGACCACTCGATAGTACTGAAAGAGGGAACCTCAGCAATAAATGTTCTTCCATACAGGTATCCATACTATCAAAAAACAGAGATAGAAAAACTAACCAAAGAGATGTTGGCAATGGGGACCATAAGGCCCAGCCAAAGCCCATTTTCCTCACCTGTCCTACTAGTTAGGAAGGCTGATGGGTCATAGAGGATGTGCGTAGACTACCGCACCCTCAACAAGGAGACCGTGAAGGACAAATTTCCCATACCCGTGGTAGAACAGCTACTAGATGAACTACACGGTTCCCAAGTTTTCTCTAAATTGGACCTAAGGTCAGGCTTCCACCAAATCAGAATGAGGGAGGAAGACATACCCAAGACAGCTTTCAGAACTCATGAAGGGCACTATGAGTTTCTGGTAATGCCATTCGGCCTCACAAATGCACCCTCTACTTTTCAGAGTTTGATGAATGATGTTTTTAGGCCATACCCCAGAAGGTTTGCGCTGGTGTTTTTTGATGATATATTAGTCTACAACCACATTATGGAAGAACATGAGGAACACTTAAGAAAAGTATTTGAAACATTGGTACAACACCAGTTGTTTGCCAAACAGTCCAAATGCAAATTTGCAAGCAGTAAAATAGAATACTTGGGGCACATTGTCACAGGCCAAGGGGTGCAAGCCGACCCCAGCAAGGTGGGGTCAATGATCAAATGGCCGAAGCCCAACACACTCAAGGCCCTAAGGGGTTTCTTGGGCCTCATAGGCTACTACCGCAGGTTCATTAAAGGATACAGGGTGATTGCAGGGCCATTAACTAAACTACTAAAGAAGGGGACCTTTAAATGGGACCATGAAGTAGACCATGCATTTGAGAAATTAAAAGAGGCAGTATCAACACCTCGAGTCCTAGCACTACCAGATTTCAAACAAAATTTTGTAGTGGAGGGTGATGCCTTAGGCACTAGGCTCGGTGCTGTTCTAATGCAGGGAGGCAGGCCCATCTCTTATTTCAGCAAAAGCCTAAAAGGGAGGGAGTTGCTACTATCCACCTACGAGAAAGAGTTCTTGGCATTAATTACAGTCGTCCAGAAGTGGAGGCCTTATCTACTGGGTCAAGCCTTTAAGGTTAAAACAGACCAGCAAAGCCTTAAATATCTGTTAGAACAGAGGGTACGAACACCCACTCAACATAAATGGTTATCTAAGCTAATTGGATATGATTTTGCAGTTGACTTTCGAGCAGGGAAGGAAAACCTAGCAGCTGATGCTCTCTCTAGGTTGGAAGACACAACATAAAAGGGGACATTATGGGCAATTTCATCACCACTGGTCACGTGGGTAGAATAGCTAAAAGAAAGCTACAAAGAAGACCCTGAAATACAGGATATTTTACAGAAAATAAATCATGAAACAATAGAGTCCCTAAAATTCCAAGTCAGGGGAGGAATACTCTATTACAAACAGCGAATCTATGTGAGCCAGACCAGCCCTCTAAAGCAGACGATCCTGAACTATATTCATGACAATCCTACCGCAGGGCATACTAGGCTAGAAAAAACCTTAAAAAGGGCAATGAGGGACTTCTTTTGGAAGGGAATGAAGTTTGAAATCCAGACATACATCAAACAATGTGAAGTCTGTCAAAGAGCCAAGGGTATGAACACCAAACCCGCAAGCCTCCTACAACCATTACCCATACCCACCCGGCCCTGGTCATCCATCTCCATGGACTTCATTGAAGGGCTACCCAAATCCAACCAGTACACAACCATAATGGTGGTAGTAGACAGGTTCACTAAATATGCCCATTTCATCCCATTGTCCCACCTTTACAGCACAGATAAGATTGCAAACTTATTTTTACAAAATACTATGAAGTTGCATGGATTACCAGAGACCATAGTCTCAGACAGGGACCCAACGTTCACTAGCAAGTTTCGGGGGGAATTATTTCAGGTTCAAGGGGTCAAACTTCTACTATCCACAACCTATCACCTCCAGACAGATGGGCAAACATAGGCAACCAACAAAACAGAGACACCCAAAAGTACGCAAAAAATTATAATCAAGAGACCGTTGAAATAAGTAATCAAATGGAGATCGATGGGCAAGAATAGGATTAGGCATGTGATTTAATAGATAAACAGAGGTTTCAAAAGCATAATTCCAAAAAAAAGTTGTTTTACAGTGCCTTAAAAGAGTAAGACTTGTTTCCAAAATATGCCCATGACAACGTTCGACGGTGCCATTTTGTTCATGAGTGTGGGGACAAATTAGACGATGATGATACCAATGGTCTGAACATTTACGGACAATTTTCGGTATTCATCACCCCAATTCATTTGAATAGATTTTATTTTTAATGAAAATTGATGTTCAATGAGAGTTTAAAATTGATGAAATACTGAGTAAACATCAAACTTGGCAACGAGAGGATAATACCAGACATATTTAGTATAAGCATCAATAAAGATAACAAAATAACGATAGCTATCGGAAGAAAAAATGGGAGCAGGGCTCCATACATCACAAAAAATTAATTCAAGCAGAGTAGAAGTTTTGTGACCCGTAGGTCCTAAAGACAGACGCGATGATTTTCCTAAAGGACAACTTTGACATTGAAAATTAAGACGTTTGTTGTTACAAATGATCTTATTTTTCAAGACTAACAATTGAAAAATACGTGAAGTAGGATGACCTAGTCAACGATGACATAAATCTGCAGAGGCAGAAGTGCAAGGAGACCACTAGGCTTGAGGAAAGGACGTGACGAAAGACTTGGTCAAGGCATAGAGACCATCTTTACTCTGACCGGAGAGAAGGACTTCATAGGTGTTGAGATCTTTGACGTAAAACACACGAGTGTGAAATTCAAAATAGACATTATTATCAAGACAAATTTCTGAATAGAGAGCAAAGGTTTCGTAATTGTAGGAACATGAAGAACATTAGATAAAATGAAAGAACGATGTGGTGTATATATTCTTGTATGACTGAGATGAGATATAGGGAGGCCCTTAACATCACCAACATGCAGATTATCATTACCAAGATACAGTTCAGAAGTAGTCAAAGTGGCAAGATCAAGTGAGACGTGTTGATTTGCACCGCTATCTCAAAACCAATCAACAGAACTGGTTGAGGAGAGATTGCGCTGCACCATATTGGCAATAGGTTGTTGGCCATAACCTCGTTTCTGGAATTGAGGATAGTGGGGAGCTGCATGGACAAAGGTTTAACAGAGTTGGCAGCGTGGATTCTGCCCCCTATTGCACAGCCAAGTGCCCTGCCATAAGCTATGGAAGCCGTTGTGATTAGGTCTGAAGCCAGTTGACTGGTGCCCCCTATTGCTGTTGGACTAGTTAGGATGTCAGGCACCATTGAAGTGGCCCTTGCTGTGACCATAATTGCCAAAGTGATGGCGCTGTGCAACAAGAGCAGACGGTGGAGTGTAAGGTGTGGGCAGCAGCGGAGCAAGATTTGTGTAGAAATTCATGCGTGAGGAGATGACTGTGAAGGTCTGTATATGATAAAGGTTCTACCTTGGTAATAAGACTTGTAACTAAGTCTTTAAACTCTCCTCGAAGACCATGAAACACATATAAATTAAAATCTTCAAGTGAAACTACCCTTCCAACAGCAGCCAGTTCATCAAACAAGACCTTAGCCTTTTGCATAAATTGAGTTACGGATTCATCACCTTGTCGAAGCTCCTGAAGAGAGTCGTGAAGTTGCATAATACGAGAGTTGGAGGTGGAGGCAAGAGCTCGCTCAATCGTGAGCCAAGCTGAACAAGAGCTTTGGCAACCAACAATGAGATGCAGAACTTTCATGGATAGGGAAAGAAGGGCACTTAGAATGAGCTGGTCCAGTTGTTTCCAATAAAGAAAGAGTTGATTTACCTTAAGAGAGATACCATCTTCGGCAAGAACATGTGGAGGTGGACATATGTTAGAACCATCAACAAAACCAAAATCTCCTTGTCCCAGGAGATATGGCAGCATCTGCATACGCCAATACAAATAATTTATATTTCTTAATTTGAGGGAGATAACTTGATGAATGTGAGAAAAGGAGATGATGCTTGCAGCAACAGAGACAACAGCTGCATCAAATGTGGGCTGCAAAAGGGGAATATTATGAGAGTTGAAGAGGAGTTGTTCACCCGCCATGGCAGAGGAGAGCCCAGGTTGTGAGGCAGAGGAGAGTAGGGGAGCTGCTGTAGGAGAGGAAATCTGCACTGCTAGAGAAGAAAGTTGGACTGCTGGTGCTGCAGATGAGGAAGATATATTTGGCTCCTGTTCCATTTGAAAAGAGAGGTTGTGAGAAAAGTGGGAGAAAAGTAGGTTAATTATTTTATGCTCTGATACCAAGTTAGAAATGATAAAGTGTCTTAGGTTATGTCGTAGCCAACCTTTCTCTTTATATACATGCAGCAATACACAACAATTACTGTAGGGATTACAACATTGGAATAATCCTATATTAATTTTCTATACATGCTATACATTCTGTAATAGGTATTGTTATAACTTCAACACCCCAAAAAAAAATGCAAGTAATTGAGGTCCTTAATAGCAAAATGGAAACCAAGCTTGGCAATGACTGTTTACACAAAATCATCATCGTTTAATGTGAGAATTAAGTCATCCACATAAAAAAAATAGTGACAATAAATAAATAAAGATGTGTGATCAGCAATAGAATTTTGGAAACCAAGATCCAATATATATATCCTATTTAAAAGCATCTCCAAGGGAAATAGGTATTTAGAGAAGCCAAATTAATAATATGACTTGTTGAATAGTGTAAATATATGAAAAGCCTGTTTGAGGCAGTAGATAGACCATGAAGCCTGATTGGCCTAGTCAATGAAACTAGGTGGCTGCCACTTCTAAACATCATCCAATATGTCACTATGAAAAAATGTGTTGTTGATGTACATTTTTGTTGTGAAGACCACCCCTACATCACAACAATGAGATGAGAAACTCCTTGGATAATGTGAAGATGAGGTCGAGTCTGAAAATGAAGGGCTAGCTAGGGCATGGATTAGTAAGGGAGAAAAGAGATGAGAAACTACTTGGATAATGTGAAGATGAGGTCGAGTCTGACATCATCGGCAAGTTTGCTGGTTGTGCTTGGGGCACCAAAGATGACCAATTTTGGGTTGATAACATGAGAAGAAGCTCTCAAAAGTGGTTGTGACTGGCAAGGTTGCTCGGTAGTCATAATCAAGTTTCATTATCAAACAACACCTGATGAGTGTAATACACATGCAAAGTTGAGAAATATTCATGAACATAAGCATTTCAGGTCATAGAATAGCCTAAAAAAATATAAGGGATAGACTTTGGCTCTAGCTTGATTAGGGTGCAAGGTTGCTACCAAAGTTTTGTAGTTTAGGATAACTTGGTTGACACCCAAACAAAACCTCAAAAGGAGTGATAAGAAGATAATCCTAAATTATCAAAACTAAAGAACAAGAATTTTTTTTGAAAAAGATGATGTTTTTTCTCAGAGGTATATACAATAAGTTTTATTTCATAGCTTTCTACACTTATGAATTATGAATTTGTTGTAAAGATCAAGTCATCCACATATAAATTTACAATAAAAGCATCACCATTTTGTCTTAAAAAATATCGTATATTCATGATATTATTTTACAAATACCTTCTTTAAGAAATAACCATTAATACGGCTATACCAAGCCCTTGAGACTTGCATAAATGCATACAAGACTTTGTTCAACTATATAACCTTGTCTGCATAACTTTTCATTTCATAACTAATAGGTTGCTCAATGTAAACCTCTTATTTTTCAGTCAAACCATTTAGAAAAGCTACTCGATATCCATTTGGTAGATTTTCTACCTATATTGGGAATGATTAATTGAATTGTCTACTAATTAGAGAAAACACTTCATCATAGACCCTTTATTTTCTACCATAGCCTTTTATCACTGACCTTTCCTTGTACCTCTCTATTTCTCATTTGGCATTCTTTTTTTGTAGATCTTTTTGACATTAATTGGCTTATGTCTTTTTGGTTTAGGAACCAATTTACATGTGTTATTCTTTTTAACTAATGCAAATCCTTATCCATACCCATTATCCATTTTGGTATGGTCTATATTAAGGACTATGACGGAAGGTCATGCACGATGGGCAGAGGTGGTGGTGCTGCCATAAGGGGAGAGAAAAAAAGGAGGAAAGAAGGTTGAAAAAAAATGGGGAAAAGGATTATAATATCTCAACTTTGAAATCTGATTTGTTGATACTGAGTGCTTGGAATCCATCCCTATTTATAGGGGTGGAATAAAGATATCTTTTTTCTATTGAGAAGAAATTTTGGCCCTTGATTCATCCCTAAAAGATCTCAACTATTGGCTCAAAGTGACCATCATGAACTGCCAAATTTTGACCGCACAAGGTTGCCTAAGTTGTGCTTTTTGGGGAGGCGCCTCACATCTATGGTGTCGATCAGCTAAAAAGAGTCATGTTGGGGTATAATCAAAATGTTAGGCCATCATGGTTATGTATGTTTCATCAAATTTGATGAAGAGACAAAACATTAAATGCACTTGAAAAATAGCCTCATGTGTAGTCTTTTCGGGCTAAAGAAGAAAAAGATAATGGTAACCATACAACATGTCATTTGGTTTTTTCATCCTTTCCAAAACGACACCGTTTTAGCCTTTAATTTAGGGATTGTGGCCCTGAATTTTGGTGTATTTTTCATTTTAAACCTTGATTTTGGATTAATGCAATTTGACCTTTAATTGACCATCAAACATTCAATTATCTTCAATTCCACCTCAAATTTCAATCAATTGGGTCCCTATAGCTCAACGTCTTTTGCAAAATTATCATTGGTCATAGTTTTTTTAAATTTAACCCCTAATTGATCCTAAACCTTTGATTTTCTTGTAATTTTGCCCCTAATTTCCATCAATTAACTGGGTTTTCAGTTTTTAAGGTCCAAACTCATGGTTCGTCAACTTCCCATCAGTTTGCAAGAGGGTGTTACAGCATGCAACTCAGTCAAATATTGGTTGAAAGAATCAAGGGAGAAGGTGAAGAAATTAGATCAGCCTCCAGATTTTGTTCATTCTGTTGAGATATAAACTTAGCTGTAATCCCTTATTTGTACTCCCTGATTTGTTGTTATTTGTTGTATGTAATACTCTATAAATACATTGAATAAAAACAGGAAAGAAAGTGTGAAAGCCAACAAGGTTAAACCTTCCGCGTCTCTTCTATTTTTCTCTGTTTATATTCTTACAGCATACCTGTAAATATGAAAACTAAAGTAAATTATAAAGTAAACAAAACCATGACAATAATCATATAAATTAAGAGGATCAAAATTTTCAAAAACATGGAAATAAACACCCTCTACTTTTCCTCACACCAAAATACCAGTGATGAACCAAACCACCTCTTCTCAGCAGCGTCCCATCTGGAGTGATTGCAGTTGTAGACTTGGGAAACCATAAACACAAAGGTCACTGTGGGTGTTAATAATAGATAAGACAGGAGATGGCGTGTTTGTGATGGCTTTTGTAAGGTATTTTATTTTATTAATATATTAAAATAACTTTAAAATATTTAATTTTTAAAAAATAACACAAAAATAAACCGCCACTACAACTCCCTCTAAGCGTGACTATGAGATTTTTTTTTTTCTACGAAAACTTGAATTAATGTATTTATTTTCGAAAAATAACTTTTACTTTACTGTAACTAAACAAGCTCTATATTTGGAAATGCTTGAGTTCATCGTATGAAACGTTGAATTCTAATTATTCGGAGAATATTTACCAGTAATTTTATATTTAAGGATGCCGAAGAGAAATGAAATCGAGGATGATTCCTCGAAGAAGAAGACAGGCATGTAGTTAACAAGGACTCATTGCAGGGCAACAAAATTGTCTGAAAATTGCACTCTTATTTCTCTTTGCATTCGTCAAGGCTGATGAAAATTGTCTGAAACATGGACAATCGGTTTTGAAATCTTTCGCTTGCAAGTGACAGCTGAAAGGTACGTATCTATCAATGGTAGCCTAGATTAGGAAAATTGGACAAGCGGTATTATAACCTTTTCTATCTCGTGCAAATAATTGTTTTTTAAATTAAAAATATATTAAAATAATATATATTTTCATTTTTCAAAATTTATTTTTAATGTCAGTATTATAAAACAATTAAAAAATATACATTTTTTTAAATAATCTCTTAGCAAAAACGCGGCCAAAAAGGTTATTCATCTGCTAAATCTCACTCCATGAATCTGAATATCTTGCTAGAGCTGCCATCGGTCCTGCACAGAAATTTGGCAACCTTCACTAGAGCGTAACACACAACACAAACATCCACTTGTAGAAGACAATGATTTATTACATATAAGTAGGTTATTCATTTTAAAATCATTCTATATATATATATATATATATATATTATGATTTTGTTTTTATTCCTCCAACCAAAAGTATTTTTTTTTTTCAATTACTATCCTTGGAGCCTAGATTCCTTGTAATCCAAATATTGATGGAGATGTTATAGAATATGCTAAAGCTTATATATGTATTGTTTTTAAAGAAATCTAAGTTAATGGAATTAAAATAAATGAACATTAATTATATTTTTATAATTTAATATGTATTTTATTATATTTAATGTTACGTGTGTGTTATTTGTTTTCTTCGTTTAAATGTATTCTATGAATGTGTTTGATTTTCATAAACAAAACCAATTATTTATGTCACATAAAATATTTATTAAGGGAATCATTAATTGACAAAAGGAAATACTAGACAACGAAAAGGTGCGAGAGTAATTTATATTGGAAGAGATTATTATTATTATTATTATTATTATTATTATTATTATTATTATTATTATTATTATTATTAAGAGAATAATAATAATTAAAAGAATATGATAAATCATTCACTATCAAAATTTTATTATTTCCTCTTCTATATGTCAATGTAAAATTAGTGTTGATATTTTTATTTAAAAAAATATAGTTGCAATATCAAATTAATGTCATTGATGAAACTATGCATCTTATCGTTTATCAAACTTTTATCATTGTCAAAGAATTTTATAATTGATCATTGTTTTTTTATAAGGAAGCATGAAGAATTATTATTTTTTCACTAATTTAAGAAAATAAAAAAATAAGTCAAAATCATGGAAAATAATCTTTTTTTTATTTGTATGAAAATAACATTAATTATTAAGGAACTATTAAAATTGATAAAACAAATAACAGAAAAATAAAAAAATCATAGAAAAACAATTGAACCTCTATTATTTTCAAAATATTTTACATTTATTCATTAGTTTTTAATAAGGTTGCATAAATACTACTTGTGCTCTTCTATATTTACTTTGACTCTTGTAGATTGGCAGCCATATCTGGCTTCTAACTTTTCACCGTTCCTAATGGACACTCTTTCATCGATGCTTATTATTGCGAATCTACTCCTCCTACTTTCTTCATTTTGTAACACAGCTAATACCCTTACTTTGTCTCAATCTCTGAGTGATGGAGGGACAGGAACTTTAGTTTCGAAAGATGGAAGTTTTGAGCTTGGTTTCTTCAGTCCTGGAAATATATTTCTTTCGTTACTTCTTTCTTATCGACCATGAAGAGGCGAAAGCTGCATCGAAGAAAAAGATGGCAGTGGGAATTGCAATATCTATTTTCGTGGTCTGCTGGGTGCTTTTGGTTGCCCATTACATGTTCAAAAGAAAGGCAAAACTCATAGGTAAAGTTACTATGATTGTTTTCAGTGAATGAGCATCTTGTTTTTTGCGAGTTTAATAGAAAGGAACAGCTTTTTAACTGGCGTTGAGCTTATCGTGTTTAGATTTTGGAGAAGCCGAGAAGGGTCAACGGATTTACAATTAGAACAACTGAAATAACTACATGATATAGACTTGATCAGATAGTAGCATTCTGGAAAATTACAGAGTGATTGTCTTAGTTTTGTAATCACTGTCTCAGCTGTTATCTTTGATCTGAACGTTCATAATCTTGGCTCATTTGTCATTTCTCATCGTCTATCATGCATGTAATTCCCATTTTCTGCTGTCTGAGAAAACAGGAGGCAACAAAGAAGAGAATAATCAGATAGATAGTGGTGCAAAGGAAGACTTGGAACTACCCCTGTTCCAGTTCACTACAATAGCCAAAGCCACAAACGGCTTTTCATTCAACAACAAGATAGGAGAAGGTGGTTTTGGACCTGTGTATAAGGTAAATTTATCATTTACGAGTGAAATAGCTAAAAGAAAAACGAAGCACCTTGTTTTATGTGCCCAACTTTCTCTAATTAAATCAAAATGACTATATTAACTTCAAGTGCCCAGTTTTATTGAGATAAGCAAAGTATTTTGTGATCTCATTTTTCTAGGGTACTCTAGAAGATGGCCAGGAAATAGCAGTAAAAACGCTATCAAGAAGTTCTGGACAAGGATTAAATGAGTTCAAAAATGAATTAATACTTATTAAAAAGCTTCAGCACCGAAATCTTGTAAAACTTCTTGGCTGTTGCATTCAAGGAGAGGAGAAAATTCTGGTATATGAATTCATGCCCAACAAAAGCCTCGATTCCTTCATTTTCGGTAAACCTGAAAAGCTTTGTTATCCTATCGTTACGTATGTCTCAGACTTTTAATACAATCAAGTTTGCTTCCAAGTGCTAAAGTGGGATGTTGCGCTTACAAACACTTGACAGATCAAACAAGTGGCAAACTGTTAGACTGGTCCAAGCGTTTCAGCATTATCTGTGGTATTGCTAGGGGGCTTCTGTATCTCCATCAGGATTCCCGGCTAAGGATTGTACACAGAGATATCAAAGCAAGCAACGTTTTACTTGATAAGGATATGAACCCAAAAATCTCTGATTTTGGTTTGGCCAGAATGTTTGGTGGAGACAAGACTGAAGGAATCACAACCAGAGTTGTTGGAACTATGTAAGCACTTACCAATTACATGCCATATATACTATATTATATTATTAAATTTATTTTGTTAACAAAGCATATAATTTGTTTGCTTTAGAGTCAAACATAAGAAATCTGCTTGAGCCAGACGCAATACTAGTTTACTTGGATTTATGTGTTTGTGCTTAAATGACTTTCGGCAGCGGTTATATGGCTCCTGAATATGCTACTGATGGACTCTTCTCAGTGAAGTCTGATGTTTTTAGCTTTGGAATCTTAATACTTGAGATAATAAGTGGAAAGAAGAGTAGAGGATTTTATCATCAAGATCGTAGCCTAAGCCTTATTGGACTTGTAAGTGTCAAGGTCTCAATTTCTTACTTCCATGTACGTACTTCAGCAAGAGAATGACGGAAATTTCCTTTTCATTTCTAGGCATGGAGATTATGGAAAGATGGAAAACCTTTGGAATTAATTGAGGCATTTCCAGGAGAGTTATGCAATTTATCAGAAGTGACGAGATGCATAAACATCAGTCTCTTATGTGTACAGCAGCATCCTGATGATAGGCCAAGCATGTCCACGGTGGTTTGGATGCTAGGAGGTGAGAATACACTGCCTCAGCCGAAGGAACCATGCTTTTTTAAGGGCAGTGGTCCGAATGCTCCGAATTTTGAACTATCTTCAGCCAATGAAATTACTAACTCCCTCTTGTATCCCCGGTAGTTAACTGTGCTGGATGAAATGCTCCGAATTTTTTGAAATATGTTCAAACACTCGCAAAAGTCATTAAACCTATTTTAAAGTTAAACTGTTAGAGAATAGAAGATGTATTATAGAATATTATATTTGTAGTCTAGAGTATGAAAGATGGTATGAGATATGTGTATAAATAGAAAAATGCACAAATCAGATATTGATTTACTGAATCCCCCTTGATTATAGGAGATTTAGTTTATGATATGCAGTATCAATGTTTGTAATTATCATCCCGTGTAATTAGCTTTCCTATATTATCAATTGCATTGTAAACACATTCTATAAATAAGATCAACACTACACATGTATAGAACAATGTGGTTTTTGTAAACCTTCTCATGGTATCAGAGCAGCCTTAAGGATTAACCTCCCCGATCCAGTCATGGCTGATTCTTTTTCTTTCTCGTTCAACACCATGATCCACATGGTCACCATTAAACTCTCCTCCACAAATTATCTTCTCTGGCGAAATCAATTACTCCCCCTTCTCCAATGCCAAAATCTGTTCAGCCATGTTGATGGCTCTGTCACAGTGCCCCCAATTACAATCACTCCCAATTCCTCCTCAATCTCCACAGACAACTCATCAACCTCATCAACTTCCCAACCAAATCCTGCCTACGCAGCTTGGCGGCTTCAAGACCAGCGTCTTCTCAGTTTTCTCTTTTCTTCATTGACTGAAGAAGCCATGGCTGAAGTTCTTGGGTTAACCGCTGCACGTGATGTATGGATGGCTTTGGAAAATTCCTTTAGTCATATTTCCAAAGCCCGTGAGCTTCAAATCAAAGATGAATTACAGCTTCTTAAGCGTGGAAATCGCAGTGTTACTGAATATTCCCGCTCGTTTAAAGCACTCTGTGACCAACTCAACGCCATGGGTCGACCAATTGATGCCACAAACAAATCCCATTGGTTTTTACGTGGATTGGGCACTGATTTTGCAAACTTCTCCACTGCTCAAATGGCAATCACCCCGCTAACTTCTTTCAAAGATTTGGTACCCAAGACAGAAAGCTTCGAAATTTTCTAGAAATCTCTTGGGTTTTCTTTATCTGACTCACCAGTTGCCTTCTCTATGACCAAAGGACACTACTCCTCACCCCGTGGTGGCTACCACTCAAAATCCCATCATTCTCCTTATGGGTATTCTGGAAATCACAGTCATGGCCATGACAGTTATGGTTGTGGCAGACGCCACTTTAATTCCTTTTGATGCCAAATTTGCAAAATTGATGGTCACACTACTGATCGTTGTCGAAATCGGTATAATCGTGATGAACAACAAGCAAATCTTGTTGAAGCCTTCATTGGCTCTTGCTCTATTTCAAACGACACTGCACATGATTGGTACACCGACACTGGTGCCTCAGCTTATATGACACCAGATCAATCTCAATTGGACAAAATTGAACCGTATAATGGTAAGGAATGTGTAGTAGTGGGAAACGGTGCTTCTCTCCCTATATCTCACACTGGCACAGTCTCTCCTTCTCCTGATTTTAAGTTGTTAGATGTTTTGGTAGTTCCCCACCTCACTAAAAATCTCTTATTTATCAGCAAATTAACCTTTGATTATCCTGTTTCTGTTAAATTTGTTGATGATCATTTTATTGTTCAGAATCGGGTCACAGGACAGGTGGTGGCAACCGGTAGACAAGAAGGTGGGCTTTATGTGCTGGAACGTGGACATTTTGCTTTTTTATCAGTTCTTCGAAATAAAAAATTACATGCCTCATTTGAATTATGGCACTCACGCCCTGGTCATGTAAATCACTCAATTTTATCAATTTTAAATAAAAAAGGGCAGTTAGTTCTCACTTCTATTTTACCCAAACCATCACTTTGTTCAACTTGTCAACTTGCAAAAAGTCATCGCCAACCATTTACTCAAAATTCTACACGGTCATCTAATGTTCTAGGACTCATTCATTGTGATATCTGGGGTCCTGCCCCAGTTAAATCAAACTCAAGATTTACCTATTATGTCTTATTCATCGATGACCATTCTCGGTTTACTTGGCTTTATCCCATGAAATTGAAATCTGATTTCTTTGACATTTTTATTCAATTTCAAAAATTAGTTGAAAATCAACACTCAATTAATAAAAATATTTCAAAGTGATGGTGGTGCTGAATTTAAAAACAATCGTTTTCAATCTCATCTTCGCCAACATGGCATTCAGCATCAAATGTCTTGTCCGTACACACCTTCTCAAAATGGTAGAGCTGAACGCAAACATCGTCATATCACTGAAACTGGTCTTGCCCTATTATTTCATTCTCATGTCCCTTCTTATTTTTGGGTAGATGCTTTCAGCACAGCGACTTACATTATCAACCGGTTGCCAACGCCGATCCTTAATCATATTTCTCCCTTTGAACTCTTATACGGTAAGCCTCCCAACTACGAAAATTTTCATCCATTTGGTTGTCGTGTTTATCCATGCTTACATGATTATGCTCCTAATAAATTTTCTCCTCGTAGCTTACCGTGTATTTTTCTTAGCTACAGCACTACATACAAAGGGTTTCGCTGTTTTGACTCACACACTTCTCGCACGTATATCACCCGACATGCGTGCTTTGATGAAATTTATTTTCCTTTCTTAAAAAATTCAAAAGCCACGTCTGTCACTCAAATTGGTTTTTCAAATTTTCTGGAACCTTCGTCTTCTTCTTTTTCTTCCCCTGTGTCCTCCATAATCCCTTCACCGAGCACCTCACCTACTGCTACTTCATCTCCTCCATTAAATCCATGCCATTATTATGCAGATGACATGTCTACTGAGATTTTGCAGGTTTCAACTCCTCATACTAGTGATTCATCAACTTCATCCTCTCCGGTGACTTCTGAAATTCCAGCCCCATCGTCAGCTACAGTTGACCCGGTCCAAATTGCTTCATCACCCATCATCTCCAACTCTCACCCGATGATAACCCGTGGAAAATCTGGAATTTTCAAGCCGCGACTCAGTGCCCACATCACCACTGTCACCTCCAGCCCCCTAATTCATGCTCTGCTAGCATCTTCTGAGCCAAAGGGGTTTCGATCAGCAACCAAAAACCCAGGTTGGCTTGCAGCTATGGATGATGAAATGAAGGCTCTTCATCAGAATGATACATGGGACCTTGTCCCACGACCATCCTCTGCCAACATCGTCGGTTCCAAATGGGTTTTTCGGACAAAATTTCTCTCTGATGGGTCTGTGGAATGCTTGAAGGCTCGCCTTGTTGCAAAAGGCTATACCCAATTGCCTGGACTCGATTATACAGACACATTCAGCCCCGTCGTGAAAGCTTCCACTGTTAGAGTAGTTCTCTCTGTAACAACATCTTGCCGGTGGCCGCTGCATCAATTGGACATTAAAAATGCCTTTCTCAATGGCATACTCCGTGAGACTGTCTACATGGAACAACCTCCGGGTTATGTTGATCCTCGCAAACCACTACATGTTTGCAAACTGAAAAAAGCCCTCTACGGTTTGAAACAAGCACCTCGTGCTTGGTTTCATCGATTCAGTTCATTCTTGATCAGTCTTGGGTTTTATTGCAATCGTGCAGATACTTCATTGTTTGTCTTCCATCGGCAAAATGATCTTCTCTACTTGCTTCTCTACGTGGATGATATCATCCTCACTGGCAACAAAGCCACCCTTATTGCACGATTTATTTCCCAAATTCATACTGAGTTTGCTGTGAAGGACCTAGGCCCTCTGTCTTATTTTCTTGGTTTGGAAGCATCACAACTGCAAGATGGTTTGTTTCTCAGTCAAACCAAATACGCTCATGACATCCTAGCCCGTGCACAAATACTGGACAGTAAGCCAATTGCCACTCCAATGGTTGTCTCTCAACATTTATCCTCTGATGGTGATGCATTTGCAAATTCCACTCTCTACCGATCAATAGTGGGTGCCCTTCAATACTTGACTATCACCCGATTGGATATTGCTCACTCTGTCAATACAGTCAGTCAATTTCTTCATGCACCCACTGATCTTCACTTCCAAGCTGTGAAACGTATTCTTCGCTACGTTAAAGGAACGCTGCAATTTGGGCTCACTTTCACTGCATCATCATCTTCTCCATGACTGGTTGCGTATTCAGACGCAGATTGGGCAGGATGCCCTGACACTAGAAGGTCCATGTCAGGGTACTCAATTTTTCTTGGCAACAACCTTGTGTCATGGAGTGCCAAGAAATAGCCCACCATTTCTTGGTCCAATTGTGAATCGGAATATCGCGCACTTGCATTTACCGTTGCAGAAGTCCTATGGCTCACTTATCTTCTGCATGATTTACAGGTGCCTATGAACCACAAGCCTCTGCTTCTTTGTGATAACAAGAGTGCAATATTTCTTGGCTCAAATCCTGTCTCTCATAAACGTGCCAAGCATATTGATATTGATTACCATTTTTTGCGTGAACTTGTCATTGCCGGCACAATTCATCTTCAACATGTTCCATCTCACCTACAACTGGCTGACATATTCACCAAGAGTGTATCCAAAGATCTCTATGTGTTCTTTCGCTCCAAGCTTCGTGTCTCCATTAATCCCACTCTCGACTTGCGGGGTGCATTAAGGATCACAATAAATCAGATATTGATTTACTGAATCCCCCTTGATTATAGGAGATTTAGTTTATGATATGCAATATCAATGTTTGTAATTATCATCCCGTGTAATTAGCTTTCCTATATTATCAATTGCATTGTAAACACATTCTATAAATAAGATCAACACTGCACCTGTATAGAACAGTGTGGTTTTTGTAAACCTTCTCATGGGATATGTGTATAAATAGAAAGATGCACACACAATAAATGAATGCAAAACTCAATATCAATATAGTAAAATTTCAAATTTCACTAGAACAGTGTGGTTTTTGTAAACCTTCTCATGAGATATGTGTATAAATAGAAAGATACACACACAATAAATGAATGCAAAACTCAATATCAATATAGTAAATTTCAAATTTCATTCTCCCTCTCTTTTCTCTCTTCTCCCTCTTCCCGTCTCTAAACTCATTCTTCTTTCTCTTTCAATTATTTGCAAACTCTCTCAATCCTAACATGGTATCAGAGCTATTATGCTAGCGTATGAATTGATCCAAGCATTCACAATATGATCCTTCAATGGTTTATTAAAAAAAAAACCTTCTGCAGCTAAAGAAAACACATCGTTCAAGACAAATTTGATGTTTTCTTTGTTTTTCTTTTTCTTTGGAATAGATCCATGTTGCTGCTCTGGCAACATCTAGCATTTTTCATGCCAAATCAAGGTCAGACTCTACTTCATCTGCTTCAGCAAGATCCTCATCATCATCTTCTTCTGCTCCTCCTCCTCTCTCCACCGTCTCCACTCCTTAAATAGAACATTCATTAATACTCTCAACTGTTCATCCTTAAATCGAACATTTCGTAATACTCTCAACTCTTCATCCTTAAATCGAACATTCAGTAATACTCTCAACTCTTCTGTCTCTACACAACAAATTACTGCTAATTTTGCACAACAAAAGTGAAGCTCAAATAGAGCAGTAGTAGAGCAAGAAAAAAAAAGCTCAAACCAAGCAGCAGTAGAGTGAGAATCACCGTTCATCATGAAGAAGCAGCGAAGCAAGCGTCATGACTCACCGTTTCAATTCTTCAGAGTTCCTACAGCAATTCTCTCTATCAAGTTCTCGAAGGAAAAACAAGAGAGAAGTAAAAGAAAAAAGAGAAATAAAAGCAGGGAGATCCAAGTGAAAGATCTCGTCGGAGAGGTGAAGACGCCCGTAACCTCGTGCTATGCTTTTTTGGCTCAAACCGTTCCTAGCCATCGAATCTCCTTGTAACTCTAACTACATCACGACATCATGCTGATAGGAAAGTCAATAGATGTGACAATAACATTTCTAGGAGAGGAGTTGTGCCTAAAACAAACATGAAAAAAGGCAAAGGAATATCACTTTGGTCCTCTTCTCCTTGGATTTTTCATCTTTGTTGTCATTGGATCATCTCTATTCCATAAAATCAGGACAACCACAGACAGAGGCATGACCTAAATTGTTTGGGGATGGCTGCCGTAGATGCTGCTATCTTGTGGTGTTTTCTCTGCAATTAGGATGCGTCAAGTGCTTGGAGACAGTCCTAGCATAAGCAATGTCATAACCCAATTTTGGGTTATTCCCCAAATCTACCCAAAAATAAGAAAAATAAAATAAAAGAGGTTGGTGTCGACAAAAAATATAATCATGGTGGAAAATTTGGACATTTTCAAGAGCTCGATCATATCTTTTTTGTGCCTAGAAATGAAGGAAAATGCAGATTCAAGGCTAAAGTAATTTATTATTGGATAAATCTGCGTAAAAATTAAGTCAAAAGATGTAATTATTTTTTTTATTTGCCAATTTGATTTAATTGTTGGCCAATTTAAAAGTGTAATTATGTTTGAGAATTAATTTAGGGTCCAATTGAAGGGTTTAATTAAGCGCAATGACTTAATTATATGTTAAATTGGTCAAATTAATTTATTTAAGGGCTTAGTCAATGAGAAATCAACTTCTTGAATTTAATTCGGGTTCAATTGATGAGATTGAAATTTTTAGAGATCGAATTGAATTTGGATCATGAGGAACCATGAGAAACTTAGGTTGTATTTGGTTAGTGTCTTAATATATAAGAGATAATTATAAAAAAGATAGAAACTGTTTAGTTGAAGGAATAAAGATAAAAATAAAATAAATGTATCTATAGTATAGTTTTGAAACGAATTTATATTAATTTAAAATGGGCAATTTATGTTATCTATTTTATTTTTATTCTGTGAAAATAACTAACACAACCTTGAAGCTGTCCTTTTTTTGGGATGAGAAGGCTACTACATCTGTCATGTATGGAAGTATCAAGGCAAGAGTGGAGAACAGACGTATAACAACCGCTTTGACGCGTTCAAGGAAAATCAACAAGTCACCACCGATGACTCCGACGCCCTTGTAATACGGCAACCCAAAATATATCCTCTTTTGGGTTAAAGTCAACATGACACATTTCATACGCTCCTGAAATCCTTTTTCAACATGACACATTTCATACGCTCCTGAAATCCTTTTTCAACATGACACATTGAGAACCTAGCAATTCATCATCTCAAACAATCAAACACACAAGTTTTGATACCATTTGTTCGAAGAAACTCTTAACTGTGGTAGAAGATAATTCTAAAAAGCAAAATAAAAAAAAAATTAAGAGAAATGATAAATTATATTTTTAATTACAAGCCTATTTATAGGACTCAAGTTCTAGACGATCAAAGAATTAAACTACTTAATTAAAATCCTAATTTGATAGGGAAAAATATTCTGTTGACGGAACTGGTCTACCGTTTCTAAACCAATCGACCAGTTAATTTAGTCCAAATTCTAAAGTAATAGACCGATTCCTCTGTTTCTCTATAAAAACCGACCATCTACCACAAATTCTAGTGTAGTTTGAGATTTTTTGAAAAAATCAAAATCAAAACGAAAGAGAAACTTGAGATTCTTATAAATGGTGGCGCACTAGGAAGAAGTGAAGGTAATCTGTTGCTATCTATCAACACCCAACAATGACCTTTCTGTATAGTCTTCCAATTCAAAATTTATTTTTCCCATGTCTATACAGCAATCATGCAGCGACTAACTGTACCCCTTTGTTTTTAGAATGCTACAGGATTTATCTCTATAACCAGAAAGGGATTAAACACCTTGAGCATTAGATATCATGAGTGTCATCCTTGCACTTATAGTTACCGGTACTAATGTACTTATTTTCCTGTTGAAGTTCTCCACCGCCCTTGATAGCATTAGTTCATCAGAATCTGTGAGTGATGGCAAGACATTGGTCTCCAGAGATGGAACCTTTGAACTGGGTTTCTTTAGACCTGGTTTTTCCAACAATAGATACTTGGGAATATGGTACAAGAGCATCCCAGGTAAAACCACTGTTTGGGTTGCGAACCGGCTTAATCCTATCAATGATTCTTCTAGCTTGTTGAAGATAGACAACACCGGAAATCTTGTTCTTCTCAGAAATAACAGTGATATTGTTGTTTGGTCTACAAACACAACAATAAAAGCTCAAAGTCCAATACTAAAACTTCTGGATTCCGGGAATCTGGTCTTACGAGACCAAAGCGATGGAATCTTATGGCAAAGTTTCGACTATCCATGTGATACGTTGTTACCAGGAATGAAGCTTGGATGGGACCTAAGGTCAGGATTCAATCGGTATCTTTCATCTTGGAAGAGCTTGGATGATCCAACTCCTGGAGACTTTCATCTTGGGGTGCAACCAGAGGGTAACCCTGAGGTAGTAAGCTGGAAGGGCTCAAACAAGTACGACCGGAGTGGTCCATGGAATGGAATTGGATTCAGTGGTGCCCCAGAGATAAGGCCTAACCCATTGTTTAGTTTCAATTTTATTTCAAACGACAAGGAACTGTACTATACATATAACCTCATTGATAAATCTATAATCACGAGGGTAGTTTTGAACCAAACAACGTATCATCGTCAGCGATACATATGGAGTGAAGAAACTCAGAGTTGGAATCACTATCTTTCCGTTCCGAGAGATTACTGTGACACTTATGGTCTTTGTGGACCAAATGGAAAGTGCATTATTAGTGCCATGCCAGTCTGTCAATGTTTAGAAAAATTCAAGCCAAAGTCACAAGAGGCATGGAACACAATGAACTGGTCTCATGGGTGCAAGAGAAATAAGGAATTAGAATGTCATAATGGTGATCGATTCATCAGATTTGATGAGATCAGATTGCCTGATGCTACATATTCTTGGATCAACAAAACTATGAATCTCAATGAATGCAGGGCTAAATGCTTACAAAACTGTTCTTGTACGGCCTATACAAATTTAGATATTACTGGAGGAGGCAGTGGCTGTGCTATTTGGTTTGATGATCTGGTGGATATCAGACAGGTTTCCGCTGGAGGCCAAGAGCTATATGTTCGGGTGCGCGCCTCAGAAATAGGTATGTGAATAAGCCACCGAAGTTAAATCATTTCCTTGATTACAGCTTCTTTAGTGGGTTTCTAACTATATATTCTTCATTTTACTAAGATGACCGTGAAGTGCCTAAAGCTAAAACTAAGATGGAGATTGCAGTGATATCTACACCTACCATTTTCGTGGTCTTTGGGATACTAGTGGCCAGCTATTACCTCTGGAAAAGAAAGGCAAAGTGTGCAGGTATGTTGCTTAGACTGATCACTTTCACTAAATTAATGACCATCTTGTTCGCTTTAAATTTCTATTAGGGTTATTAATGAATGGAAACAAATAGTTTCAACAGAGTATTTCTATATGGTGGACAAATTTTCGTGTTCCTGTGAAAGAAATTTGTTAAATGTTCCAAAATTAACAAGTTAGCTGTGCCAGCTGATGTATTTATTGCTATGAAAGGAGCCACTTTACCTGAATCAACACTTTTTCTAGCGATCGCATTTCATTTTAGTATCGGTTCACAGAGGATATTAGCTAAATAGGATTTTGATCTAATGTTCTGATCATTTTCAGCACATCGAAAAGTTTTGTATCGATAATTTGTATCGAAAAGTTTTGAACTAATACTTCAATAATTTGTAATTAATTTCTATTCTTTTTATTAATATGGTGTCGATATTTCCCTGCCTAGTGAGAATGGCAAACTCCAGGAAAAATGATCATGAGATCGATGATGGACAAAAGGAAGACTTGGAGTTACCACACTTTGACTTCACTGCAGTAGCTAATGCCACCAACCACTTTTCAATCAACAACAAGTTAGGAGAAGGCGGATATGGACCTGTCTACAGGGTAAACATTATAAATATTTAGCAAACTTAATATAAGAGAACCTAGGCATTTTGTTTCATGCAGAACAACACAAGTAGTTTATCAGAATTTATCTTTCAGGGTAAGCTAGAAGATGGACAAGAAATCGCTGTGAAGAGGCTGTCATTGAGTTCGAGACAGGGATCGAATGAGTTCAAAAATGAAGTGATACTGATTAAAAAGCTTCAGCACAGAAATCTTGTGAAGCTTCTCGGTTGCTGCATTCAGAGAGAGGAGAAAATGCTGATTTATGAATACATGCCCAACAGAAGCCTGGACTCCTTCATTTTCGGTAGGGATCGATCCCTAGTAACCTAATCAACTTAGTTGGCCTAAAATTGAAAAAAAGTGTTACAGGTTTTTGTTTCTATCGAATTTATTGTTTTGGTATTCACATAAATAGCAGTTTAGCCTGATATGAAAACATGATGGCTTATTAGATCAAACGAAAGGTAAACTGCTAGACTGGTCCAGGCGTTTTAACATTATCTGTGGGACTGCAAGGGGGCTTCTCTATCTACATCAAGATTCCAGATGTAGAATCGTACATAGAGATCTCAAAGCAAGTAATGTTTTACTGGATAATGACTTGAATGCAAAGATTTCTGATTTTGGTTTGGCTAGAATGTTTGTGGCTGACCAAACTGAAGGCGAGACAAGCAAAGTGATGGGGACTTAGTAAGACATCTGATCCATGAGCTATATTTAACATCCATATACTAGCATTTATTTGTTCTTATTTTATTGGCTTTCTTCAGTGGTTACATGGCGCCGTAATATGCTACTCGATGGTCTATTCTCGGTGAAATCTGATGTCTTTAGTTTCGGGATCTTATTGCTTGAGATAATAAGTGGAAAGAAAAGCAGAGGGTTTTACCATCCGGACGACAGTCAAAGCCTTATTGCACATGTAAGTATTCTTAAGGAATTATCTCACCTAAAAGCTTAAGCTGTTAGATGAGACCCAGAATATTATTTATATTATTCTCTAACACACCCGTTCAAGTGAAAACCTTTTGGACTTGAAACTTGCACACAGACCCACTCCACCTCGTGTTTGATTTTTATCAAATAGAATGAGAGATGAGATTTGAACTCATGACCGCTGGGTCAGCAAGGCTCCGATACCATGTTAAGGAACCATCTCACCTAAAAGCTTAAGTTATTAGGTGAGACCCCAAAATATAATTTATTTTAGTCTCTAACAAGTAATATTGAAAGTTAAATTGCTTTGTTAAATGTGATGAGTTAAACAATGACAAAAGTTCTTTTGTATGTGTTAGACATGGAGATTGTGGAATGAAGGCAAAACAATAGAGCTGATTGACTCTCTGATAGATGAGTCATGCAATCCGTCAGAAGTGATGAGATGTATACACATTAGCCTCTTATGCGTGCAACAGCATCCAAATGAGAGGCCATGCATGGCATCTGTAGTATGGATGTTGGGAGGAGAGAGTGAATTGCCTAAACCCAAAGAACCAGGTTTTCTTAATCACAGAGGTCTGCATGAATCAAGTTTCACTCCGAGCAAGGTTGGATTATCTTCAAGCAATGAGGTTACTGTCTCTCTCTTAGAGCCTCGGTAGCTTATTGCCGAATCAAATTTTCACTACATCGTAACGTGTAGAATGCGAAACTTATATGGCTTTATCTGGTTAGGAAGACTGGAATTATATTTGAAAACTTTGTATCAGGATGATCAATTGTTCTTATTGTATGTTGACCAAGAGTGACTCTTGAAGCAAAATAAATTACAGCAGAATCTTTGACACTATCAAAGATTGTTGTTGTTGCTATTCAAATGGAAATCTTTATCTTTTATTCTATGTAACAGAAAATCAGATTTTCCTGGATAATATCTTGCAATTCTGTTTTCTTTTAATGTATAAATAAGTGCATTGAAATTCAATAATGAACCAGTTCTGCTGCAATGATTATAGCAAAATTAGTCTTCTCTGCAATATCATCAACACATTGTATCAGAGATGCTTTTTCTTGAGGGAATTGTGTGATTGAGAGAGCCTAATCACTTGAGAGATCACAACCTACAAACACAACCAACAAACATTAATGAGAATGAGAGATCATAAACACAACCCACAAACACTTGCCATCTATACACAAACTATTGAAGAATTGCCAAATAGGAAATGTTGAAGACCCTGTATCCTGTCATAAACAGGAAAGATTGCAATAAGGAGAGGCCTGGAATCGCTGCACCAAATCCCGCTACAATCCTTATTGAATTCAATTAGAAGAGTTATATAAATATAGTAATACAGAGTTAGACTTGAATATTTCAATATTTGTAGGGCTCTCTTGCTCATGTATAAATAGTCTCTGCTAACTCAGAACAAAACATAATAGAACATTATTTTTGTTCCCATTGTTTCTTCATGGTATCAGAGCTGGTATCTAATTCCTTCTTGATTATTTAGCTTATGGACAACCCACTCGAAATTGATTGTGCTGATAGCACCAATACTTCATCCAATCAACCTCTCAATAATTCTGCAGATAGCTCCAGCAGATTATTCAACACTTCCAATAGTATGGAAGGAGAACCAAATCCCAATCAACGTCTAGGGTCAGTGTTGCTCAATGAATTTAATTATCTTCCTTGGTCACGAGCTGTAACAATTGCTCTTGGTGGAAGATCAAAGCTTGGCTATGTCAATGGCCATATCAAACCTCTTGACTCCTCTTCACAAGCATATGAAGCTTGGCAGTGTAAGGACCAACTTGTTATGTCATGGCTACTCAATTCTATGGAAAATCAAATAGCAGAAATATTTAGCTACTCTGGATCTTCCCTGGAAAATTGGGAAACTGTGAAGGAGATGTATGGAAACCAGAACAATGCAGCCCGCATTTTCTAGTTAAAGAAGGATCTCTCCAATTTACAAAAGATGGCAAGACCTATGTTCAATTACTGGGAAACATGAAAAATATGTGGAACAAACTGGCGTTATATCGTCCCTTTACAACTGATGCAGCAGAATTAAAGAAACGAGAAGAGGAGGATAAGATTTTCCAACTTCTAGCCAGCCTTGGTTCAGATTATGAAGATCTGTGCAGTCGAATTCTCATGAATCCTGAACTCCCATCTCTTACCAGCATATGTGCCACCATTCAAAGAGAAGAGGCTCGCAGAAAAGTGATGAATTATGAGCCTAAAATTCCATTGTCTGGAACTCGTGCATATGCTGCTAACAGATTTCAGAAGAATGACAGACCCTACAAAGGCAAATGGCCTGACTTGAAATGCAACCATTGTCATAATATTGGGCATTCTATTGAGAGGTGTTGGATACTTCATCCAGAACTGAAACCAAATTTTGAAAAGGAAAAGAAAACACATAGAGACTATGAGTATAAGGCTCATATTGCTGCTTCTCACTCCACTGATTTGTATCCCGGTAACAGTGAGAAGGTATTTTGCAATCCAACAAATATCCTTAGTAGTTTTGCTACTTATCTTCAAGACAAAGGAAATTCTGCCACCACAGCATCAACATATGATTCCAATTCCGCTACTCTTCTTGAAAAATTTGCGAATTTCCTAGACAAATCTGCAGAAGGCTCACCAGAAAATTCAGAAGGTATGTTGACTGCATTTAAAATTGCCTTGATTGCTAGCAATGTGCATAATTTTTGGGTCATTGATTCAGGTGCCACTGATCATATAACTAATAAACAAAATAGTTTATTTGAATTCGAAGAATTTTCTCCTCCAACTCATGTGTCAATTGCTAATGGAAAGCATGTTTCTGTAAAAGGACAAGAAAGATTAAATTATTATCTCATAATCTAGAATCCTCAGTTTTGTATGTCCCATCTTTTCCATTCCAACTACTCTCCATTGGTAAAATCACTCGAACATTAAATTGTCGCGTTATATTTGATTCTCAACGAGTTATTTTTCAGGACCTCATCACCAAGAAGACGATTGGTGAAGGTTTCTTTCATCAAGGGCTTTATTATTTCTCAAGTCCTCCGCAAAATAGCGTGTATCACCAAACGTCAGCTTTTTCCACTTTCCGTCAGGAACAACTCCTATGGCACCAACATTTGGCTCATCCCTTAGACATTGTCCTTACCAAATTAATGCCCAGTTTAGAGATCAAGAAAATTTCATGTGATACCTGTCACTTGTCAAAATCCACTAGACTTCCATTTATGTCTTCATTGTCTAGAACTAGTAGTATGTTTGATATCTTTCACTCAGATATTTGGGGACCAACTATTGAATCTTTTGATGGTTACAAATATTTTGTTTCTTTCGTCGATGATTTCTCCCGTGTTACTTGGATCTATCTTTTAAAGCTTAAGAGTGAAGTTATGAATGTTTTTCAGGATTTTCATGCAATGATCATGATTCAATTCTCTACAAAAATTAAAACTCTTCGAACTGATAATGGCACTGAATACATGTCTAAAAATATGTCACATTATCTAGCAACTCATGGTATTTTACATCAGTCAAGTTGTGTGGATACACCCCAACAAAATGGGATTGCTGAACGGAAAAACCGAGACCTATTGGAAAAAACTAGAGCATTGATGATACAAATGCATGTCCCTAAAATTTTTTGGTCTCATGGTGTGTTATCTGCTGCATATCTAATCAATCGGCTACCTAGCCGAATATTATCTTCTGTATCTCCTCTTGAAATATTGCAGAAGAATCCACCTGATCTCTCCCATTTAAGAGTATTCGGCTGCACTTGTTATGTGCATATCCAAACTCCACACAGGGACAAGCTGGACCCAAGGGTTGCCAAATGCATTTTTCTGGGTTACTCATCTACACAGAAAGGGTATAAATGCTATCACCCTCCATCCAGAAAGTTATTTATATCACGGGATGTTAGATTTGAGGAAAGCTGCAAATATTTCAGTGGCATGAACCAGCAAGAAAGATTGATAGACCTGTTTCCTCTACCAATTCCAGCTCCCACAGACTTGAATTCATCATCATACGATCAATCGGCTGCCAGCAATATTCCACCTTCGTCAGACGACATGTCTCCTGCCAGCAGTATTCCACCTTCATTAGACGACATGTCTCCTGCCAGCAGTATTCCACCTTCGTTAGACGACATGTCTCCTACCAGCAGTATTCCTCCTTCGTCAGACGACATGTCTCCTTCACAAAACAGAGACGTTCCCATTACTTCGCATATTGATGACAGTAACAACTCTAATGACAATCCTCCCATCACAACTACAGGGATGACTTCTGATTCAACAATTGTCAAACCTCTGGTTATGAATTATGAGGGAGACTCTCCACAGCCACGAAGAAATCCATCCCGTCTTCGAGTCCCTCCAACAAAGTTACGTGATTATGCCACTTATGCAGCAAAACATCCCATCTCCAAGACTCTCACATACCAGAATCTCTCGACAAATCATTTTGCCTTTCTTATGGCTATCTCTAGTGTGCAAGAACCATATACTTTTCAGTAGGCTAATTCACAGGAAGAATGGAGATAGGCAATGCATGATGCAAGCTCTAAATCAAAACAACACCTGGAGTGTAGTAAAGCTTCCAAAAAATAAACATGTTGTAGGCAGCCGCTAGGTGTACAAAATCAAGTTTAAAGCTGATGGAACAATTGATAGGTACAAGGCGCGTCTTGTGGCTCAGGGATACACCCACCTTTGGGGTGGATTACAAAGAAACTTTCGCACCCGTCGCGAAGATGAATACTATTCGGGTGCTGCTTGCGGTAACTGTGAATAATGGATGGATGATGTGTCAAATGGACGTTAAAAATGCTTTCTTACACGGAAAGCTTGAAGAGGAGGTTTATATGAAGTTGCCCCCAGGTCATCCTCAAAGTTCAGACTCTACCTTAGCTTGTTGCCTTCACAAATCCATCTATGGGCTAAAGCAATCTCTTCGTGCCTGGCATGCACAACTCAGTACGGTTTTTGAAGACATTGGGTTCACACGTAGCAATGCAGATTCTAGCCTATTTGTTAAGCTTACGCCCAAGGTCAAGCTAATGGTCCTCATATATGATGATGATCTTATTATTGTGGGAAATGACGACAAAGCAATATCTCATCTAAAGACTACCCTGCAACAACATTTCCCCATTACAAACCTTGGTGCTTTAAAGTATTTCCTTGGGATTGAAATGGCTTCCTCTAGCAAAGGGCTATTCCTCAATCAACGCAAGTATGTTCTGGACTTGCTCCAAGATGCCAAGATGATGGATGCAAAACCGGCTCCTACGCCGTTGGATAGTAAGTTGAAACTTGATACAACTAGTGAACCTCTTCAGTCCTTACAGTACTATCAACATCTGGTCGGTCGGCTTATTTATCTTATGATCACATGACCCGACATCACCTACGCAATTAGCCTCGTAAGTCAGTTTATGCATGCTCCCACAAGTTTTCACTTACAGTTGGTAAAAAGAATTATGCGTTATCTCAAGGGTTTTGTTGGTCGTGGAATTGTTATGGCTAATAATGGTCATACTCAAATCACTGGATATAGTGATTCTGATTGGGCAGGAAATGCTATTGATCGCAAATCAACCACTGGATTTTGCATATTTGTTGGAGGTAACTTAATTTCATGGCGCAGTAAAAAGCAACATGTTGTCGCACGTTCTAGTGCAGAAGCCGAATATCGTGCAATGGCGTCAGCAGCCTGTGAATTAATTTGGCTTAAAAGTCTGTTACTCGACATGGGATTTTCTAGTAGTCTTCCGATGACGCTATTTTGTGACAATCAAGCAGTCATGCATATTGCCGCTAATCCCGTGTTTCATGAAAGAACTAAACACATTGAAGTTGATTGTCACTTTATTCGTCAACAAGTTCAATTACAGACCATCAAAACATGCTACATTCGCAGCCAAGATCAACTAGCTGATGTATTTACAAAGGTCTTGACTTCAACTCACTTCCATCAACTGCTTTCCAAGCTTGGCTCAATTAATCCTCTTGATCTAGCTTGAGGGGGAGTATTGAAGAATTACCGAATAGGAAATGTTGAAGACCCTGTATCCTATCATAAACAGGAAAGATTGCAATAAGGAGAGGCCTGGAATCGCTGCACCAAATCCCGCTACAGTCCTTATTGAATTCAATTAGAAGAGTTACGTAAATATAGTAATACAGAGTTACACTTGAATACGTCAATATTTGTAGGGCTCTCTAGCTCATGTATAAATAGTCTTTGCTAACTCAGAACAAAACATAATACAACGTTATTTTTGTTCCCATTGTTTCTTCACAAACACATCAAAATGAACCTAGAAATGTCATTCACAGAAGTTGCACCTCCAATATTTGATGGGATAAACTATCAAGTTTCGGCTGTCAGAATGGAAGCCTACCTTGTTTGGTCTAGGATTGATTTCTCCTAGGCTTGTTTGGTCCAGGCCTGATTTCTTGGCCAATAGATGCTAAATCATAATCATCTTCACCCACATCTATGTTTTCATCAACAAACTCTTCAAAATCAGATCTGGTATTTTGTATGGCCTTATATGGACCATATTTCGTAGGTGCTGAGCCCACTATTCTATTACTTTATCGAATTCACCTCATCTTTCATATCCTTGTACATCCTAGGCAACAACTCGAGTTGTTGCCCTATAATTTGCAATTAGAAAGCTACATCAGCATTTTGTGTTGCTGATTCGTTGTTTTCAAATATGCTTTGAATCTGTAAAATTTGGTTAGGAGCACAAAAAATATATATCAAGGCTTTTCACTCTAATAAGCTTATATGTTTTTTACCTCACAACTTGCTTTCTTTTGGTTCTTTAGGAACTAAAATCAATACATTGAAGTCAGTACACTTTGCGGCGCACTCTAATTATAATTTTCAAACTCAAGAAGCTATAAAAATACTGAAAACAAAGGAAAACAAAACTACGATTATGATTTCGCGAGTAGCAATGCAAATTTGTACGAATTGTGGACGAAATAAAATAGAAGCAAATATTAGCAAAAACAATTACTTGACTCCTAGACAACCCAAATATAATAGAAACAAAGATTTTTGACAAAAATACACAGTAAGGATCATGTTTTGACCTCTTACGCAATTTTTACGTAGAAGAATTGAAACCTAGACCAAACGACCTCGAAATAACCTCCAATTCAAAATTTAGTATTGAAATACCAAACAAACAACAACACTCAATTTATAGTCATTCTCTTACTTCTAGTTACCCAACCCTGCATTTTTTATCATTTTGCGGTACAATTGAACCTCCAATTAAAACCTCTAGAAACAAATATCAAAAAAATCCAAAAATTAATATATGGTGTGATCTCAACCCCAATACACAGAATATGAAGTTTCAATTGTTTCTAAGGTGTGTTGCTTAAGGTTCACTAAGGTATTGTATTTGCGGCAGATTTGAACCTTGAATTAAAACCTTAAGTAAACAATATTACAATAATCCCAAATTTAATATATGATGTGATCTCACCCCCAATAGAAAGAATATTAACTTTCAATTGATTCCAATGTGATTTTCTTATGTTTCATTAGAGTTGTGTTTTCTGCGGTAAAAATTGAATGATCCTTCAAATTTCAATTAATCCTTCTATCTCTCTCTCTCTTTTTAATATACTGATATGATAAGACAGTAAAAAGATGAAATATAGCTTTTTTTTGCTTAGATGATGTAGATACGAAGAACAAGAAGATGGACGCAAACACTAAAAAAATTTTAGGAACACTAAAAAAACAAAAATGATAGAAGGATATGATCTTGTTTTTGGAGCCTAGCTCTGATACCAACTGATGTGTGATCAAAAGCCCTCAAATATGTTGTTGTTTGAGCTATTTTTGTAATTTTTTCTTGTTTTTTTCCAGATCTCTCAGTTCAGAATAGTTTGTAATCTCTCTAAAGCGATTTTTATTTTCCAATAAACTTCTGTCCTGTTTTTATGTTTCCCTTGAGAGGATCTACCCTGCAAAGTTCATATGTAAAAGAAAAATAGAAGACAATAGGCTCTGATTTAATTGTCTTGGATTTGCTCTGAATTCCGATATTAGCAAATGGAAAATTGATACAGATCAGAATGAGACTGCCTTTCAAAGCTAATTTGGTGCTCACATTTCTGTCATTGAATTGAAGGTTATTCACTAGGAATAGCATTAGCTATAACAACAGGCTCAATTCATAAAAGTATAAGAAAAATAAATAAATTAAAACCATAGTCTTGTAGGAAATAAATTGAATGAAAATTGCATTTGTTATCACGAGAAAAATTAAACCCTCTACTTTTCAACAGACCGTTGTGTGTCTAAATTTGAAGCAGCACAACCCAACCTCATTTCTCTAACCGATGTCAAGGAATCCCATAAATCCAATTCTTGTCGTGTATATCAATTGGTTCATCCTCCAACCACAACTAAGGATTGCGAAGAGGATGGATGCAAGTGTTTTCTCCATGTTTTTCAACCATTACAACATTATATCTTTCCTACAAAATTTTAAAAAAGTCAACTATAATAAAAGAATTAAAAAAAATGCAACGAAAAATTTCAACAGAAATGGCTCGCACCAAGATCTTGTTCCTAAAAATAAATATGTTAAAACATCTAACAAATAAACACTGGACAAAAAATTAAGAAAAAATAATTTAAAATTCTTCTCAGTAATTTTTTTATTAAATTAAATTTAAAATTTGTTGATTGCCTGTTACTTACCTTATTGCATTATGGTTTTCCTAGTGACCACCCCTTGTTTTACGTTTCCTACCAAAAAAATTATGGCATTTTCAATACATTAATTAGTTTTTTGAAATTTTAAAAAAGTTATATATTAATTCAAAAAAATTATATATATCATCTTACATTTCCTCAAAAAATGGTTCTTCAAAAAATGGTTCCTAATCACATTTGTCATGAAACAAACAACTTCAATATTTATAAACCTAAAAAATATCTTTTAAATAAGGGATTCAACGTATGCTACTAGGAATGGATAACCTTCAATTGGTATCGTGTATAGCAGGTGCCTCTAATGACTACACCTAATCAACAATATGATCACTGACTTTACCAACATTACCACCGATTGACCAATAATAGTAGTTGTTTTCTTTGAACTTTTTCTTGGCATCTATAAAATATAAAAAAAGTTAATTCTGGATTTCAATGTAAAAAACTCATAACCATAGATAAAAACATCAATATCTACATGGTCTATGTATGAAACATAAAAAAAATACTATATTTAATGTAGATAAATCTAAAAGCTCTCTCTCAATCAAAAACTAGACAAATCCAAACCAAAGTCTCACATATTTATGAATAACCATATTCAATGAATTTTATCAAAATCTAAACTTAGAATTAATCCATTCAATATTTTTTTATCAACTCAAGATCTCAAAATCCAAACAGTACTAATAATCTTCAACAAAATCAACAATGCCTCACACCTTCTATTAACAATTTAATTATTCAATTTTAAAATGATTGGATGAGTGATTGGTAGACCCTTTATTTTGATGATTTGGTAAATGTATCAAGAGTAGTAATAGTTTTCACAAAGGAAAAACAATACCCTATTTCAGTGGGCTACAATTTGAATGCATTAATAGAACGACTAAGTATAAGGCTTGTGTCATCGGATTTGAAGCTACTTTATAACTCAAAGATAAGAAGCTTAAAGTTTCCTGGATTCCATGTCAAATTGGCCATATCAGAACTACCTCATGAAGTTGGCCAATAAATTTAAAGAGATCAAGTTCACCCACATGAGTAGAGATAAAAATTAGTTTGCTAATGCTTTGGCAACTCTAGCTTTACTGACACAAATTATTACTAGGGATAAGATTCAACCAATTGACATTGAAGTTAGAAATCTATAAGCTTATATGTACAATTGAAAAATCACAAGATGGGAAACCATAATGCAATAATATTAAGGGGTTTCTTCAACACCAGGAATACCCTTACGGAGCTTTTAATACAAATAAGAAGACTTTAAAGAGAATGGACACAAACATTTATTTGGATCGAGAAATTATACATAAAAGGTCATTCGACGAGACTCTGCTTAGGTGTCCCGAGTGAAAAGGAAATTGAGCAAGCCTTGCAGGAAAGTTCATGAAGGTATTTGTGCCACCTATGATAATAGTCAAACTATGGCAAGGCCAAGGTAAAAATCTGGATATTTTTGGTTAACCATGAAGAGAGATTATGCAGACTATATTCATTTTGTTGGCAATTGACTACTTCACTAAATGGTTAGAAGCTAATTCTTATGCCAATGTAAAATAAGTAGTTAAGAAGTTCATTGAGAAAGATTTTTTTTTATTTGTCGTTATGGTCTGCCAACAAGAGTGATAACTAATAACACTTAAAACTTCAATGAAAAGTTTATTGTCGAACTTTGGGCCAAATAAAAGATTAAATATCAAAACTCTTCCCCTTACAGATTAAAGATGAATGGAGTAGTTGAGACACCCATGAAAAGAGATCTACTTCGAGACTTAGAAAAAACCAACGAAAAAAAATCTGACTTAGAAAAACAATCAAATAACAATTTAGTTTACCTTAGATAAGGTGTACCGGAGGTGATGCATCTTTTCTTTGCACAAGTCCCCTTACCTAGACTCTCGTAGACCATTAGGTTTCCTATTGACCTTAATACTAGGTGGTGACTTCTAAAAATTATAATCGTAATTCTACTATTATAAAAAACTCCTTTCCCGCACACCACCTCCCCTCTCTAGGGGTGGCCACACGCGAAGCGCGAAAAAAAAGAGTCAACATGACACTCTATATACTATAACAACTCCATAAATATTTGGATCATGAGGAACCATGAGAAACTTAGGTTGTATTTGGTTAGTGTCTTAATATATAAGAGATAATTATAAAAAAGATAGAAACTGTTTAGTTGAAGGAATAAAGATAAAAATATAGTTTTGAAACGAATTTATATTATTTTAAATAATTTATATTATTTATATTATTTTATTTTGGGGATTAACCCAAAATATTATGATTTGATCTATTAAATAGCAAGAGTTATTCCCTGGACACGGAGCGTGGATCGGGTTGGGATGTGTCACGCTTGATGTGAGGATGACGTAATTGGAAAATAATTGAAATTCAGCACGATTATAAAAATATTTTGAGCATAGAAAAAAGAAAAAGAAAAAGGGAAATAAAGATGGAGAAATCATTGCAGCGTGGGCCCAAAGTTGATTTTGGTAGGAGCAAGAAACAAAACGATAAATAAATAAATAAAAAGAAAGAAGAAGAAGCAGAAGTTGTTAGAGGTCGGTGTCCAAAGACAGTTTTATTTTTGTTTTTATTTTTATTTTTATTTTTATTTTCGAGGGGAAAGGAGGCACACTGGGGGGGCTGCTCTAGCCGGTAGCCTGAGTCCAAAAACTTTAAAGTCGCTTCGTAAAAAGCCGAAGGTAAAGAACAGCTCTCTCACAGACGCTCGCTCAGGTCAGGTCCACAAACCGTATACTTGACTTCAGATGTTGCAGCCGGGTTTTAAAAATATTTTTGAATTTTTTTTATTTTAAATTAAAAATTTAATATTTTTAAATTATTTTAATGTTCTAATACAAAATAAAATAAAGAGAGGAGGGATTTAATCAATATAAAAATATAAAAATATAAAAAAGAGTACGGAGCTTTCAATGAAAAAAAATGAAGACTACAAAGATGAAATAGGAGCTGAACCTGCTCTGTAATATGAATTTTGTGAAGTTAGAAAGTCCTGTTTGGATGAAATGCCCACTTGGGCCTAATAGTAGAATTTTGATTTCGGCCAGTATGGTTTCTTCCAAACTGGCTTACACAATCGTACCGGGCGGGGGTGGGGGTTTCATAGTATTAGAGATTTTAATCTCAATTATTATATGTAGATGGGCCTCATAAGAGGATATATTGGGCTCAAGGTTCAAGCTCATGTATTGATGGGCTTCAAATGAGAGCCTCTTCTGGATTTTGGAAAAAGAAAACGGTGCGCTGGCCTTTCTTGCAGCTTCTAGGATGCTTGTATTTACCAAAGGCCAAGAAATCAGGATGGCAAAACGAGAGAAAAGAAATCCATGGCATAGAAACCAGCTTTGAGAAATTTCATCAGAATTAAAGGTTCAAGATGTTGATAAATTTTCTGTTTATTATAGACGTATAAAATGCTTGTATTTTTTACATGTTTATTATGAATTATTTAATTTTTTGCAAAATAAAGGTTCATCTTAAAAAAAAATATATAAAGTTATTTTTATGTTCAATATCGTGTTTAATGAATATACAATAAAAATGTTGACTCTAATATTGGATTAATCTATTTTAAAATCCTATAAAAAAATATAGAATAAATAATGTTTCATTTATGCTCTTCATCTTATTTTTAAGTCAAGTCCTTTCTAAGTAAAATTGTCAAATCACATGATATAATCTTTATTACTATATTAAGTGGAGTGTAATTAAAAGATTTAAATGAATATGAATTGCGTAAACAAAATATCTTATATTTGTTTTCTTTTTAATATATTTTAAAAAAAAAATCTCTTACCCAAGGCCTGTTAAGTATTTTATGAAAATATTAAATATATATATAAACCTTCGCCAAATTTGTCCAAGGTCTGCCATTACCCGATATAGAAAAAATAGCTAATAAAAATTGATAGAACAGCTAGATTATTGTATTTATATTTATTTATTGCATAAATTCCGGCAATAGAGGAATGAATGGGAGAATGGGTTTATTTATAATGTTTGAATTATCTATCATGATTCATCATGATGATAGTAATAATAAATAAATAAATATTATGGGTTATTTTTTTTTTAAATTTGGTAATTTATTTAAATTATTAATTATATTTTATTATTATAATTATTAAATCTATAATATTTAAAATATATATATATATATATATATATATATATATATATATGTGTGTGTGTGTGTGTGTGTGTGTATTATTTAAAATAATTTCACAAGTTAACAACAATATTAAAAACATGGTAACCAAATACACGAAATTGTTCTTCATTAAACCTCAAATTCAACCATAGTCAAACATCTTTTAAGCCTTCATTTGTTGTGGATTCAGCTGAATTTTTCACATAAAAATTGTTGAATTTCATGCTATACAGAGCACCATCTCTGTTCTTCCCATTTTTGTCATATATTTGTAGCTTTTTGCAAAAACTGATCACCTTCATTAATCATACCACTATTATGCATAACCTTTAATGAATTAAGGTTAACGTGACCATATCTTTTTTTCCATAACACACTCTCATAAGATTTTGCACTTAAGACATGCCCTTTCACAACATCCATATTCAAATAAAAGCTATTACCTTCCATCTTAATTTTTGCTATTGCTGAATTATGTGAATCAGTAATGAAGCAAAAACTTCCTTTAAATGATACTTCATAGCCATTTTTCAGAATTTGTGCAACACTCAGGATGTTTTGATCCAATTATGGAATGTAAAGAACATTTGAAATGACTTTCATACCTTTGGTTGTGTTGACAATGACACTGCCTTTACCCCTGGCCTTCACAATATCTCCATTCCCCAACTTGATCTTTGGCTTAATTGATTGATCGATTGAAGAAAAAATCGACAAATACTTTGTCATATGGCTAGTACAGCCACTGTCAAGTAGCTGCCAGTTTGAAGAGCCATGAATAGATGCTCCTCATCATCCTTGTCTTCCTCGGTAACATTTGCATGTTGTTGTAGTTCTTGCTGGGGTTGCCTCCTTTTTATTCTACAAAACTGCTCATTATGACCATGATTATTACAAAAAGCACAATGGAGAATAGTTTTTTTCTTAAACCAACAATCTTCCACAGCATGATTTGTTATTTTGCAATAAGAACAAGGTGAGAAAATCTATCTTTACTGAGGCATAATATCCCTGTTCTTAGGAAATGTATTTGATTTCCTGCTGCTGAAGTTTTTCTTAGATTGAAAAACATTGTTTGCTTGAAAAGCACCTTCAACTGATTCATCATCCCTCATTTCTATTCTTTGCTCCTGTATATGCAATTTGCTAATCAACTCTACAATCAAAAGGTTTTGCAAATCGCAAGACCCTTCTATGGCAGAAATCTTAGCTTCAAATTTCTGAGGAATGGACATCATAAGTTTTTCTACTACCTTATGATGTCCATTCCTCAGAAATTTGACAACCTTGACTCTGCTACTACCTTCATATTCGACTACCTTATGATCTTGCTTAAATGCAAGTAACTTGACAACCTTGACTCTGCTACTACCTTCATATTCGACTTGTAGCTTGTCCCATACAAGCTTTGGTGTTTCTAGATCCATGATCTTGGTGAAGATGTGATGTGCAAGCCCTGAGTGTAGGCAGGTGATGGCTTTGTCCTTCTTCAATTTCTCTTCTTCGTGTGCTCGCATTTGAGCAAGAGTAGGATTTGTTGGTAAGGTTGGTGGATCAACATTAGACATTACTACATTCCACAGCCTTTGAGCCCTTAAATGGAACCTCATCTTGACAGCCCAGATATGGTAGTGTTCCCCAGAAAACACTAGAATTGCAGCACCATTATTGCTAGAGGTAGACATGATTTAATAAGCAATCTCACTTTGTTTTTGCATACACCCTCTCTATGTTTCACTCAAAAAAAAAAATACCCCACAGTCCCGTAAGAATATTGTTCTGATACCACTGTTGGACTTTTGATTTGAACAATAACTATTTAGAACAATTACTGTTGAGATTCAAAATATAGAAAAACAAGAAATCCTGAAGAACCAAAAAATCACATTCATTCTCTTCAATTGAAACTTGCCTATTTATAGGCTTACAAGAACTAGAAATTGAAATAAACTAGAACTCTCAATAGACTAGGAGTGGTTATTGGATAAATGATAGGTTTGTTGATAAAACCTATCATGAATAGTAATTTCAACTAAATTAAAAGACTACAACTAAATCTTCTTATCTTCAAAGCTAATCTCATTAAAATCTAACAGATAGACCATGAAGCCTGATTAGCCTAGTCAATGAAACTAGATTGGCCTACATCACCACAATAGACACCACAAGATGACTAATTGCTGGTTTTCATCACTAGACTAAAAGTTTCCTTATAGTCCAACTCAGGATGTTGGCTAAACCCTTAAGAAACAAATCTGACTAATTGCTGGTGTTCATCACTCTAGTGATCATTGGGTGAGTTCGGGAATAAGGGGGCATGGGAAGTAGAGAGTGAATTTGAGACGCACGGGTCCCAATATTGTCTGAAGGACTAGCTAGGGCATGGATTAGTAAAGGAGAAAAGAGATGAGAAACTCCTTGGATAATGTGAAGATGAGGTCGAGTATGACATCATTGGCAAATTTGCTGTTTGCGCTTGGGTCACCGAAGATGAGGCGGGGAGCAATGTTGGGTTGATGACATGAGAAGAAGCTCTCGAAAATGGTTGTGACTGGCAAGGTCGTTCAGTAGTCATGCATGGTCAGAGATGATTTTGTAAGTGGGTACCGAGTTTCATCAAACAACACCTGATGAGTGTAATACACATGCTAATTTGAGAAAGATTCATGAACATAAACATTTCAGGTCATAGAATAGCCTAAAAAAATATAAGGGATAGACTTTGGCTCTAGCTTAATCAGGGTGCAAGGTTGCTACCAAAGTTTTGTAGTTTATGATAACTTGGTTGACACCCAAACAAAGCCTCAAAAGGAGAGATACTATGAATTAGAGGTGTGGGCATATGGTTAATGGGGTAAATTGCAACGAAAGCTAAAAGAGAATGGTTTGTTCCTGTTCACTGTGACTCATTGTCACTGCGGACAGGATATCTGCTCTGGTGCTTCGCGCACGGACTTTTGCCTTTTTTTTTTGCCTCGTCAATGAACAGTGTATTAACAAAATAACCCCTCGAAAAAGACAAAAAACGCAGCCGATTTCAAGGGCTCAACGGTAATTGACCGCTTTCGGTCCAGACCAGCCTGGTTTGTCTGGCCATTTTTCTTTTTAATATTTCATGGCACAGTGTATTAACTATTTTGTCCCTCGAAAAGGACAAAAATCAGGCCTATGAGTGAGGGGCGTTCTAATAATTAGCCAATTTGTTTTTATTTTTTTTGTTTTTTTACTATTAGCGCGTCACCGGACGCGCCGTCCGTTTCCGCGCTCACGCGTGTTTTGGACAGCGCGTGCGGCTTACTCTGACGTCCAAAAATGCCCAATCGCCATCTAGAATGATTTTCAGGTATGTTATCTTCCACCTGGTGCGGCACGTGTGACACTATGGTGTCCAGAAACGTGTCAATGGTCGTTTGAATTCCCACCCCCCAACATTTCTCTCTCCTGCCTGAGCCAGCTGACATCAACGCAACTATTTTTTTAAAATTTCATTTTAGTCCCTGAACATTTTAATTTGTTTGTTCTGACCCTTATTGCTATTATATAGGTTTTGATTTTTATTCAATTTCACTCTTTAATTGAAATTGATTATATATTAGAGTTTCAATTAGGTCCTCATGCTTTTAATTTTTTGGGTTGGGCTGGAATTCTGAATATTTTTGGTATCAAAGTTCTCATTGATTTCAATTTCATCCTTCCATGCAAATTTATTATAAATCCTTAATATTTTCAGTATCAATGTTTGATTTCTTTCAATTTTATCCTTCTATGCAAGTTAATTATAGATTTCAGTTTCATTTCGGTCCCAATTCTTTTAATTTTCGGTTTTGTTTAAAATTATTTAATTTCAATGTTTGGATATACTTCAATTTTGTCCTTTAAATTAATTATATTATTTAAAATATGTCAAATTAATTATATATTTGTATATTTATGTCAAATTAAAGTATGTGAAACTAATTATATGTTTTAATATTTATTGAATATTATCGCCTAAAAATATATAGAGTGAGAAAAAACATGACCTAGGATTTTTTGAAGGAAAAAAATTAATATAAGTATTCTTAAATACATTTAATATAATAATATGATGAATAAATCTTATAAAAAAAATTGGCTTTGGATTTTAATTTCTTGCTCTTCTACTTAAGTTTATTTCTTAAAAAAAAATTGCAATGTTTTTATTTTTAATATTTCAGATCTAATATTACTGGGGGGAGAAGATAGCTAAAAAAAAAGACAAATTTACCTAGGTTATCTACTGTTAAAAAAGATGCAAGCCACTTCCCATTTCGATTAAACTATTCCTTTTACACGGCAAATAACTAATTATGGCACGCAAAAAAATTAAGTTGATTTCTTACAAAAACTACAATAGTTTTTATTTATAATGTGTCAAATCTAATATTACTACGACAAAAAAGCAACTCATAAAAAAAAGTTGACAAATTTACGTAGGTTATCTACAATTAAAAAATATACGAACCACTTCCCATTTCGATTACACTATTTCTTTTAGGCGGAAAAAAAATTATTTATAACATATTTTATCTATTATAATTTCATTAATTAAATATGAAAATAATTAATTACAGTATGTAAAAAATCAATTAGTTTTCTACATAGAAAAAAGCCTGGCGCAACATGCGGGCACGCATAGTCGTAGTAACTAGTTTGAAAGGTGTGTTGCCAATAGGAATAGGGAATACGGAAGACACCCTCGGTCCAGTTTCAACAAGATAGAAATAATAATACACGTAACATTAAATGTTACAAAATACATATTAAATTAAAAAGTATTATTAATGTTGATTTATTTTAATTTCCTTAATTTATTTTTAAAAAATAAAAAAAAAAAATTTAAACTTTGTCTAATCATGCATGCTTTATGTCATAACCATTTTTGGATTATTCCCCAAAATCTACTCAAAATAAAATAAAAATAACAAAAATAAAATAAAAAGAGGTTGGTGTTGGTAGAAAAATAAAGTTGGAAATTTTAGATGAATTCTAGAACCCGATTGTACCTCTATTGCGTCCAAAGATGAAGGAAAAGGCAGATTCAAGGTTGACATAAATGATTATTAGATAAATCTACATAAAATTAAGTCGAAAGACATAATTATATTTTAATAAGTCAATTTGATTTAATCATGCGTCAAATTATAGTTTAATTTTGTTTAGGAATTAATTTAGAGTCCAATTGGAGGATTTAATTAAGTGCAAGGACTTAATTATATTTTAAATTGGTCAAATTAATTTTACTAATGGCTTAATTGATGAAAAATCAAGTTCAGAACCCTAATTTGGGTTTAATTGAGAAGATTTGGAATTTTCAGAGACCAAATTTTATTTACATGTTAATTGGATGAAATCAAAGGTGAAATTGAAGAAAATTGAAAGATAATGGTCAATGAGGGTCAAATTACATAAATCTGAAACCAAGGACCAAAGTAAAAACGATGTGTAAAGTTAAGGCTGCTATTGAAATTTTGACAGGGATAAAATTACATAATTTTAAAAGTTTAAAGCTAATTAGGAGTACAATTAGAACAATCATAAATTAAGGAGCCAAAGTGTATTTATGCCACTCTGCAAGATTTGCAAGCTTGACTGCACTATTCAATGACCTAAACATTGCAGGCACGCCTTTGCAGAAGTTGAAGAGATCACATGTGTCTGCATGAAATGAACAATCAAATCATCATTCACGTTCTACAAATATCAATGAGCAATCGAATTGTCATTCACGTTCTATAAATACCAAGAACTGGAACATGCAGAAGGGGGGAGAACAAAAAAAGACATAACAGGGAGGAGAAACAGAGAACTAAGCACAAACACAAAAAGGAAAAAAGGCAGAAGAAGGAAGGGATATCAAAGACAACACAAAAAATAAGCTACGAGTAGCTACCGAAGCCATTAACCCAGTCTTCTTTGACCCTATTGCCTGCAGCACTGTCTCCATCTTCCTAAACATCAATGGTCTCAAGTCTTTCCTTCAACACCAGCAACCTCAACCTCCTCCTTCCCCCTCGTAAGCTATAGTCTTGTTTCCTCCTCTCTAGTTACCAGCCACTGTTTCTTGACCAACAGTTGACAACCATAGTTTTAAAACAAACCAACAACAACCCATAGTCCCTTTTAGCAACATCTGAATTTTTGTCCAACAGCCACCACCATTAGCTCCTAGGCATTGACGATAGCTCCTTTTTATCCACTAGTAACAACGATAGTTGTTTCCTCCTCTAGCGACAGACTAGCAGAGGTCGTCTCCTCTCTCCTTCAGCTGCAACCTTCAATCGCCTCTTGTAACCACCACATGCCACCATTCCTGGCACCACCACCATCGGCAGAACCAACTCGACCTCTTGTACACGGCAACAACGATAGGTAACCTCCTCCTCCTCCTCCTCTGTTAGTTATTGTTCATATGTTGAATAGTAGCAAGGGATGGACATTCTATCCAGCCCTACCCGAGAAAGATGTTGGGCCAACCCATTTCATTGGGCCCGATCTAGTTTTTTTTTAAAAAAAAATCAAAAAAATGCATTTTTAGAAGAAAAAAAACGTGTTGTTTTCGTGCATAGGATCGAATTCTAAAAATTTCCTAAGCATACTTTTTGTAAAAAAAAATACATCTTTTCTCATATTTGAAATGAAAAATGGGATATCATATCCATTTTATGATTATCTGTAAGATTTCGGTCAAAATATAATTTGTTCTTTTTTATTGTAAATTTTAATTATCGGAGTGTAAAATTACATTGTAAAGTACACCAGAGGTATTAAAAAGATAACAAATGCAGTGCTATAATTCAGAATTTAGAACGGTTAGGTTTTCGACCCAATGAGGTAGAGACTCCCTCATGAAAAGAGATCTACTTCGAGACTTAGAAAAAACCAACGAATAAAAAATTTGACTTAGAAAAACAATCAAACAACGATTTAGCTTACCTTAGGTAAGGTGCACCGGGGGTGATGGATCTTTCCCTTGCACAACAAGTCCCCTTACCTAGACTCTCGTAGACCATTAGGTTTCCTAGTGACCTTAATATTAGGCGGTGACTTCTAAAAATTATAATCGTAATTCTACGATTATAAAAAACCCCTTTCCCGCACACCACCTCCCCTCTCTAGGGGTGGCCACACGCGAAGCGCGAAAAAAAAGTCAACATGACACTCTATATACTATAACAACTCCATAAATATTTGGATCATGAGGAACCATGAGAAACTTAGGTTGTATTTTGTTAGTGTCTTAATATATAAGAGATAATTATAAAAAATATATAAACTGTTTAGTTGAAGGAATAAAGATAAAAATAAAACAAATGTATTTATAGTATAGTTTTGAAACGAATTTATATTATTTTATTTATCTTATCTATTTTTTTTTATTCTGAACAAATAACTAGCACAACCCTGGAGCTGTCCTTTTTTTGGGATGAGAAGGCTACTTCATCTGTCATGTATGGAAGTATCAAGGCAAGAGTGGTGAACAGACGTATAACAACCGCTTTGACGCGTTCAAGGAAAATCAACAAGTCACCACCGATGACTCCGACGCCCTTGTAATACGGCAGTCCTAGCTGCCACTTTCTTGGCCAAAGGTATAGCCGTAGTTATGTGAACTTTTCAGCTGTCACATATTAGCGAAAAAGCAAAAAAAAAAAAAACCAATCGTCCAAGTTTTAGAGAATTTTCACCAGACTTGAAGAAAAGTAAACAAAATTTTGTTGACTTGGGACAGCAATGAATCCATGTTAACAATTTCATTTCTTTTCAACATAAAATTAGTGGTAAATATTCTCCGAATAATTAGAATGCAATATTTCAAAAGATGTATCCAAGCATTGCTATATTTATAATCAGGTTTATGAGTAGGTGATATAGCACATTCGTAAGTTTTAAGATTTTATTGGAAGAAACTTTAGGAGTAATAAGAGGATACTCCTAAAATATCAAAACTAAAGAACAAGGATGATTGTGGGTGCTTGTTAATCTTTCTTTCATGTTTCTTGCACAATCCCCTTTTGGGTTAAAGTCAACATTACACATTTCATACACTCCTGAAATCCCTTTTCAATTGTTTCCCACACACATTGAGAACCTAGCAATTCATCATCTCAAACAATCAAACACACAAGTTTTGATACCATTTGTTCGAAGAAACTCTTAACTGTGGTAGAAGATAATTCTAAAAAGCAAAAATAAAAAAAAAATAAGAGAAATGATAAATTATATTTTTAATTACAAGCCTATTTATAGGACTCAAGTTCTAGACGATCAAAAAATTAAACTACTTAAATAAAATCCTAATTTGATAAGGAAAAATATTCTGTTGACGGAACTGGTCTACCGTTTCTAAACCAATCGACCAATTAATTTAGTCCAAATTCTAAAGTAATAGACCGATTCCTCTGTTTCTCTATAAAAACCGAACATCTACCACAAATTTTAGTATAGTTTGAGATTTTTTGAAAAAATCAAAATCAAAACGAAAGAAAAACTTGAGATTCTTATAAATGGTGGGGCACTAGGAAGAAGGGAAGGTAATCTGTTGCAATCTATCAACACCCAACAATGACCCTGTCTGTGTATCGTATTCCAATTCAAAATTTATTTTTCCCAAGTCAATATGGCAATCATGCAGCGACTAACTGTACCCCTTTGTTTTTAGAATGCTACAGGATTTATCTCTATAACCAGAAAGCGATTAAACACCTTGAGCATTAGATATGATGAGTATGATCCTTGCACTTACAGTTGCCGGTTCTAATGTACTTATTTTCCTGTTGAAGTTCTCCGCCGCCCTGGACAGTATTAGTTCATCAGAATCTATGAGTGATGGCAAGACATTGGTCTCCAGAGATGGAACCTTTGAGCTGGGTTTCTTTAGACCTGGAATTTCCGACAATAGATACTTGGGAATATGGTACAAGAGCATCCAAGGTAAAACCACTGTTTGGGTTGCAAACCGGGTTAATCCTATCAATGATTCTTCTAGCTTGTTGAAGATAGACAGCACCGGAAATCTTGTTCTTCTCAGAAATAACAGTGATATTGCTGTTTGGTCTGCCAACACAACAATAAAAGCTCAAAGTCCAATACTACAACTTCTGGATACCGGGAATCTGGTCTTACGTGACAAAAACGATGCAAATAATGCAATCTTATGGCAAAGTTTCGACTATCCATGTGATACAATGTTACCAGGAATGAAGCTTGGATGGGACCTAAGGTCAGGACTCAATCGGTATCTTTCATCTTGGAAGAGCTTGGATGATCCATCTCCTGGAGACTTTACCTGGAGGGTGCAACGAGAGGGTAACCCTGACATAGTAGGCTGGAAGGGCTCAAAGAAGTACTTCCGGTTCGCTCCATGGAATGGAATTGGATTCAGTGGCGCTCCAGAGATAAGGCCTAACCGATATTTTAATTTCAATTTTATCTCAAACGACAAGGAACTGTACTATACATATAACCTCATAGATAAATCTATGATCACGAGGATAGTTTTGAACCAAACAGCGAATCATCGTCAGCGATGGATATGGAGTACAGAAAATCAGAGTTGGATTCTCTATGCTGCCGAGCCGAGAGATGACTGTGACAATTATGGTCGTTGTGGACCAAATGGAAAGTGCATTATTAGTGCCATGCCGCCCTGTCAATGTTTAGAAAAATTCAAGCCGACGTCACAAGAGGCATGGAACACAATGGACTGGCATCATGGGTGCAAGAGAAATAAGGAATTAGACTGTCATAATGGTGATCGATTCATCAGATTTGATGAGCTCAAATTGCCTGATGCTACAAATTGTTGGATCGACAAAACAATGAATCTCAAGGAATGCAGGGCTAAATGCTTACAAAACTGTTCTTGTACGGCCTATACAAATTTAGATATTACTGGAGGAGGCAGTGGCTGTGCTATTTGGTTTGATGATCTGATGGATATCAGACAGGTTTCGGCTGGAGGCCAAGAGCTATATGTTCGGGTGGGCGCCTCAGAAATAGGTATGTGAATAAGCCATTGAAGTTAAATCTTTCCTTGATTGCAGTTTCTTTAGTGGGTTTCTAACTATATATTCTTCATTTTACTAAGATGACCGTGAAGTGGCAAAAACTAAAAGTAAGATGAAGATTGCAGTGATATCTACACTTACCATTTTCGTGGTCTTGGGGATACTAGTGGCCAGCTATTACCTCTGGAAAAGCAAGGCAAAGTGTGCAGGTATGTTGCTTAGACTGATCACTTTCACTAAATTAATGACCATCTTGTTCACTTTAAATTTCTATTAGGTTTATTAATGAATGGAAACAAATAGTTTGAACAGAGTATTTCTATATGGTGGACAAATTTTCGTGTTTCCTGTGAAAGAAATCTGTTAAATGCTCCTCAATCAGTAGAATTTCAGCACCGAAACTAACAAGCTAGCATTTCATTTTAGTATCAGTTCACACACGATATTAGCTAAATAGGATTGATCTAATGTTTTAATCATTTTCAGCACATCGAGAAGTTTTGTATCATGATCGAACCTTATACTTCAATAATTTTTAATTAATTTCTAATATTAATATGATGTCGATATTTCCCTGTTCTAGTGAGAATGGAAAACTCCAGGAAAAATGATCATGAGATCGATGATGGACAAAAGGAAGACTTGGAGTTACCACACTTTGACTTCACTGCATTAGCTAATGCCACCAACCAGTTTTCAATCAACAATAAGTTAGGAGAAGGCGGATATGGACCTGTCTACAGGGTAAACATTATAAATATTTAGCAAACTTAATATAAGAGAACCTAGGCAGAACAACACAATAATTTTACAAAATTTATCTTTCAGGGTATGCTAGAAGATGGACAAGAAATCGCTGTGAAGAGGCTGTCAATGAGTTCAAGACAAGGATCGAATGAGTTCAAAAATGAAGTGATACTGATTAAAAAGCTTCAGCACAGAAATCTTGTGAAGCTTCTCGGTTGCTGCATTCAGAGAGAGGAGAAAATACTGATTTATGAATACATGCCCAACAGAAGCCTGAACTCCTTCATTTTCGGTAGGTATCCCTAGTAACCTAATCAACTTAGTTGGCCTGAAAATGAAAAAAAGTGTTACAGGTTTTTGTTTCTATCGAATTTATTGTTTTGGTATTCACATAAATAGCAGTTTAGCCTGATATGAAAACATGATGGCTTATTAGATCAGACGAAAGGTAAACTGCTAGACTGGTCCAGGCGTTTTAACATTATCTGTGGGACTGCAAGGGGGCTTCTCTATCTACATCAAGATTCCAGATGTAGAATCGTACATAGAGATCTCAAAGCAAGTAATGTTTTACTGGATAATGACTTGAATGCAAAGATTTCTGATTTTGGTTTGGCTAGAATGTTTGTGGCTGACCAAACTGAAGGCGAGACAAGCAAAGTGATCGGGACTTAGTAAGACATCTGATCCATGAGCTATATTTAACATCCATATACTAGCATTTACGTGTTCTTATTTTATTGGCTTTCTTCAGTGGTTACATGGCGCCGGAATATGCTACTGATGGTCTATTCTCAGTGAAATCTGATGTCTTTAGTTTCGGGATCTTATTGCTTGAGATAATAAGTGGAAAGAAAAGCAGAGGGTTTTACCATCCGGACGACGGTCAAAGCCTTATTGCACATGTAAGTATTCTCAAGAAATTATCTAACCTAAAAGCTTAAGCTGTTAGATGAGACCCAAAATATTATTTATATTATTCTCTAACACACTCGTTCAAGTGAAAACCTTTTGGACTTGAAACTTGCACACAGACCCACTCAACCTCGTGTTTGATTTTTATCAAATAGAATGAGGATGGTGAGATTTGAACTCATGACCGTTGGGTCAGCAAGGCTCCGATACCATGTTAAGGAACCATCTCACCTAAAATTTAAATTGTTAGGTAAGATCTCAGAATATGATTTATATTATTCTCTAACACACCCTCTTAAGTGAAAACTCTTTGGACTTGAAACTTGCACACAGACTCACTCAACCTCGAATTTGATTTTTTTCAAATAGAATGAGGGTGGTGAGATTTCAACTCATGACTGCTAGGTCAACAAAGCTCTAATACCATGTTAAGAAACAATCTCACCTTAAAGCTCAACCTGTTAGGTGAGACTCCAAAATATTATTTATATTATTCTCTAACAAGCACCGGGAGTTAAATTGCTTCGTTAAATGTTATGAGTTAAACAATGACAAAAATTGTTTTGTATGTGTTAGACATGGAGATTGTGGAATGAAGGCAAAACAATAGAGCTGATTGACTCTCTGATGGATGGGTCATGCAATCCGTCAGAAGTGATGAGATGTATACACATTAGCCTCTTATGCGTGCAACATCATCCAAATGAGAGGCCATGCATGGCATCTGTAGTATGCATGTTGGGAGGAGAGAGTGAATTGCCTAAACCCAAAGAACCAGGTTTTCTTAATCACAGAGGTCTGAATGAATCAAGTTTCACTTCGAGCAAGGTTGGATTATCTTCATGCAATGAGGTTACTGCCTCTCTCTTAGAGCCTCGGTAGCTTATTGCCGAATCAAATTTTCACTACTTCGTAAAGTGTAGAATGCTAAACTTATATGGCTTTATCTGGTTAGCTAGACTGGAATTATATTTGAAAATTTTGTATCAGGATGATCAATTGTTCTTATTGTGTGTTGACCAAGAGTGACTCTAGAAGCAAAATAAATTACAGCAGAATCTTTGACACTATCAAAGATTGTTGTTGTTGCTATTCAAATGGAAATGTTTATCTTTTATTCTATGTAACAGAAAATCAGATTTTCCTAGATAATATCTTGCAATTCTGTTTTCTTTTAATGTATAAATAAATGCATTGAAATTCAATAATGAACTAGTTCTGCTGCAATGATTATAAGCAAAAATCAGTCTTCTCCGCAATATCATCAACAAATTGTATCGTAGCCGCTTTTTTCTTGAGAGAATTGTGTGATTGAGAGAGCCTAATCACTTGAGAGATCACAACCTACAAACACAACCAACAAACATTAATGAGAATGAGAGATCATAAACACAACCCACAAACTCTTGCCATCTATACACAAACACATCAAAATGAACCTAGAAATGTCATTCATCGCAGTTGCACCTCCAATATTTGATGGGATAAACTATCAAGTTTGGGCTGTCAGAATGGAAGCCTACCTTGTTTGGTCCAGGCCTGATTTCTCCTAGGCTTGTTTGGTCCAGGCCTGATTTCTTGGCCAACAGATGCAAAATAATAATCATCTTCACCCACATTTATGTTTTCATCAACAAACTCTTCAAAATCAGATATGGTATTTTGTATGGCCTTATATGGACCATATTTCCTAGGTGTTGAGCCCCACTATTCTATTACTTTATCGAATTCACCTCGTCTTTCATATCCTTGTACATCCTAGACAACAACTCGAGTTGTTGCCTTATAATTTGCAATTAGAAAGGTACATCAGCATTTTGTCTTGCTGATTCATTTTTTTCAAATATGTTTTGAATCTGCAAAATTTGGTTAGGAGCAAAAAAAAATATATCAAGGCTTTTCACTCTAATAAGCTCATATGTTTTTTACCTCACAACTTGCTTTCTTTTGGTTCTTTAGGAACTAAAATCAATAAATTGAATTCAGTACCCTTTGCGGCGCACTCTAATTATAATTTTCAAACTCAAGAAGCAATAAAAATACTGAAAACAAAGCAAAACAAAACTACGATTATGATTTCACGAGTAGCAATGCAAATTCGTACGAATTGTGGACGAAATGAAGACACGAAATAAAATAGAAGAAAATATTAGCAAAAACAATTACTTGACTCCTAGATAATCCAAATATAATAGAAACAAAGATTTTGATAAAAATACAGGGTAAGGATCATGTTTTGAAACTTGACGCAATCTAACCTCTTATGCAATTTTTACGTAGAAGAATTGAAACCTAGACCAAACGACCTCGAAATAACCACCAATTCAAAATTTAGTATTGAAATACCAAACAAACAACAACACTCAATTTATAATAATTCTCTTACTTCTAGTTACCCATCCCCACATTTTTTATCATTTTGCGGTAGAATTGAACCTCCAATTAAAACCTCTAGAAAACAATATCAAAATAATACAAAATTTAATATATGGTGTGATCTCAACCCCAATACAAAGAATATGAAATTTCAATTGATTCTAAGGTGTGTTGCTTAAGGTTCACTAAGGTATTGTATTTGTGGCAGATTTGAACCTTAAATTAAAACCTCAAGTAAACAATATTAGAATAACCCCAAATTTAATATATGATGTGATCTCACCCCCAATAGAAATAATATTAACTTTCAATTGATTCCGATGTGTTTTTCTTATGTTTCATCAGAGTTGTGTTTTCTGCAGTAAAAATTGAATGATCCTCAAATTTCAATTAATCCTTCTATCTCTCTCTCTTTTTTTAATGTACTGATATGATAAGACAATAAAAAGATGAAATATAGCTTTTTTTTGCTTAGATGATGTAGACACGAAGAACAAGGAGATGGACGCAAACACTGAAAATTTTTAAGGAACACTAAAAAAACAAAAATGAAGAAGGATATGATCTTGTTTTGGAGCCTAGCTCTGATACTAACTGATGTGTGATCATGTGATTACGAGGTTCAAATCAGCAAGAGTAACTCTAGAAGCAAAATAAATTACAACAGAATCTTTAACAGTATCAAAGATTGTTGTTGTTGCTATTCAAATGGCAATCTTTATCTTTTATTCTATGTAATAGAAAATCAGATTTTCCTGGACCAATTCTGTTTTCTTTTAATGTATAAATAAATACATTGAAATTCAATAATGAACCAGTTATGCTGTAATGATTATATGCAAATTCAGTCTTCTCTACAATATCATCAACATTGTGTCTCTTAATTATGTTCAGTTTTCCAAACATATACATTATGATCATAAGATTCTATTAGTGTAGTAATGTGTATACAACGCTATAGGAACACGATTCTCAAATAGAATGCCATTAGTTTTGCAGATAATAAAACAATAGCATCAAAATTATTGTACTAACCCCCCGGAAAGTCCCCAGATTAGCCCTCAAATATGCTATTGTTTGAGCTATTTTTGTAATTTTTTTCTTGTTTTTTTTCTGATCTCTCGCTCGTAATAGTTTGTAATCTCTCTAAAGCGATTTTTATTTTCCAATAAACTTCTTTCCTGTTTTTATGTTTCCCTTGAGAAGGTCTACCCTGCAAAGTTCATATGTAAAAGGAAAATAGAAGACAATAGGCTCTTATATAATTGTCTTGGATTTGCTCTAAATTCTAATATTAGCAAATGGAAAATTGATACAGATCAGAATCAAACAGCCTTTCAAAGCTAATTTGGTGCTCACATTTCTGTCATTGAATTGAAGGTTATTCACTAGGAATAGCATTTGGTCAAGGTCTAAGCACTTATATATCTTTGAGGTTGGCCATAAAATGCTATGAAGCAATGCTTAAAGCAAAGAAACAGAGACTATAATGAGATTAGTCATTTTTTGAACAATTTGTTGTTCATGCATTAGCTATAACAACAGGCTCAATTCATAAAAGTATAATAAGAAAAATAAATAAATTAAAACCATAGTCTTATAGGAAATAAATTGAATGAAAATTGCATTTGTTATCACAAGAAAAATTAAACCCTCTACTTTTCAACAGACTGTTGTATGTCTAAATTTGAAGCAGCACAACCCAACCTCATTTCTCTAACCGATGTCAAGGAATCCCATAAACCCATTTCTTGTCGTGTATATCAATTGGTGCATCCTCCAACCACAACTAAGGATTGTGAAGAGGATGGATGCAAGTGTTTTCTCCATTTTTTTAACCATTACAACATTATATCTTTCCTACAAAATTTTAAAAAAGTCAAATATAATAAAAGAATTAAAACAAAATGCAATGAAAAATTTCAACAGAAATGGCTCGCACCAAGCTCTTGTTCCTACAAAATAAATATGTTAAAACATCTAACAAATAAACACTAGACAAAAAATTAAGAAAAAATAATTTAAAATTTTTCTCAGAAATATTTTTATTAAATTAAATTTAAAATTTGTTGATTGCCTGTTACTTACCTTATTGCATTATGTTTTTCCTAGTGACCACCCCTTGTTTTGCGTTTCCTACCAAAAATTTTATGGCATTTTCAATACATTAATTAGTTTTTTGAAATTTTAAAAAAGTTATATATTAATTCAAAAAATTATATATATCATCTTACATTTCTTCAAAAAATGGTTCTTCAAAAAATGGTTCCTCATCACATTTGTCATAAGACAAACAACTTCAATATTTATAAACCTAAAAAATATCTTTTAAATAAGGGATTCAACTTATGCTACTAGGAATGGATAACCTTCAATTGGTATCGTGTATAGCAGGTGCCTCTAATGACTACACCTAATCAACAATATGATCACTAACTTTACCAACATTACCACCGATTGACCTAGATAATGACTACACCTAATCAACAATATGATCATAAAAGTTAATTCTCGATCTCAATGTAAAAAACTCATAACCATAGATAAAAACATTAACATCTACATGGTCTATGTATGAAACATAAAAAATTACTAAATTTAATGTAGATAGATCTAAAAGCTCTCTCTCAATCAAAAACTAGACAAATCCAAACCAAAGTCTCACATATTTATGAATAACCATATTCAATGAATTTTATCAAAATCTAAACTTAGAATTAATCCATTCAACATTTTTTTATCAACTCAAGATCTCAAAATCCAAACAATACTAATAATCTTCAACAAAATCAACAATGCCTCACACCTTCTATTAAAAATTTAATTATTCAATTTTAAAATGATTGGATGAGTGATTGGTAGACCCTTTATTTTGATGATATGGTAAATGTATCAAGAGTAGTAATAGTTTTCACAAAGGAAAAACAATACCCTATTTCAGTGGGCTACAATTTGAATGCATTAATAGAACGACTAAGTATAAGGCTTGTGTCGTCAGATTTGAAGCTACTTTATAACTCAAAGATAAGAAGCTTAAAGTTTCCAGAATTCCTTGTCAAATTGGCCATATCAGAACTACCTCATGAAGTTGGCCAATAAATTTAAAGAGATCAAGTTCACCCACATGAGTAGAGATAAAAATTAGTTTGCTAATGCTTTGACAGCTCTAGCTTCACTGACACAAATTATTACTAGGGATAAGATTTAACCAATTGACATTGAAGTTAGAAATCTATAAGCTTATATGTACAAATGAAAAATCACAAGATGGGATACCATAATGCAATAATATTAAGGGGTTTGTTCAACACCAGGAATACCCTTATGGAGCTTTAAATACAAATAAGAAGACTTTAAAGAGAATGGACACAAACATTTATTTGGATCAAGAAATTATACATAAAAGGTCATTCGACGAGACTCTGCTTAGGTGTCCGAGTGAAAAGGAAATTGAGCAAGCCTTGAAGGAAAGTTCATGAAGGTATTTATGCCACCTATGATAATAGTCATACTATGGCAAGGCCAAGGTAAAAATCTGGATATTTTTGGTTGACCATGAAGAGAGATTATGCAGACTATATTCATTTTGTTGGCAATTGACTACTTCACTAAATGGTTAGAAACTAATTCCTATGCCCATGTAAAATAAGAAGTAGTCAAAAAGTTCATTGAGAATTTTTTTTTTTTATTTGTCTTTATGGTGCTACCCAATTTTTGACTCTTTATTTTTTATGTTTCAAAAAAAGTATTTCAAAAAATAGAGCCAACAAGATTGATAACTAATAACACTTAAAACTTCAATGAAAAGTTTATTGTCGAACTTTGGGCCAAATAAAAGATTAAATATCAAAACTCTTCCCCTTACAGATTAAAGATGAATGGAGCAGTTAAGACACCCAATAAAAATCTTGAAAAGATCATTTAGAAAATGGTAGTCACTTATAGAGATTGGTCTGAGATGCTCTTATATGCATTTCATACATATCGCACTACGAGCGGAACTTTTACAGGGAGGCACTAATGCCTTTAGAAATAGATATTCCATCGCTTTTGCCTTGGTAAAAGAGGCGGAACCGAATGAATGAGAATGGGCAAGAGTAAGATTTGAACAACCGAACTTAATTTATGAAAAAAGACCAGCAACCATTTGCCACCACCGGTTATACCATAACAAAATTAAAAAAAAAAAAAAAAACTAGGTTGGGCCAATGGTGTTTAAAGAAGGCGATCTAGTGTTTAAAAAATATCATTGGCATCTAGAGAAAATCAAAGTAAATAGACATCAAACTATGAAGGACCATATATGGTGAACAAGGCTTTTTTAAGAGCTTTAATCCTTATTAATATAGATGGAAAAAAATTATATAGACTTGTAAACTTTGATGTTGTAAAGAAATATTATGCCTAATATGGTATTCATATTAGTCAATAAAATTGAAGTTTGTCCATGAATTCCTTGTATATTGTTTTCTTAAAACATTCTGCATGGTCTTACATTTTCATGAAATGTTTTGAAAAGATCAAATTTCGTACAAAAAAAAAGAGAGGTTAAATTGGTGTTTGTTTTAGCAAACAAGTATTACGAATTCAAGCAATCTCTTTGAAAAGTGATGTTACATAAATTTTTGAGGTGAGTTAAATCCGAAGCAAGTGTCCATCTTTCATGTCTTATTTTGTTACTCATATTCATTTCTCCATACCATCTCTAATAGCATGGATTACAATTTGTTTAGTGAAAACCCTTTTGATAATTTGTTTTAGGTGAAAAGATATGACCTGACCTTTTGAAGAAATTAGGGCCATAAGGAAAACCTCTTGAAAAAGAAACCTCATCTACAAATAATAGTCGAGATGGAAAGACATGATTCACAATAGAAAAAGACCATGTTGGTTTAATAATTACTATTGCATGTAAAATCAATTACAAGAGCAGTATCATAGACATTTGGTCATAAAAAATGTAGCTTTTTGAGCAAGGGAAGCGTAGGGAAATAGCTTAACATCATGGAAGGTGACAGAGCCAATACGATCCGTGAAGCAAAAGACAATTTGTTTATGTTATCCTTGTGGTGTGGGCCTCTGTGAGATATCATGAAGAATGATAATTGTGTTACATCAGTTTTTGTGAGGTTGGTTTTTATTTTCCTTTAAAAAAATAAAATTTATTACAATACAAAAAAGTTATACAACCTGTTCAAAATAATGGCCCATGAAATTATGGCAATCGGCAGTCAACGTTTCTACTTGTGCTTAGGTTTCATATCTCATGAAGTTTTTTTTTTTTTTTTTTGTGATTCTCAATTATATTTTCTAAGAAAAAAAGAAAAAAATGGGAAAAAATGGGGATTAATTAGATCCTTAATTAATGCTTATTTAGGAGGTTCCTTCTCATTGATTGTACACGTGTCTTACTATTTGTTTTTAATTAGAATATATATGTATCATATTTAATAGAGAAAAACAATTGTCATATATATATATATATATATATATATATATATATATATATATATATATATGATTAAGAAAATTCAGTCTAATCAATAATTATAAGATAAGATATTAGTGTATATTTTATTCTATCAAAAACTTCCGTTAAGCATTTAACGGGTTGGATTAGAAACATAGTTTTTTCTTATCAATTCATATATGGTATTTCAATTTCTTAAGGGGTTTACTATGAATATGGGTAAATTTAAAAAAAAAACATTTATATATATATATATATATATATATATATATATATATTATTTAAATGTGAAAAAAAAAATCTAAAAAGTTGTAAGATCATGGATATTATGATTTTATCTTATTGTTCATGCCTACAATTAGATAGTTGTATACACGGTTAGGAACTCATGTTTTTCCATTCTAAATTTATTGTTTCTCCTAATTTCTTTCATTCCAAACCACAAACGCTCTATATACCTTAAGTTTCCTGAAATTTAGTTTCTTTATCCAATTAGATCTAGGAGTGAGTGTTTTAACATAAATTTCTTATTTTTCTAGTTTATTTTTTATGATTTAAGCAAGTTGAACCTTTAAAACCTTCTCATTGATACTCTTTTGACTTTGCATTATAATATTGGTACTAAACGTGGTTTAGTATATGAACATTTTGCTTATCTATGGAATAAATATTTGGGTCACATTTCCAAAGAAAAATTGGAAAGATTATTAAAGAATGAAATCCTTCAAGGTTATGAATTATATTAAAGGAAAACAAATAAAACTCAAAAAGAAAAGAGCCGCAAGAAGTATACAACTTCTTGAAACTATACATATTATATATGTTGATCTTTTGATGTAATTTCATTTAGTATGAAAGAATATTTTACGCTTTATTGATGATTATTCACGTTATGGATAAATTTATTTGTTACATGAAAAATCTCAAGCAATAAATGTCGTAGAGGTATTTATTAATGAGGTTGAAAGATAAATAAACAAGAAGGCGAAAATTATTAGGTTAGATAGAGGTAATGGATATTATGAAAGCTATAATGAAATTGGATAATGCCAAGGTCCATTCGCTAAATTCCTTGAAAAACATGACATTTGTGCTCAATACATAAAACCATAACAAAATGGTGTACCATAATGGCATAATCATACTTTATTAGATATGTTAGGAGTATGCTGAGTCATTCATCTTTACTTATTTCATTGTTGATGTATGCATTAAGAAGTGTTATGTGTTTGTTAAACAAGGTTCCTTGTAAGACA
>CM055342.1:6616506-6681097 GCA_029228605.1 Salix koriyanagi
CTCAAAACACCTTATGAATTATGAATTGGTAAGAAACCTAGTTTAAAACATATAAATGTTAGGCATAACCAACAGAAGTAAGAATTTGTAATCCAAAAGAAAAGAAACTGGAGTCACGAACAACCAGTGGTTTCTTCATTGGTTATCCAAAATATCTAAAAGGTATAAATTTTATTGTCCTAACCATAACACAAAAATTATTGAAACTAAAAATGTTAAATTCATTGAAAATGATTAAGTTAATGGTGGTGAAACACCATGTAATATGAGAATTCATAAAGTTATGATACAATTTCCTTTACCCTTTACTTCTTTTAAAGTTGTTCCTCAAGTTGTTGAACAATTTAACAATTATTAAGAGCAACTAATTAATGACTATATGCTCCATAATAAAGACATTATTAATGAACCTACAATAGATGAGCCACAAGAAATAACATTAAGATGGTCTCAAAAAAAAAAAAAAATGTTATTTCAAATGATTGTGTGGTATATCTATAAATGTTAGAATTTGACTATGGAATTAATCATGATACAACTTCATTTTTACATGATATTGATTATGATAATTATAAGAAATGGATTAGTGCCATGAAAGATGAAATAAAATTTGTGAAAAAATAAAGTTTGGGACTTTGTTAAAATACTTTATGGTTTCAAAAGAGTTTGATGTAAATGGATCCTTAGGACCAAATGAGACTTGCATGGATATGTTGAAAGATATAAGGTTAGACTTGTTGTCAAAGGTTTTACTCTAAGATATTGAATTGATTATAAGAGAATTTTTCACCAGACTATGCAAAAGACTCATTTAGAAATATTATGGCCTTAATAGTTCATTATGACTTAAAATTGCATCAAATTGACGTGAAAACAACTTTTCTAAATGAGAGTTTAGAAAAAGAATTCTACATAGATCAACCTAAGGGATTGAAGAAAAAGAGAACAAGGTGTGTAAAATTAAAAAATCAATATCTAGAGTTAAACAAGTTTCTAGACATATAAGTTTAATGATGTTATAACTTCATATATATATATATATATATATATATGAAGGTTAGTTGGAACAAGTTTATATTTTTAATTTTATATGTTGATGATATATTAGTTGCAACTAACAATCTTTGTTTCCTACACAAGACCAAGAAATTTCCCTCTAATGATTTCAATATGAAGAAAAAGGAGAAAGGAAATTTATGTGATTGGATGAAAATATTTCAGGATAAATAATAAGGATTGTTAGCGTTGTCTTAAAAGACCTACATCAATAAATTCTTAGAGAAATTTAGAATGGATAAATGCTTAGCAAATGTTATTCCCATTCGAAAAATAGATGAGTTCAATCTCATTCAATCCCTAAAACTAAATTGGATCACAAACAAATGAAAGAAATGCCATATACATCAATTGTTAGGAGCTGGATCACAGCTTGTACTGGGCAAGTACCATCAACTGATCCTCTCTTTATATATAACAATATGTTTTATTTCATTAAAAACTTTACATAAAGCACGAAACATAATTTTCTTTATCTATTCACATCCACGATTCTAGTACCCTTTCTTTTAAGGTTTTCTTTAGATATTATTTAAATCATGATGTTCCAAGATCACAAGTTTTATAATTTTACTTGATTGTTCATGATTACAATTACATAATTAGATAGTTGCTTGCGGTTAATTCAATGTGGGGGATGTAAAGTTTAATTTGCATCCAAGAAATAGATTCAATTAATTTAGTTGCTGGCCTAGAAAAATGAATAAATTAATTATTAATTAGCTGGAAAGGTTGGGCACTTTAATAAGTTAATCTCGTTCGTGAGAAAGGAATCCTTTTATAAGCTGAGAACAATCGATGCTGCTAGGTGATCAAAAGAAAGATAGTCTAAAGCTACAAGCTGTAGATTAATATTAGACCATTGACCCATGCAAAGCATTGGATAATCAAAATGAAGGGATTGATAAAGAGTTGGATTTTCTTGACCAAAAGGTGGTCTTGTCTTTGGACTTCATAGTTTTTTTTTTTTTTTTTTAATGCGAGGACATTCTATCCCTGAAAAGTGTATTATATAGATCTAGATTAGATAGTAAAATCCCGGTTATCCCAGGAATTTATTGTTGTTGTTGGAAAGAGGTAATTTCCGAATTTGTAAGCTTTATTTTAAAAATGTGTCTATAAATAGGTTAGTAATGTTATATTTTAAACACTCCTAAATATTTATTTTTAAAAAATCTATCATATTTATATCTATATTTATATCTAGCAGCAATTAATTTTTGAGACATGAAAAAAAGCTAGAAATAATAAATTTTTATTGTTCTCATAACATTTCGTTTCATTTCAATATATATATATATATATATATTCTAGGCAGCTCTTAACCCTTCTATTTTCCTTTCTGTTTTCTTTTGCAAGAATTCATAAAATATGGATAGAATGTTGTCCCAGTTTTGACACACACAAAAAAAAGGAAAATAATTGATTTGGAATGGCATGTTTGTAAATTAAATAACCATTTTAGTTTTGGGTAAGCATGCGATCTAATGTACGTCATCCATTTGTTTTTACTTAATTTATATTTTTGCAAAAATAAGAGCCATCCAATCAATTCTCCATTTTCATAATATATATGGAAAGAAAAGAAAATAAAAAATCATATTAATATTGGAATTGTTCGAAACTCTAAGAAAATCCAAATGTATACTCCAAAACAAGTAAAGGGCTCAAACACAGCTCATTGCCCCCACCAATAACACCCTTCTAATTTTATTTATTCCTATTGAATTACATTTTTATTTTTCATTTTATATTTTTATTACATCAATTTTATTGTCTTATATTTTATCTTAATTTGCTTACTTCTTCTCTTACTATTCTATCATTTTATTGTGCATACAATAATTTATCAATATAATTTCTTTTATTTTATTTTCTCTCAAAATTTGCAGTGTTAGGCCTTTTATTCTTCCGGAATTCTTTTTTTATCTATCTATAAAGTTCACTTGAGTCTTACGTGAAATAAAATGTAATAATTATATTATAATTATGATAAAAAATTTTAAAAAAAATGAAAAAGAAAAGAAGAACAGTTTCACATCTTCTAGAGAAAATTAGTTTGCAACAACCACTACGATTATGATTATAAGCATGACCACAATATTCCATCATCATCATCATCCGCCTTAATCACTAATCATTTCCGTTTGAAATTATTAACAGCGAAATACCGTTTCTCTTAACGGCGTCCATCTCCAACCCAACTTAATCACTAATCACTAAGTCTTTCTCTCTTTCTGTATATCCTCGCCTTTTTTCTTTTCTATTTTTCTATATTTTGAGTTTTTTTAAAGAAAATTGATTGTTCTGTTAATTTGAACGAGGATTTATATTTTTGTATAATTTTTGTTCTGTTTTATAAGATCGATTTTGTTGAAGTGTTTTGAGCTTGGGTTGATGTAATGGTGCATTGGCTAATTTGAAGTATGATAATCTGCTCTGCGTTTCGTGTGTTGATCTTTATTAGATCTCTAGATAATCGGCTTAGAATTATTTTTGCTTATATTGGATTGATTAGTGTTGATAATCTCATCTTAGGCACGAAAATGATATTGAGGAAACTATTGAACATCAATGAGGAATGGATTTTTTGGTTGTTTATCAGTGCTAAGATATAAATGTTCATCTGATCTTGCAATGCAATGTAGTTATAGGTCCTGTCGTTACGCATATGCGGATGTTTTTTTTTTCATGTCAGTTTAAGTTAAAATTTGATTCTTTATCAGGTACAGTAATTATTGTTGCTGCTTCTTTCATTGTTTGTCTGGTGATACCGAGCTTTCTTGTATTTCATTTGTCAATCTATGTAAATATTATGTATGAAATGAAGTAAATTTTTATTACTGCTTCCCTGAAGGGTTGAAGTCAGAGTTTGGTAGCTTCTTTTTTTTTTCCAGATAATTCTGCTGGATTAGTTGAGACAGTTCACTAAAGATCCAGTCAAATTCAATTAAAAAGAAGACATTGGCTGTTGCAATGGATAATTTTCTCTTTCTTTCATGATTTTCAACCAGTTGCATGGATATGGTATTAGTTTGCAGACAGACAGACACTGTATTATTTCACTATGAATTATCAATTTGGCTGGTAGCACTTGTCATGATATTGCTATGAAGTTCCCAGCTGTACTAGCATTTTTTTTCAAGTGTCTGAAGGTCCTTATACATAGCGGGGTAGTGGGCTCTATGTAGGCATCCACTATTTGGTGGGATTATCACGTGGGGTCAACTAGTTTATTGCTAATAAAATACAAATCCAAGGGAAATTTGCTTTTTATTCACTTATTTTTGGCACAGTGGGTGTTTGAATGGGGGTACATTTGCGAGTGTCTAGTATTCAGATCTAGAAAGCTAGGATAAAATAATGCAGGGAGCTCCTTGGTGCTGTCTATCATTTCACATGACAAAATATTTGTTTCGGTCACCGCACTTATTTCAGTGCTGTAATGATTTCTGTTGCAATTTCTGAATCTAATGGGTTTAGGTCCCCTCCCATTTATTTGTCATATGAGCATATTGGCTGTGCTGGAACGTGATGAATGGTGTTTTGAGGTATTGCAAATTTGCAATCTATATTAATCATTGCTATTCAAGGTTTTTTCAATTGGCAAAAACCTTTCAATTACTATATCCACTTGTGGAATGGACTAGATGATCTAATAAATTGATAGTGGACTTGGTTCAAAATCTTGAAGAAAAAAGCATTGCCTTTAAAGACATTACTGACCTCTTATGTTACAATTTCATGCAAGTTATTTTTACATGCTCCAAATGCTCTTCATGTTCCTTCTTTGTCCATGCTGCTTTTTCCCTCGTATTTTGTCTCTAAGAATTTCTAGTTGCATTTACAGGTACTATTCCATGTATGGCCATGTAGAGAAACTGGCAGAAGAGATTAAGAAAGGGGCTTCATCTGTTGAGGGTGTTGAGGCCCAATTATGGCAGGTGAGGAAGTGCATCCAATGTCAACTTTCATAGTCCATGCTCTTGTGATGTTGAACTATTATATTTACATGCATGCTGTGGCCTGTGTATGATGATGCAAAGTAGAATGCCACAAGAAATTTAGATCCAAAAGGAATAAGGTTGGAGAATCATGAACCTAAACTTATTTCTGAAAATATTTCCTATGTGCGAAGTTATGAGGTTAACAGAATACATCATCTACATCCATGGCTTCCATGCTTTGTGTGAACTGCTGCATGCAGTTTTAAAGTTCTTAAAACTGGTGCAAAGTTTTACTGCTTTTTTGTTTTTTGATATTGTTGCTTTTAGTACAATCAGTATTACAACATCTAATATCTCTCATAGTAATGTCCTGTTGCTCATATGTGCCGAGGTCCTGTAAGAACTTTGCACCTGTAATGGAGTTGTTCACAGCTGTTATGGTTCCTTTTCCATGGTCAGACATCTCTGTCAGCTGTCACACATAATTATCTATAGGGTTGTGAACGCATAGCTATTTATAGTTTTTCTTGCCACTGAAGTGTGCTATCTAATACATTTTGAATGCAACTTGATAGTTCAACTGGTGGCAAGGATTATATTTGAAGATGAGGCTCCTCACTGTTGTGGTTTTCTCTGGGATTGCAAAAACAATTATACTGATCTAGTCCTCATGTGTTACAGGTTCCTGAGACACTGCCAGAAGAGGTGCTTGGAAAGATGAGTGCACCACCAAAGAGTGATGTACCAATCATTACACCTAGTGAACTCTGCTGAAGCTGATGGCTTTGTGTTTGGATTCCCAACAAGATTTGGAATGATGGCTGCCCAATTCAAAGCTTTTCTGGATGCGACTGGAGGTCTATGGAAAACACAGCAACTTGCTGGCAAGCCCGCCGGAATCTTCTTTAGCACTGGATCGCAAGGTGGTGGCCAAGAGACCACAGCGTAAGTCCCTGTGTCACTGCTACCAAATTAAATTCTTTACTAGAAAAACCTCTTAGGAAGTACAAGTAACGATGTTTTATGAAAACGTTGTGATTCTAACAGGTTGACTGCTATTACCCAACTTGTCCACCATGGGATGATATTTGTTCCCATTGGCTACACATTTGGTGCTGGCATGTTTGAGATGGAGAAGGTGAAAGGTGGAAGTCCTTACGGTGCAGGAACCTTTGCTGGGGATGGGTCGAGAAAGCCAACCGAGCTTGAATTGGAGCAGGCTTTCCACCAGGGCAAGTACATTGCTGCCATCACAAAGAAGCTCAAAGGAGCTGCTTAAGTTCACTCAATTACAAGAATACGGTCTGGTCTTCCATTTTTTTTACCCTATAGAATATGCATTTGCAAAGAATAATTTTTATTCTACTGGTTATTATATGCTTTTTATGTGTGTAATACGATAGTGATTATTGCCAATGATAACAAGGCTGGTTGTGTTTTCATTTGTTCTACCCCAATGCATTATGATATTATTTCTTACCTAATAATGTCTATCAATTCCTCCTATTTGTAGAAACCAATAGGAATTACATGATCGAATGAAATGAGCGTTCGACGACGTCACTTTGAAGCTAAGGCCGGGTAGAGACGACTGAGCCCTGCGGAAGCAGCGCATAAATCTAACAAAACTTGAACCGAAACACTACAATTTGTAGTGAATGCAGGTCTAAAATTTTGAAAATCTGAATGATGTCATTGAAGTTTTTGATAGAAAATAATATAAATAAAATTACATGATCTCACCTAGCAGCTTAAGTTTTTAGATGAGATGTTTTTTTAACATGGTATCAAAATCTTATTGACCCAACGGTCACGAATTCGAATCTCACCATTCTCATTATATTTGATAAAATAAAGTATAAAGTGGTGTGGGTCCGGGCAAGTTTCAAGTCCAAAAAGCTTTCACTTGAGAGGATGTGTTAGAGAATAATATAAATTATATTTGGGGCTTCACCTAAGAGTTTAATCTTTTAGGTCAGATGAATCCTTAACAATTTTATGGTTTTATCCTTTCACCTGCAATTTCCTTGTCATTCTTGAACCACATTATTGATTTGAAATGTAGGCTAATCACTATTACATGTATAACCACATCCAGCAAAAAATATATTGTCAGAATTACACCAACTTTTAAGTATACCCTAACCTAATGATTCATTAATGTTTTATTTTTAATTATTGTTTGAGTTGATATGACTTATGAGAACTAGACTATTCTCAGAATATATAAATAGAATTCTCCAAACAAATAACACTCCTTTTCTCTTTAGAAATGTAACATTGTCGTTTCTTGTTTGAAATTATTTCTAGCATTAAAAAGTTTTTTTTTTTGGAGTTGATCTAGTTAGATCCTATCTAAGCTTGTTTGGGTCAATCACCTAGGTCAAACGACTTTACTTAGATCAACTAAATTTGTTTTTTGTTATAAAAAAATAAAACCTAGATTTGAGCCTCGTGGCAAGTTAATATGTCAAGCTAGGTTTTGTTTAACAACAATGTTGAATCCAAAGATAATGTGTTATTATCATCTCTGATTATTCTTTCAACAGCAAATCCAAACAAAAAATATAATGTTAATCCATCAATACCTCTCTAAATCTTTGAGTCTTTTTATACATCAAGATTAAGAAGAGTCTCTATTAGCAACAATGAGACCTTTTTTACCTTTCTCATAAGATCTTACATGCTTTATATAGGATTGTTAGGATCTCTAAGCCGAGGTGGCTTGACCTTAATGGGATGAGGTGTCTCTTGGGAAATGAAATAGTGGCTAACTTTTAATGCAGTAATTGAGTGAGTTTCTGAAATTTATGATGAGATTAAAGGTTATTCATTTAAAGGCAAGAACTAAAACATTTTTTTTTATAAGAAAAAAAAACCTTAGTTGTTCTTGCTTTTGACTTTTTTACTTCCATTTTCTATGATTTTTTTTGAAAACTTTCTTATGCAACATGATCCCAAATCATCTCTTCTCTAATTCAAGAAAGACTCATTTCAAATTTTTCCTTTTTTAAGAACATTTTGCCTATCTTTATCTCAAATATAATAAATAGACCCTAAAAACATGAGATATGTCCTTACTAATGAACTTGTTATGGATGTAAAATTAATGGTCTGCCACCAACCTAAAAATCATATGGCTCTTAAGTGTGACTCTACTTAGAGTATCAGTAATTTGACCATAGACTCCATCTGAGATTATTTTGAAATTATTACCCTTATATATATGTATATGATGAGGTATTCCTTTCCTCTTCAAAGGTTTACGAGGAAAGTTTTTTTCTACTATCAATTGGATCTAGGTTAGATGCTTTCTAATAAATAGACAATCATGTCTTTTTTTAAAGAATTGTAAGATCATTAGACTTGAGCCTATGTCCATGTGTTTTAAAAGTTGTTATCAATTGGTTATGAACACTAATGTCAATAATAACATGAGGTGTTTTTTTCTCTTTAGTCACTAAAATCATTTTTTCATGAAAAACATGTTTGTTGGTAAGCCAACACATGTCAATAAGTGGAGAGGGAGATGACCGATTGTTGGATTCATTGAGACAATCAATCTTGAAAAAGGACTGCAAATAATCTAGGGTTGTTGCCACTACTAGAGGTTCCTCTCTATAAAGTAAATAACAAGTTGTCTAACCTTAGAATAGAAGAAGAATTGTGATGTGTTGGAGTTAACTTCAACTAAGTATGAACTTAATAAAATAGCCCAAGAATACTATCACGTCGTTTTGTAAGGTGAGTTGTTTTTTTACCTTGTCCATTGCTTTATTTATTTATGTCTTCATAGGACTGATAGCTGATAGAGATGAAAAAACTTTAGCAAGGTCTGTTGGCAAGATTTTACCCTAGAAGTCTCTATCTTCTATAATTGATGGTGGTAAAGATGGAGCGGTGATAAGGAATATTAGCAAACTCTTCAATCCTAAAGGTTTTATCTTTGAGATAGCAATGGTAAGGGTCATAACCTCTATATATGTTGGAGGTCATAATCTTTCCCTAACCATTGACGAGGTAAAGCAGACTCTCTCTACTATGATTGCAGATGTTGTAACCTATTTCAAAATAAAAAGAGTCTTTACTATAGTGAAAACTTATGTTTAAACCCTATTGATAGAGAATCTTATAAAGGTATCTCTTTTTCTTCACTAGGGTGGGCCTTGAAGAGTTCAAAGACACCTTTACTTAAATGGTTTTTGGACACTCTCCCTTTAATTTTCTTGTCCTAGAAAAAAAAATATAACTCAAGAAGGCCTTAGTTGGAGGGAAACAAACCTTAAGGAGGTAAAAATGCTAAAGAGGAGCCTTACTATCTAGTGAGACATTTTTATGATGTTTGATGAAAGTTTCCACCATAATCTGGCTTTAACTAGCTAGATGAATTATAATAAAGAGATTTTCCTTTTTTTTGGTATAGTGATTAACACTTTTAATAATTACCCGACAATCCTTTATGATGTGCTCCTACTTTCGGAGACATTGAGTGATTGAAAAGGATCATGTGACAAAGGTTGAGGTTATAAACTTGGAATAATAAGTTGCCTTTAAGTAGCTACAAGAGAAGAAAAAATGTTATAGAGTCCAAACTATGGAGCATTAAGGTGGATTATTCCATTCTAAAAGACCAAACATAGGGTTTTACCCTTGAGTGAGGCTTTAGCAAAAAATTGCTCAAGGGGAACCACAATTAAGTGGTTCTAGTAAGACAAAAGCTTCTTGGAAAGGGCCTCCTAATCTAGTTTATGGGCTAAACTTACTATTATGCAGGCTTAACTAGTTTTGTCAGGTAGAAGGTTCAGTTTAGACAAAGTTAAGCATTTATGGGTTCAATATCTATTCTTAGTCAAACAATTTTAGGTCCAATTCCTATACTTAGTTAAACATTGTTTTCCGTTAAGTAGTGAATAATCAAACCTTAATAAGGTTTAAGAGGGTTTTTCCTTTTTGGAACCAAGAAATAGTGTTATTTATAGGCATCTTTTATCCATTATGGATTACTAAAAAGCCTTTAGTTGGGAAGTTATGTTGATAAGCTTTAAATTTAATTCATGGAAGAGTTTACAATTATTGTTCCTAGAAGAACAAAACATCTTCACTAAGGCATGGTCTATCTCATTATTAGAGAATTGTGTGATGGCACTAGAGAGATCATGTCAATCTTTTCTAAGATAATTTGTGTTATAACACCAAGGCAATATTCATCCTTCAAAGGTAAATATGTTATGACACTAGGAAAAGTGAATCCATCCCATGTTTGAAAGATTGATGGGTTTATGCTCTAGGAAAATGTATTCATCCTCATCTCCAAGGCAATAATCATCCCATCATTGGAGAGATATTTGATCGTACTAGGGAGACTATGTTAATCTTTTCCAAGATAAATTGTGTTGTAACACTAAGGAGAGTGAATTCATACCACCTTTAGAAGGTTAAGGGCTTGTGCTCTAGTGAGAAAGTATTTATCCCCGTTGTTGAGGCAATGTTTATCCCATTCTTAAAGAGATATGCGACTATACTATTGAGACCATATAAATCTCTTCCAAAATAATTTATGCTGTAAAACTAGAGAGACGTTCATTCCTTTCAGAGTAAATGAGTTATTGCACTAGAAAAACCATGTAAATCCATTCCAAAGTAGACTATGATGTACTTCCAAAGGGAGACATTCATTCATCTCCAAGTAAATGTGTTATCTTACTAGGAAAAGTACATTTATCTCATCTTTGGAAGTGTGAGGGGTTTGTGCCTTTGAGAGAGCCTCAAGAGTAAAAAACATCGTTACTTTGAATAATTTAATTCATATAAAACAAACTTAGTTTCTTAGTCATTAACCATAATACATATTTCTCTCTCATTAAAGTATAATGAAACAAATAACATAATAGTTTCAGTCCTAAAACAGGGGAGGGAATAGTGTTTCTCCAATAGGGGTTTTCTAGGTGGTTGCCAAATATGCTCCTCCTAGATCAACATAATTCCTTGGATTAATGGGAAAGTATAACTAGTAAAAAACAAGACAACTCCTATGCTCAGGAACAATCTACTATGCTAGGTTTGAAAACTTAGATGTTGCCTTTTGTCTATAAAAGCTCTTAAATTATATAGTTTGGACCAATATTATGCCTCTACCCGTTGAAAGCTTTCTTAAACTTGAAGGCTCCACCTCTGATGGTAATTGGGGAGGATAATAGCCCACCTCTTGAAAGACTAATTAATGGATTTTTTGTATTGGTCTCACATTAACAACATCACTATAGAGATTTGAGTTTATCCTATGACCTTATGGGTCAAGATGATAATTGAGATATGTCGTAGGTAACATCGCGACAATCTTAAAATTTTAGTTTTGAAAGAATAGATATATGACATCTTGTTCATAGAGGGAAAATGTCTAATTTAAGAAGTCGCCACCCAGTATTATGGTCATTAGAAATCCTAATTGGTCAACAAAAATTCTATAGTATGATATCGATTATGCAAAGAGAAGATATTATAACCCCTTAACATCCTACCTAAGATAGACTGCATTACTGGTTTTGCCTTAAATTGCCAAGGGTTGTTGTTTATATGTTATCAATAATCCGATTATAATATTTATAACTCTAGTTTTTGTAAATATTCAACTACAAATACTTTCAGCTTTGGCATTGATAAATATTACATGAAAAAAAGATATTTATAGCTTTGATGTCCATAAATATTAAACCAAAATTACTAGTATTGTATGAAGAAAATATATGATATTTCTAGTTTTCGTGTTAGTAAATTCAATCAAAATTACTCCCAACTCTAGCGCTAGTAAGTATTATAAGAAGAAAAATAAGATATTCCTGACTCTAGTGTCAGCGAATATTCGGGGTGCGATTAATTTCTCATTCTAATATTAATACTTCTAACTTTGATATTATTGAATATTTATGATTTAAGCTCAATGATGGTATTGTTGAATATAAGTATTTATGAATTTTGGAGTATTTTATCATATATAAAAAATTCCTCTATAATGCATGTCCTGTCCCATTATGATCATGACCGCCTAATTAATTAGACATTAACATGCTTGGTGTTGCCTTCTGTCGAAGAGTAGCATGTTTCAAAAGGCGTGGAAAAAAAAGAACCTCAGATTTTGCTGGGATCCTGTCAAGTTGGAGAGCGACCGACACCCTTAATTTCGAAGTGGAACAGGAAATAAAATCTGAAAACGATGGAAATTATTTAATTGCTTGAAAGGACACCAGTTCTTCTCCTAACATGGGCTTCAGAGTCAAAATAAGGTTGATAAATTACTGTTTGCATTCATCCTAACAACATTTTCTTGGTGATTGATGGCCATCAATTGAAAAACCCACAGTAAAATGCTTCAAATAAGAACAGAGCCTTCCACTAAATCCAAACATTAATTAATGGAGTTTAAATGTGTGTTTTTTTTTTTTTTTTTTTTGTGAATAAAACGAATTTGAACGCGGAGCTTCTCTAAGAAAGAATTTAGAATTGATATTTCAATTTACTCTTAGAGTTTTAATTTAAGTTGATGATTATTTTAAAATTGATATTTTTTCTTTTTTTGTTTTCTTTGTCCTTCAAAATGATTTTTTATGCTAGTAATATTTATTTTGGTTTTGTCATTTTTTTTTAGCTGTTTTTGTTTGCTCTTTTGGTAAATTTTTTGAGTTTTTATTTTATTCTTCAAGATAATTTTATAGTTTTCATTGCTTGCGCAATAACAATAATAAGTTTAGTGATTATTTGTTTTCTTGCTTTCTCTTTTGTTAAAAATTTTGGTTTTGTTTTTTTATTCTTCAAGATAATTTAATATTTTTTATTTTTTAAATAGTAATAGTAATAATAATTTTAATTGTTATAATCATGATAATGATAATGATAATGATAATACAATAATAATTTATTGTAATGGTTGTGGTGCTTATGGTATTAATAATTATAGTTGTGATGATAATAATAACAATAACTCATAACATAATATTAAGAGTATCAATAATGACAAAAATGATTATGATAATTATATTCATAATGATAATACTACTAATAATAATTTTAATGATATTAATAAAAATAACAGTGTTAGTAATCATAATTATAATTATAAATATAATGTTCATATTTAAAGTGTCGACTAAAACTATGTTGATGCGTGTGTTGACTCATGGTGGTTAGAACGTACTGATGGTCGATTTTTTGTTTTTTTCTTTTACTCTCTCCTGAAATCAAAATGCATATCAATCCTCTTTTTTTATAATTTGTGAATTTCAATCACCAGTCTTTTAATTTCTTTTTTCTTCCTAATTTTTTTCATAGAAGTTTTGATTTGTTTCAATTTTGTCCTTCAATTTTATTATTTTCTTGCTTGCTCTTTTATTAAAGTTTTTGGGTTTTTTGTTTTATTCTTCGAGATAATTTAATGATTGTCATTGTTAAAGCAGTAATAGTAATAATAAGTTTAATTGTTATAATTATGATTAATTTTGCAAAACGGGAAAAAAACTAATTAACCTTCTTCATCTTTCTTTTTGGTTTCTCTGAATATATTTTTTTCACTTTCTCCATGCACTAGAAATTATATTTATAATGCAAGAGTTTCGTAGCATATAGAAAACAAAATTCTAAGCAAATTCATTATTTTGGATTTTAAATTTAATTGTAATTCAAATTTAAAATTTTAAGATGAAGATGAATGACTAATATTATCATGATAATTTTTTTTCAAATCAAAGATTTAGAGATACGGACAAAAACACATTATAGTCCTTATTTTTTCACAAGATGATAGAGCAATCATTAGATCAAAATTAGTCCTTAATATATTAATTTCAAATATAAACCCCTAAAAATATAAAAAGGGTCTAAAATCAGGTTATAACAAGATATTTGGCAAATCTCCTAGTTCTGACAATTTGATTCATCTATCCTTGGATGGTGGCTAATGGATCATGATTGACACCTGCAAAATATTTTCTTCTTTTTTGGACTCTTTGATGATTAATGTATTGCTTGAGATATATATATATATATATATATATATATATATATATATATATATATATATATATATATATATATATTAGTTTTTAGAAGAAAAATATTCTTCTAAAAATATAAAATAATTTAGATGAAAAATATAAAATAAATATTTTAGTTTTTACGTAGAAAAACCAAAACCTCTTTGGAGGATATCCCTTTTTTTTATAGTCTCTTCTCTTTTTTTATTGAAGTAAAATATCTCACTCGTAATGGCTCACTGGACCACATGCATTTAAGCTTAATAATTAATTGAGTCCAGTGATGATGAGTTTGACAACTCATTAGATCTATATAAATTTAAATTAAATATTTGACTAAATCTAAAAAAGTTATATTTATAGCTCGTCAAAATTATATATATATGGGCTCTAACACTTATTTAAATCCAAAGATTGTGAATTATTATCTTTTATTTAATTGATCTTTTAAAGGAAAAATCTAAACAAAAAAACAATAAATATTTATCCAACACCTTACTTCCTTTCCTCCCTTTTCTGCTTAGACAGCAATCAATTTGATGATCTTCTCCTGCCAATATATAAAAGCATTGTACAATAATATCTTCAACTAAGTGATTTTCTTAGAAGTGTGGTTGAGGTTGTTTTTGATAGTGTATTTTTGTTAATAAATACATTGAAATTATATTTTTTTTTATCTTTTAAAAATTATTTTTGACATCATTATATAAAAATGATCTAAAAATATATATAAAAAATTCAAATTAAAAAAAAATCAAATTAAAAAAAAATTATTTTTTTTTAAATATTTTTTAAGGATAATGCGAAACAAGGTTATTGAATTTGTACTCGAATATTAAGGTAGCTAGGATGATGATGTCACGTATTACCTCATATCTTGTTCTCTGCTTATGCTCATGCTAGCATAGTTGGATACCCATTAACTAATAGTAATAATATAATCTGAAACATTAATTGGTTTGCACGTTGACCAATATAAATTCTCCTAGAAAACATTTTTTACTCCAACATTGCACGACCTAGAACAAGAGAAAGAAACTTTTTATTTAAAATTAGAGTCTTAGGGCAATCATTTTTTACCCTATACAATTACAAGATTCCACTTCCTTTATAATTATTTCTTTCTTTTAAAGTATGGTTCTCTTTTTCTGATACATATCCCATTGAAATCTATAAGAATTTCACTCAGTTGTATTTTTGCTGCAGCACTGGGTGACAAAAGAGGAAAACAGTTCCTTAAGCTAATTCACATGATGACAAAAAGATGCAACCGGGAATTTTCATTGGTAGATATTGAAATACATGAGAGTATCGTGTCATCAGCGGGCAAAAGATTTATCTGATGCAAGATAATGGAGGTTTTAAACTAATTCAAACCCTTATGATTTATAGCTATGCTATTGGATTCGATTGGGCTAATATGATTCTAGTGTAGAGGTATCTAGCCTTAGAACTTGTATATCTATAGAAGAGGATATGATACTCATGATCATTGCAAACTATGCGTATTGTAGAATCTGTGCTTTTAAAGTGTAAGAATTGAATCAAACAAAGCTCTTACATGTCAAGGAACCATCTCAATTAAAAATTAAAGTTGTTAAAAGTCCTAGAATATAATTTTATAGTATTCTCTAACACACTCCTTTAAGTGAAAGCTCTTTGGGTTTGAAATTTGCCCAGACTCATATTACCTTGTGCTTGATTTTTATCAAATAGAATGAGAATGGTAAGATTCGAACTCGTGATCGCTGGATTAACAACACTCTGATATCATGTCGAGAAACCATCTCACCTAAGAACTTAAGCTGTTAGATGAGATCCTAGAATATGATTTATATTATTCTCTGACACTATATTGCTCTTTGTTTGTTTCCTTCCTCCTAGAAGGGTTTGTGGATATGTCATCTTTTTCTTTCGTGGAAAAATTTCTTTGACAATTTGAGTAAGAGGAACTGTATCAAGTTTCTGCCCCCTCTAATTCCTCGAAGAGATCCATCTGTCAAGCATCAGTGAATCACATGCATGTAGAAGTGTAATATGCTCTATATATCTTGCAGGAGGACTTGTATATATTTATTAAAGAATGTCCATAATGAATTCCTTCCAGTAAGAATCTCTGCCAACATCAGTATTGTAAGGACTGTGGATTGAAAGTGCTTTAAGAATCAATAAAAACTTGTAATAGAAGAAAAATATGTGGATTGGAAAGTAAGCTTTTGATATCTTGAAGTCACATGGAAGACTGTAATATTGGTGAAACAATGATCAATTCTTAGATTCTATGATTCTCAGTAAAGTTGATGCAACTTTCAGTAACTTGAAAAGAACTTGAACTGATAAAAGCAGTTGATACTTCATAAGGTCCCGCGTCAGGTACTGCCTGAGCACAGAATTACAAGTTTATTTACAAAGTATGATCATAATTTATTGCATTAAGCAACAAGTTAATTAACAAGCAATGATTTTCTTCTTATTTGTTCTTGAAAGGCATCTTGAGATGATCAATATTCTCCCTTTTTCGTACGTACACAGCTTTATTTTGACAACAAAAATTATCCCAACTTTTGTTTGCTCGAATTTGAACACAAATTTCTACACAGAAATCATTGCTACGTTTGGAAGTAAGGAGATGTATGGTTTCTCTCCTAACCTTCCCTCTTATCATCATTTGATTCATCAAAAAAATTGAAGTGTACTCATCTTGCTTGCTGGTTTAGAAGAATTTAAGATAAAGTTTAATCATTCATTTCCTATAATCATAAATACAAATAAATTAAGCATAAAATTAGTCTGATGGTTTTTAGGTTTCTGGTTATGAAAGTGAGATGGGGTCTAATTGCCTTGTCTATACCTCCAATTGAAGCTCCTAAATGTGGCCACTGGATGAAAAGCACAAAGTGATAGCTAGCATCTACACATACATACATATATTTCCTAACATTTATTTATTTATATGTAATACAAAATAAAGGAATAAAAATAAATAAATAAAAACCTGAATGAAAGGAAGAGGTGTGGACCGACCACCTTCTGACTTCCACTAACAATATTCCAAAACACAAACCATCAATCAAATGACATCCCCACACTCACTGCCTCTTCTGGAATTCAATTATTCCCTTTCAATTCTTCTCTTTTTCCCTTTTCCTCTCTTAAAACCTAAGGCTAGTGCCAGCTCTTTTCACAATATATATATATATATATATATATATATATATATATATATATAGAGAGAGAGAGAGAGAGAGAGAGAGAGAGAGAGAGAAGTAGAAAAGATAACAAAAGTTGCTTAATATCTCCTCTAGCGAGCTCTTCTACTAATTAAACTCAACTAAACTTTATAACAAATTAATGTTGTCTAAACTAAATCTCTTACACTTTCCCTAAACTCAAAACCTATTCTCATTCCTAGCCCATGTTTTTAATCAAATAATTCTTCAATTATTACAACAGTTAATATGCTTTCCAAATGGTCCCAATATTGGCCAACTGCATCATTTTGCCTGAAGCTGGCCCAACATTGGCATGTACCCTTGGACTTTCTTTTTCACAGTTTCTATACGTTGTATTCTTCTGCATCCTGAACTGACAGTTATGTGGGGCTTGTTTGTGTTCTGTTCTTTTATCTTCTTCTTCCTCTTCTCTCGATCGTTGATCTTATCGTTCCCAACTTGGCTAGGGTTTCGATAAGATCATGTATAGTTGCATAGAATCTGTTCCCATGCCCGAATTTTCGACCATCTTCTCTATTCTTTATCTGTAAGTCCCTCCAAATGTAGGGGTCCAAAAATCAACTGCGGTCTCATGAGTAACCGGAAAAGTGCTCGATACCGGTACCAGACATAGCCCTCGGCTTCTAAGATCTTGTTTTTGTCCTTGAAGGTCCTTGGCCTTGTCAGAACCCTACAGTAAAAGAAGATGCCATATTGAATTCATGAGGGCAAAAAAAAAAATCCATACTTTTAACTCAGACATCTATAGTGAAGTATTGAATAATCACTGGATTTATTATTATTTGATTATATATTTCAGGAAGGAGAATATTATTGTACCTGTTGGTGGAGTATGGGAGCTCCACTTTTCATGTACGGCGTGCTTAAGACCTGAAAATAAAATACGAAGATTAATATACAAGAAATTCTTGGAACCTATACACTTATTGGTTAAATACATTGTTTATGATTCATTCCCTATATCATTATTATAATTTTCAATAGAAGGATGCGAGATTTGTATAAGATCGGCCACTTACTGAAACTTGCTCATGGAGGAATTTGATGTATTCAATAGCTTCAGAAAGCACTGAGGCCGTATCAGTCTGACATGATCACAAGCCAAAAATATAATCATTGACAAGCTTTCATGATTCAAGAATGCAAATGATCTATCACTATTTTACTCTTTGTGAAAGTGATCAAAGAAACTAGCTAGAGAGTTATCTTGCCTTTCCAAAGGGCGAAACCAATTGTTGGAGCGCAGTGATTCTGTCCCCCATCTTCACTTTCCTTACCTATGATCAAAGCTACAAATTCTCATTCATGTCTATAAATGATGTAAGGGAAAGAAAGCTTGTATAGACTCACTCATCTTGTCAAAATCTTTTATCAAATTCGTTGTACCTTTAAGGATGGCAAGGGAGATGGTGTTTCATTTCTCGGCCTCTTTGTTGCTGTTTCACTCCCACTTTTCTTTACTACTATATTCGAATCCCGTACTTCTGATATATTCTGCTGGAAAAAGGAGTGAACCAGAAATTTTCAATCTCAATAGTCCAAACCCTAATCTTAAAAGCATAATTACTAATATCAATCAAATCTGAATATATATATATATATATATATATATATATATATATATATATATATATATATATATATATATGAGGCTTTTAGGCATAAAGATGCCTACTGTACTCTTCCAGTATCTTGTTAGATTTGCATACCTTTGGTTTTTCATCGAAATTCGATGTAGCAAACTGCGGTTGCATCAACGGGAAACAGCTCGGACGAACATCATTCATGGCACTAGCAGATGCATTCCAAAATGGAGTATTATTGGAGAACTGCAATTGGTTATGAGAAAGCTGTTTGGGAGGTGAATTTCTGAAGAATTGAGATCCTTTAGGCAAGGAAGGCAAGAATTCATTAGTGCTAATACCATAATTTGCCCCATATCCATAACTCATCGGTCTGTTCTCAAAAGAACAGTGCTGTGCTTGATTATCTGATATCAATAGCCCCTTGTAACATAGTTGCAGCGGTTCCATAGATACTTGATGAATCCATCGGAAAAGTAGACTGCAAGCCTTGACATGACACCGTACTATCACCGGAGTTCCCATGAGGACTAAACTGTGGTTGATCTATAGAGAAGCCTCGATTCATTTGCTTAAACTCCGTCATAGATGAATCTCCGGTGAACACTCTCTCTCCCACTGAGCTTGTGATGATCCAATTCCATTTTCTTGCTGATAATTGGTGCTTGAACTCAAATTATCCTGTAGCGACGTCGATCGGAAACTGCTCTCAGACTTGTCGCCGCGACTGTCAAAACAATTCGAACTTTAAAATCTGTTTGTACACCTGCTATATGCATATAAAGAAACAAAGAGAACACATATATGTACATGAAACGAATTCGTTTAGCTAGCTAGGGTTACAGGTGTATTTGTATGTGATGAACTTACAATAAAGCTTGATTCCAATCCATGGCTTGTGAGGAGAGGCCTAAACCCATCATGTGCAAGTCAGCTGAAGAATCATGACCTTGTTGAAGCTTCTGGGAATCATGAAAAGCAGCAGAACTATCTGACACAGAAGCAGTTTCCATTGAAGACCTTCCTTTGACATCAGCCATTTCTGTCGGCCAAGCAAAGCTACGCAAACTATTAAGTCCTGAAGCTGTAGAAGACGATCCAGTGCTATCAAACTTGTTCCTGCTTGATGAAGATGAATCCCACCAGTTTGTGCTCGTGTACTCATCTGCCATGGCCTTACACTGCTAGCTCTCCTGTGGTTATCGGTGTGCAAGAAACTTGGGTTTATTGGTCTTGATTACTTTACTTAGCCTCTATGGTTACATAAAATGATGGAAAACGGTACGCTGCATAACTTGAGTATTTATAGGAGTTAGAAACCGAAGTGACCATTTGGGTCCTGCGGTGTGCCAATGAAAGAGCTAATAGGAATGTTGGTGGTTGACATTTCTTTGAGTGAATGTGAGTGACGATTAGACAAAGAAAATGTCATTTTGAAATTGAATTTCTTTCTATTTTTTTATGCCTTTTTTCTTCGGCTGCTTTACCTTTTAGTTCATTACATAGATGTGGAACGTGCTATACAGCGGGTTTGCATTATAGTTTTATATATAAATAAAAAATGTTGAAGGTGTTTTAACTGTATTTTAAAAAAAAAATCAAAAACATGGGTTATATCCTCAATTAGTTAAATAAGCTGAATTTATAAATTAGATAAAAAAAAAAGACAACAATAGGAAATGAACAAAACTTTTTTTTTTAAAAAAAAAAAGCGATTATGATAGCCTAAGAAAAAACTTTTTTTGAAAACAGAAAAAAGGTTAAAATTTCAGCTAATCAAACATTAAAAATGACAACATCAGGTTAAAAAACAAATTTGCGCGAATCAACCCAAGTTAGCATTATAAACATATGACTTAGGCAATAAAACACAAGCTAGTTTGGGTTAACTCATCGAACCTAATTAGATAATAAAATTACAGATAAAAAAATATTAACCCTGGTTAATTTTTCAAACATATGATTCATGTCGTTATACCAGAAACACCATACTTCAAAAAATCATGAAGCTCAATCGTCACAAATCAATCATTGAAGGATAAAAAAAAGCAATAACATAAAATAATCCACAATAAAATATAAAAAAAAATAAGGATAAAGATAAAAATTAAAAAACAATTATAGGGAAATTACAACAAAAATAAAATTAGGAGGTGACATTGAAAAGAAAATTAACTTTATCAAAAGGGGAAAATCAAAAGAATAAAGAGTAGTGTTAGAATATCAACACCAAAGAGGATTAACTTATAATTTTAGATGAGAAAAGAGAAAAGAACAAAAAACCTATGTTAAACTACCCCACTATCGCCAACATGTGGAATTTTCCATTGCTTTAGCTTTTTTGTTAATAGACATGGACTCATATTATATTGCTGCATTGGAATTTTTATTTTCATGAACAAAAAACTAAGAAAGTCAATCAAGATTAACCCTTAAACTCGTTGCTCTGGAGTTTAGGATGGCCCGATAGAAAAATCAACCAATTAAATATTAAAGAATGAAATTGAAAATAAAATTCAATTACTATAATGGATCTAAAGCCAAGATAGTGGTTAAGAGAATGAAAGCCAAAATTAATAAAAAAAAAAATTAGAAGACAGTTATAAGTTTAATTTAAGGGTGAAATTAAAAAGAAAAATCAATTTACAAAAGGAGTAAAATAGTAAAACAATAAAAAAAGATGAAGATTGAATTGAAAGAAATACCATATCACAACATGGGATTGCAGGATAAAATTAAAAATAAATTGAAATTTTAAGCAGTCAAGACAAAAATTATAAACTAAGATAATAAATACTGAAGTTGAAACCCTAATATGTAAGAGAACTTTGTATGGCAAACATGATTTTGTGGGGGGGGAGACAAGAAAAGTGGGAGGAGAAGAAAAAAAGGTGTCAACGTTGTTGCATCGCCACTTCAGCATTGTCATGCACTGTGCTAATAGAAAGATCCTAGACCAACGCTTCTAACAACACTCCCAATCCATTTTAAGATTGCCCACAAAGTTGCTGAAAAAATAAGCACCAGGGCACAATTATATATATATATATATATATATATATAAAAAAATTAATGATGCTATCTCGAAGTTTTTTCACTTCATTATCTCAATTCATTTGGGATTTGCAATCATCTATATATGCATTCAAAAGATTATGATATACTAATATATAGAAAATTTATGGTATTCAGATAATAGGTAACATTAATTCTAATCAAATAATTTGTTCTAATTAGTACATAGTTGACACACATAGTAAGTATTATTTAGAATATTCACAAATGAAAATTAATAACCTCTTACGACAAACACATGTGTTGCATTGTCGTTTCATAATTTGATAGAATGTTTTTTGCTCAACCCATGGGTGCTTGATTGGTCACCAATACAAGACATTTGGCTTCTTGGCAATCACCAATTCCACTAAAATAAAAATCACCTGAAAGAAGTTGGCAATCAAGTCAGCATGTCTAGTGGGATGGTCAATTTGTAGTTGATCACGTAAATTCTGTCTGCTAATTAGTGTAAAATTATAAATGTGAAACGCTAATTTAACATTTGACCTTGTACCACTTTAGTTGATGAAATAACTCAGATTTGCATATATCTGCTTTAATTAAAAAGGAAATTAAATGTTTAATGAAGGTCATTCTTGGAATTTAATGGATATGGGTGGTGTAAGTTGATAATTGTTTTTAATTTTTTAAAGTCAAGGATAGATTATTTTGACCTATGTTATAAGTCAAAGCTAATTTTAAAATTGAAGAAGAGTAATTGTTGTCCATGTTATTTTTTACCTTGATATATTTTAACATGAGAGTACCAAGCAAAAGTTTTTTTTTTCTACATGTAAAAATATTTCTTCAACTATCAATGAATGTCTCACTTAGTATAAAAATATGAGTTGCGCATGTATTACATGTATGACCTACTACGACGCATATATTACACGCATGACCGGTTAAGACACACATATAACACATGCATGTTTATTGGTTCGCGTATATATCATATGTATAATCATAGAGATATTAAAATATTATGCGATAAATCTTGTTCAAATAAGTAATTTAAAACATATTAAAAATACCATTTAATTAAATATTATTAATGTATATTTGTATTTTTATTTTTTTGACATCATTGTGTTCTTTATAAAATTATTGAATATGCTACACATAATCATCACAAAAAAAATATCTTAAAAATATTATTTTTAAGAATAAAATTGTTTTTTTATAAAATTATCAAATAGATTTTTTTTTTCTAAGCCCTTCATGGTTTTTTTTTATTTTTTTTCTTTAATTTTGATTTTTATATTTTAAGCTCAATTTGTTTATCCTATGATTAAATAAAAACAACATACTAAGAAATTTTTGCATTATTCTTATATTTTGTATAAACACATAATAACAAAAAAAAAATTATTAATTTTTCTATTTTGATTCTCATATTGTTTTGCTTCAAAATATAATCATTTCAATAAAGAAATAGCCAGAAATTGACTTTAATAGGATAAAGGTTATAATTAAAATTATATATTTTATTGTTTTATTTTGTTTACTTTAGAGTTTATTAGATATTTATTTTAATCATTTTGGGCTCTTATTAAATGAAGTATATTGCTAAAGAATACTATATTTTTTGGTTGAGAAAAATAGATTGACATAAAAGAGAATTATATTGGGAAATTGTTCTATTTAATAAAAAATAATGAATTTGTATATAAAAATATTATTTACATATAATGAAATAAAAAAAATATTAATAACTCTCAGCAACAAATATTTTTAATTTAATCTTTAATTTACATTTATATCTCATTCGAACACACACACACACACACACACACACACACACATATATATATGATGGTTGATGTATTTTATTAAACACACATGTGAACTTTTTTATTCACAATTAAAAAAAATCAATTTAAAATATTTCTCAATGCTTGTGTTTTATTATTTTATATTAAAATATAATTTTTTATCTCACCATTAGAACATGTACAAAGTTGACTAGTTTACTCTTTTTACAAAGGCTTACTAAATTTATTTGTACCATTTATATATTGACATATGTTCTTAAAAAAATAGAAATTAGACATGTGGCATCATCAATATTATTGATTAACACTTAAGTAAGACCCCATCATGGTCCAATAAGGAAAGCATATAAACTCTACCTTAGTTAAAATAAAAAATGCATGTTATGAATATGATATCTCCAAGCATAAACTATATAACATCATCTTTTTATTTCTCTTTTTAGGAGGGGCATAATAAGACAATTGATTAAGAGGGGGAAGAAGAATGGTGGATTAATCTCTTTTTTTAAGAAAAGAACTTCCTTCTAAACTGTCATATATATATATATCAAATGGATTAATTTTTCTTTTGTCCTGAACTTTGTTTTTAAAAAAAGTTTTGGGTAATATATATATATATATATATATATCAAATGGATTAATTTTTCTTTTGTCCTGAACTTTGTTTTTAAACAAAGTTTTGGGTAATAACTTATCATCTCTGGTTTCAGCTAAGTGTTGAGCTTAAACACCTATGAGTCTGGCAATTTATCAAACCTAATATTTTCAGTACTATAATAAGTCATAGATATTTCACCCTAACTTTTTTTAAGACAAAATTTAGGGTAATAACTTATCATCTCTGATTTTAGCTAAGTATTGAGCTCAAACACGTATGAGTCTAGCAATCAATCAGACCTAACATTTTTAGTATTGTAATAAGTTAAAGACATTTTACTTTAACGAGTGAGACTTATTTTTATGTTAGCCTCTCTTTTCTTATAAAGATACTTGTAAGCTATAAATAAACTATGAATTTTGTAAACACCAAATCAATATGCTTAGTCTCTAATGTATACATGTATGTATGTATATGAAGATAGAGAGAGAGAGAGAGAGAGAGAGAGAGAGAAAATATTTCTATTATATTATTGTATTTTCTCTCAAAACATCATTGAGTTAATTATTATAGAGATCCTAAATTCACACACAAAAAAATAATATTCTTTTTAAATGAATTAGTTCCCGACCATCTCAAGAAGAAAATGGATAAAGTTTCCATAAGTAAGAAATTAACCAATTATTGAAAACATAGGTCTTGCTCCCAAGCTACTTGGGTTTTTTTTTTGGGACTTCATCAATATCTTGTTTAAAAAATTTATTAATAAGAAAAAACTAGATTCCTTTGAAAATAAATGGTCTTAATAAAATATATCAGAGAGGAATATAAATCATATATTGCCGTCTCACTTAACAGTTTAAATTTTTAGGAGAGATGATTTTTTGACAAAATAGACCTTCATGAACTTTACAAATTAGAAGTTCAAACTTGATACAACTTGAAGAAAGGGTGGGTAATAACATTAATTGAATATACATAAGTCTTTAAGTTTTGAAACACAATATTAGTTATTGTTATATATGTATATGTAAGAACTAATACCTAGCTAGTTCTTAATTTAGTAGACATGTTTCAATTCTTTTTTGAAAAAAAAAATATTTCATATACCTAAAGAAAAAAATCCATGTAGAATATTTTTTGTCCACAACTTTTCACCATAGGAGCTAATATCCCAACACAAAGAACTAAAAGACAAAAAAAAAACTAAATGATACTAGTTTATAGACATGTACCAAATCTGTTTCCATCAAGAAAGAAGGAAATTGACAAGCACTAGCATTTACACAATACAAAAAAATTGTTCTTTATTTATTTTATTATTTTCTCAAATGATAGTGTTGACTTAAAAGAAGAAGAAAAATGACATAGAAACAACAAAACTAAAGAAAGAAATGCACATGCAATTAGATTTTGACTTAAGGTTGGGTGATAGATGATGAGGCAGGCGGCAGAGAGAAAGAGAGATAATGGTGGAGGAGAGACTAGCAGAAGACTCTTGCGTCACAAGTATACGTGTGACCTTTGTTTTTGAAAACTCTCAAAAAGTCAACGCATGGGGTCCACGCGGCGTGCAGGCGTGCCACGACAAGTGGGTCCCTTGACATAGCCATCCTAAAGCCACAGAACCACCCCCAAAGTCAGCCAGCCACCCTCCTTTTCCTCTAAGTCAGAGCCCCGTAAATGACACTACATTAAAAACAAATTTGTGTGTACATTCTTCAAACCCTAATGATTTGGCCAACCTTTTTCACATTATACACGCACCAATTAATTTGTTCACCTTCCTCAATTTTTGAAGAAATAAAAAAGTTAAGGATTATATTAGGTAATAAATGATTATATTCTACATATTATTAACAATTCGAATGAAAATGGATGTGACCATAAGAATTTACATGAATATATTAATATAGATGTATTTAGTTTACTTGAGATTTTATTCACAAATTTTGGCTGGAAGTACCCTTATACATATATGTATATATTCCAGTACCCTTATATATGTGTGTGTGTGTGTGTGTATACATACATGCATACATATATATATATCAAGCATAAAAAGAAAACATTATGATCAATTATGGCAAACTCTTAAATATCGTATGAGATGGAATACAGTGTTATAAGAATTAATAAATGAATATGCATTTATTTTTATGAAGAACTACTTTGTTTAAGATATCATACAATTCAGAGATTTAAACTGGTAAAGAAAAATATAATAAAATTGTATGTGCTTAGTTCAAAATTTGTTAAATTTGAAGGGTGGAAAAATACCTTTTTTTCAATCATGATTGAGACTTTAATTCTTACTTTATTGAATATATATATTAAAAAAATCTTGCTTATGTTAATTCTTTATTGAAACTGAAAATAGTATTGTACAAGAATGAATATTGGAAGTAATTAGTTCATGAATTTAAACGTCCTAGATCTAGAAACTCAAATGACAATCAACAAACTATTTACACAATCGGCATTCTTCTTGTTCATTACTATTTTGTTTACCTAAGATATTATATCCAATCCTAAAGTTTATATATTTAACATCATAATCTATAATTATGAATGTTGATTCCATTATGATGTAGAGGTTAATTAGTTTTATATGATAGAGTTTTTGCAAAGACAAGGTTGAATTAAAGGTTGCTTTTCAATTACTTTTTATACATAACTTCATTTTTTTATATCTCGCATAGGTCGCTTTGACTTTTTAACTTATTATTGTACTATCTTTTTGGACAATAAGAGATTCTTGGTTCAAGCCTAATTTTAAGGAAATAACAGTCAATACACTACAACCTATTTGCATATCTTTGGTCATAGTGTTAAAGATAATATAACCTTAATTTCTATCGGATCCACTAGACAATCTAAATTGAGTTTCAGATGAAATGAAGGATTATCTTTGTATCTCTCTTGCAACCGAGTGTTATATATATTCTGGAAAAAAAATCAGAACATTTGTAATAATAATAACAACAACAACATATAACAAAATTGTTGAAATTCAACTTACTATGAACTTATTAGCTCAACTATGTACTAGTTATTGCACCCCTTTCCAACATTTCTTATATCGCATGTGAGTTTCGACAAAAAACTTTATTGTAATTGGATCGCGTCCAAACACCGTAGCTTGTAAAGGAAGTTATTATTAGTTAAATATTTTAATATAAATCTTATAATTATATTTTTTAAAGTGAAATCAATAGAATGGGTCCATCGGTATGCATTGTAATGGAACCATGAATCTTCTTGCTCTAGTTCTCTGCAACGGACTACAATTGTTGCATGAAATGCTTAGATGTCACGTGTTATATATAAGCATCCTATATAGCCTTCAAGATGTTTGGAGGTCTGAAACCCTTCCACACTATCATGTCCTCCTATTTTGAAAGATCTCTTTATTTTACATATTTATCTAATTGTTTTTATGCCTTATATTAGAAATATCACAATAAAATCATCTTTGAATTCAATCTTTCATAATGGCACTATGATTCCCCCATACTCTCCTGTTAACAAAGTTCTAGTCACCTCCAAGTAAAAGTTTTCCCTGTAATTCAATTTCATAAAATCATTAGTTTATTTAAATAAAACAAAATGATCATTATAAATATACTAACCTTGAACTATATGAACCAGACATAAATTATAGGCTTTCATTAAAGATTCTTGTAAACCTGACACCAATGAAATAAAAGTATTTTCATCGATGGTTTCATCGTTGATGTTATTACATGAGTAGTCTCTATATTTGTAAACTTGAAATTCTATATGTTTATTATTCATTTCTTTTTATTTTTTTATAATATAGGAAAGAAAAACTAACTTACATGTTATGGTCAAGTTTCATAAAACAATGTACTTCTTAATATATACATATTACATAGAAAGACACCCCCTTTAGGATTACCCTCCCACTTAATAACCCTATATCGAGAGAGGGTGTATGTGTATGAGGTGTGTGGTCATGGTCAACACTTAATAACTTATGGTTACTAGAAGAACCATTAGTGTTGTTGTCCGTATTTGTCTCCAAAGTTCTTCTCTTAACCATCTAAGCAAGTTAATTATAAATAAAGGTAATGATGTTGTCATTATATCCTATTTTATAGAAAAATTGGCAACACATCCCTTAGATGGCAGAATATCAAAGATTTTATTACCTATAAATATACATCAATATATAAAGCCATATACTAGTTCATTTTATTTATAGCTACAAATTTATTTATTTATTTATTTTGAAATCTAAATGGATAATATCTATTACCTAAAGCCAATTATACCCAAGAGAACTCTTATAGAAATTATCACATTGATGTCTTCTTTACGGTTTACACACAATATGTACTTATTACTCCAAAATAATTTATAGTTTCCCTTTAAATTCTAAATGTTTTAAAAATTCATTTATCTCTTTTTTTTTTTCTAAACTCACAATTTATCTTTGGTTTTGTTTCTAACCATTCTACTGAATTTAAGTTCTGATACTCAAAGGACTTTTTGTTGGAATATATGGTTTGCTAGTGTTAGTTTTCTACGATGGTCATTATTTGTTTTGTATTTTATTTTGTTTTCATATTTCAATTACTATATAAAAATACTCAATAGTAATGCTTTTCTTGTAAATCATTAAAATTCTTTGCTCATAGCTTAAGATGTATACTCTTCTTATTTACCAGGATATACCAACCAATTCCATTCATATGTAAACAATCCGTTGAATGGAAAAAAACAAATATTAAAATCCCAATTATAATTGTAGTTCTTTGGTAGTCCAATTATAAATAAATGACATTTGAATTTTAAAGTAGGAAAAATAACAAATATAATTGTAATAGGTATTGTTACCTTTAATGACTCAATTTGTAACCATAACATGTACATGAAAAATACAAAATTATCTACAAGATGCTAAAGAAGAAGAAGAAAGGAACATATACAACTACATATAACTAGAAATAAACATATAAAGGAAGATTTTTTGTTCAAATGACAAATAACAACAAATTCAAGCTAGTCCGTGTTATGGTTGAACCATATAAATGAATTGTATATGATTTGGGTTCTTTTGATCTTTAAGTAATTGTTTAACTAGTTAAATCATATAAAGGAAGTACAAAAGTAATTGTTTCTAAGAGAATACAAAAAATAGAAAAATACTAGTAAATTATATTGCCTCATAGTAAATTTAGTGAATTTGAGTGCTTATTAAAAAAGTAATCTTACACAACAAACTCAAGGAAATAACTTTTTTAAGAACCTAATATTGTACTGATGGTTAGGAAGCTAACCAAATGAAATAAAAAATGATATGTAAAAATGAAATTGTTAACTAATCCCCACAATAACATAACAATATAAAACCTATTTGGGAGCAAAAGGAATTAATTAATTATACTAAAAAAAAACATGAAAACATCATAATAAGAAAATCTATATTTATGAAATGAAACAATGATTCTTTTTCAATGATTGGATGAAATATTGAAAAATAAAAATTCTTAAAAAGATTCAACTATCCTGAACCTAGACCATGTGAATGCAATTCTTCAGGTACCTTTTACTATAAAGAATCACAGAGTAAAAGAAAAGGAAAATAAAAGATATTTGGATTATTAACATTAACAACTATAGATACAAAGAGAGAGAGAGAAATAGTGGTAAATAGAAAGAGAGGGGAACAAGTCACTTTGTTCTTCTAAAATTAAGGATTTTGGTCTTCTAATAGAGATTTTTATTGATATAATTATGAACTTTATAGAAGACTTAATTTCATCTATAAATGATAGTAGAAAAGTCTTGAAATTTTTTTCCAACTCTCTAGAACTTTCTTGGGACTTAATTTGTTTGTAATTTTGTTCATATATCATATTTCATTAATTGGTAAGAAATAGTTTTTTTTTCACGTGTTTTTGTATTCCTTATTTATCTATTCTGTAAATACAGTAGAAGCACAACAAAATCACAACATAGTAACTATATTTTTTCAATAACATAAAAATCATCACAATAAACGTTCCATTAGTGTTAACAATAGTTTATTGTAAAGGAATAACCAAAAATATTACATTAAAATCAATTTCATAACACATTGATGTCTAACATTTAAAATCAGTTCAAAAACATTTTAATTAGATTTATCTTCTTCTTTTTCAATTTTATCATCATCATGTCCATCATAATCTTCGTTGAATTGAAACTCATTGATATCATCATCTTCATCATTTTTTATGTGTTTGTTGGTTTTTAATATATCATTTAACTTCTCAGTAACAACATGAATAAAAATATTCTTAGTTATCAGAAAAATCACTAATAATTCATAACAAGACTACCTTCATCTAAAAGCATTGTTTCCTCGATATATCATAATCCAAAGTCCTGAACGACCATACCTTATTCAACTCATGAATCAATGATCGAACACAAACATCTATATTCCTACACGAACTATTTAGACTATGTATGATAGTAGATAAGAACACGAGCTCTAGTTTATACACATTCTCGGTGAAAAGTTATAAATTAGAGTATCATCGGCCTTTGTAATTTAGAAGTGATTAGGAATTATCTTAGTTTTATTTTATGCTACAAGAGTGCTTTCTCGGTCATTTTTGGGTTTAAACCTAGCATGTTCACAAGTTTTGCACTTAGAAAAATCTGTATTTTCAAGGTAATACAACATATAGAAGTTTAATTACATGTTAATTTTCTGGTATCTTAAGTCAAGGGGTTTTATTATGAATTTAGCATCATAGAAGTTCTCTTTTAGCATCATCTTTTCTACCATGGTCTTATAGAAAATATAGAATTCTCTATGTGCAAATCATCACGAGTATTTTCTGAACTCTTTTATAAAATATGCATCATAACAAAATCTAGATCGATAAACTTTATATTTTTACACCTTTTAGGTGGACATGTAATACCGTCTTCACTAATGTTTTTGGATTAAATAATGCATAATTAATAAAACTAGTAATCCTATTACAATAATTCATTTTGCATAACCCTTCAGGTGAAACTTTATATATCCAAGAACAATCATTCATTACTTATATGAAACATACTACATATATCACATAAAAATACCAAAAACATTAATATAAAAAATGGTTTGAATCAGTTTTTGTTCAGTTTCAGGTTTTTTTAAAGGTTCTTTTTAGATAAAAACCGAACAAAAAATGATCATCCATACAAATTATGTACCCTAATTCTACCAAGATTCTAAGACCATCAGAATTATCGAGAAAAAAAAAAAAATAGGCCGCTGTTCCTCTTCTACTCCTATACTCTAGTGCACTCTACTATAAAATTTGTTAGTGCTTGGGGCTTTTGTAGCTAACTATGGTTTATAGATTTTGTCAAATATTCTATGGTTTACCAACCATCCAGCTGCTACACCAGGCTTCTCAAGGGTTTGTCTAAAACGATATTATGCGGGATGAGCCTACAAATAGGAACCTAATTTTCTTGGTGCGACTTGTAATGCTATTACACATATTTTCTTTTTGAATTCTTCACACTTCTTCCGTGCCATTCAAATTCTTTTACTTTCATTGACAATTTGAAGAAAGGCAAGCATCGATCAACCGACCTAGCTACGAATCTGCCAACCTTGTTTGTAGTCCTTGATGGTTGCATTTCTCGAATGCATGTTGGGTTTTTTTTTTCTTTTTTAGATATAAGAAAACTTCATTTTCTAAAAAACATAATCTGTGAGCCTAGATGAATAAATAAAATCTTAATTGTTTCAGGTTCTTATAAAAAATACACGTCCTGACTCAATCTCAAGATCTGTTGTGCAAATCATAAACTCTCTGTCATCACACAACATCTCTTAAAGACCATGTTGGTTTTGAATCATCCCTTTTAACAATCAAGTTAGTTCTCTTGTGTGTGTGTGTGTTCTTTGTTTGTGCCATATACTTTTTATATACACTTTTTTTTTATTCCTTGTACATGTCCCAAATAACATAAATAAGGGTATTATTATATTTTTAAAGAGAAGGGATACATCATATATGAACAAAAAAAAAAATATATAAAGTACTTTATGTAAATATACAATTTGGAAATCGTTACGCGTTCGTCAATTAATTTTCGATGAATTTTCTTATAATTTTTTCATGTACGATACAAGACTCAAGAGTGAAACGATGATTGCAATATGAACTCCAAAATAATTGTTGATTGAATTCCAATATCCACTTATTATGATAACAGAAATAAATGACAAGCGTGGCAATATCTAACCGTATCACCCCCATCAAAATTTAATGTGTTGTTGTAATTAAGTTTTGTTATATTTTTATTTAAAATATATTAAATTAAATTTATTTTTAAATCAACACATCAAAATAATTTAAAGATAAAAAAAAGAGTAAACAGCATAATATACCCACATAAACAAACATCGCCACACAGCATTTAATATGGAGAAATCCATCAATCAAAAATCCAGAAAGCTTATAACAATATTTGAATAAATATGAAAACAAAATAGTAGGAAAATTAATGATCACTCCATCTATTTCTAGCACAAATCAACAATATTTGAATAAATTGTCATTCTTAATTACTCCCCTCGAATTGAAGCAATTCTAACATTATCTCCTAGAAATTTCCCTTAAAACAATTTCTTTTTTGTCCTTAAAAAAAAACAATGGCCATGCTGTATCTGAATAATTATGGTGTCAAAATGACGTCATAATGCTCTAAGCTTGAGGTGTGAAACCGACAAACAAGACAGCAACACATGGATTCGGACATAAAGTGGTGACCTCCATGTGTGTTTAGCAATCCAACTACAACTTCAGGCCTCTCTTTCCATTCTTTTTTTTTCTCCTTTTTTTTTTTTTTTTGTTATTCACATGAAAGGAAAGAAAAACTCATTGGTTGTCCACATCCTATCAAAAACAAAATAATCATTTCTAGTTTTAATGAGTTTTATTCGACAAGAGTAGTTTCATTAAAAAGTTTTTTACCCTTTATATTGCAAGAAAAATAGATCAGATGGAGAAAGAAAATATTTTCTCAATTTAATTCTATGTGTTTTGATCAATTTAAGATATTTTAGTTTAGAAAAATAGTTTATTGAAGTTTTAAGGGTATTTATTAGTGTTGTTTTTTGTAAAAATAGATTGAAAAATTATTTTTCTAGATCTCAGAACTCAAACTCTAATTTTCCCTTCACTATATATGAATTTGAAATATTCCAAACCACAAAAGATGATATGTTATAGATAATAACCTATTGTTCAATATATATATATAAAAACAAATAAATAAATGATATGATGTTCGTTCAATGAAAAACAAAACGTGATTAGGGTCTTATATGATTGGGAAGGAGTACAAGTGTACAACCCTGCCTAACACCTCTCCTCCTTTATTTTTTTTTCCAATTTAGATTCCTTTTAGGCTTTTATTAATAAATTTTCTTTAAGTTTTTATTTTGCATTATCTTCTTTATATATATTTAAATTAATATTCTCTTTCTTTCTTATTCCTTTTAATTCATTAGTTAAACTTTTTAATTTTTAATTTTATTTTTACAATGCTTTAAAACGATTATTATATTTTTTTTATATGTAATATAAATGAATTTTATCTTAATTATGTAATTAAAAAAATGAAAAATATTTTTTTAATGGTAAAAAAAAACATCTAAGGTAAAATAAAACGTAGAAATCAAATGAGTTAACTATTTTCATACCTTTATATATATATATATAATTCAACTGTTGCCTTGCTTTTATTGATTTGATTCGTAGAATCAGTCTTTTGACATTACAATTATTAAATATTTACCTAATTGTTTTATTTAAAATATCATTTCATGAGAGCAAAGAATGGTTTTTCTCATAGGATGAGTAATATTTGGGTAAATTGATTCATATTTTCATTTATATTAGGCTTATTCTTTAAAACTTATAAATAATCAATGGATAACTTATATACAAACAAGTTTCTCTTTTTATTTTTTCAAAATAAGATATGTATTTCTTTAAGTACTACTTCCTCATTACACGTAATGCTTTGCACGTTAATTGTTTAACAAATATATAATTTGTATTAATTAAAAATATATTACTGAGGATTATTTATAAATGAATAAATTTGAGATTTTTTGTTAAATAAATCATTTTTTCAAACAATTTTATATTAATTCGATAATATATATCCATCAAATGTTTTAATGTTTTACCATGTAAAATAGCTTTAAAATGAAAATATTAGGGAAATAAATGTAATTATATTTTAAAAATACTAAGTAAAAGTTAGGATAAATTCATATAACTCTTAAAATAATAAGGACTAAATCTTTTTTCATTTAACATTATATTATTTTGACACCCTTTTATTTTAAACAGTTGTTTTTCAAATATATGTGAAGTAAATATAAATTAACAATAAAATGAGTAAATATTTTTTAATAAATTCATTATTTTTAACATTAGGAACTTTTTTTGCAAATGAGTAAAAGCAACATTGGACTAACAAATAACCTATAAAAAAATCAACAAGGGATCAATATAATAATTGATGAGTTTTTTTTATGTCATTTAATTATTTGTAAAAATAAAATTAATAATATGTTGGTTTTGGCTGCAAGACTCATTATAAAGAGGTGTTGAAAAAAAGTGTTTTACAAGGATTTTTGTATTCTTCTTCGCCTTAGTTTTTTCCACAAGTCTTTTGTTTATTTTTCCTTCTACTCTTTAACTCAGGTTTTGTTATATTGTATATCATAACTAAAATTTTGACCCTTAATTCCAAAAACAAAATCAAAAAACTCCAATGCACATGCATCAATTTTCTATTTTTCAATGTCTTTTTGAAAAATTAAAATTTAAAAATATGTTTTAAAAAAATAGAAAAATGATAAGAAAAAATACAATAAGGATATTACTACGATATTCTTAGAATAAGGATAAAAAAAAATAAGAAACTCCTAAGAAGAGTAGTATAAAATATAAATAGGGGTGGAAGCCTAAAAAAGAAGATGGAAAACCTAGCCACCCACATCATAAATCAACCCCATCAAAAAATCCTAGCTTCATCTTTCTATTGTTTACTATTGCAACTAATTAAGGTGGTGTTCAACATGTTCTTGTAATTATTTTATCTTTAGGGTATTAAAGATTTAAGTATAAATGATTAGTTGACCACATCAAATCTTCATTTAAATATGATTCTAGATGCTTGAATAAATAAATGTTGTAAAGAATCTAGTTTTTTAAGCATGTTTATTGTGTTTCAAGGATTTAATTTGAATATATGATTTTTACATGTAATCTTGTCGTATTTAAATTAAATAAAAGACAAATTTTAATTGACATTAGATATTATTATTTAGATCCCTATTTTTTTTTCAAAAAAAACGAAACTTTGATATCTATATATGATGACCCGACTATGACATTTACATGTTTAATTTTTCGGATTTGAATGAAGGAAGCTTTTAACTAAAACACAAGAGCAGAATAAACATTAGAAGATCAGGAGGTTAGTGCTCGGACACATTAAACTATAGCGTTGACCAGAAGATAATGCAAATGAAGTCAACAAAAGAAAAGTTTTTTAAATGCGTAAGGAGTTGAGGAAAAAGAATTAAATTAAAGAGATAAATCATTCCAAATTAGAAGAAAAACAAAGAGATACACGTACATGAGCTTGACTGCTGTGTGCACATTACGGTGGCAGATAGATATGAAGAGAAATACAATCGTAGTTCTATGAACTTTCCTGCTCTCTTTTTGCACGTTGTATATTCTTCTTTCTATTTTATTTTATTTTTAAAAAAGTAAGTGTTACTTGCCAGAAATTTACAGTTAAATATTGCCGTTCTAATCCTCCAAAACCAGCTAAGATCTCCACTTTGTGATCTTGGATTGCTTGCCTAAAATCCGTATATATATTATAAAAAAAAACAATTTGCCAACCTTTTAAAAGGAGTCTACCCAAAAAGACAACTGGGGGATCGATGAATATGATATTTATTTGAGAAACAAAAAATAATATAATCAAGCAAGTGGTTCTAGAAAGTGATTTTAGTGAGAAAATAAACAATTTGATTACAATAGTTGTATGACGGCTCTATCTCCTCATAGATGTTGCTAGTTATTATCTCTTCATAGATGTTAATTGTATATTAATTAGTAATCAAAGTGTAATTAAACATGCTTTAGATATCAATCAAATGTAAATAATATTTTTTTTTATTTCTTTTATTTTTGAAACAAATATAAAGATAATCCCTATCCATGTTGGGATTAAAATATAAAATACTTCTATGAATAGGAGCTAATCAAATATAAATATAATTTTTTCAAAAAAGAAGAAGAAGAAGAAGAAGAAGAAGAAGACTTAAATTTAAAATTTGAAATTAAATGAGTATTTTCTTTACCATCTCAATCAATATCTTAAGAGAAAAACCCTCTCAGCAACTTGTCTAATTTCTCATTATACTCACCAACAAGTTCTAACCTAATCATTTAAGTTGAAAAATACTTCCACTTGACTTTTCGAGAGGTACTCTCCCTTTAGATTTTTTTTGAAAAAATCCTTTTTTTATTCATAGGGTAAGACAACCATAGCAAGGCCTCGTGTAGAAAATGTAGGAAGATTTTAGGTCCATGCGTAGTCATCATCATTATTCATTGACTTGATTGAATTTCAGCCCTTTGAAAATTGTGTGCAATTTACACCATTGTTGAAAAAGACCTCCAATTCATCTTTCAACAAGATATGATAACATTCTTATGTAAACAAACGATTTGACTAGTTAGTGGGCTGTGTTTTTTCCACTAATTTAGTCTATCTCTCTCCCAGCCCCCTGGTGGGGGGTTGACATGGATCTTGACCCTCTTGGATGAAACATTGTTTTGGTCATCCTTGTCTATCATTTTACAATATTTGAAGACAAGGGTTTGAATTTGAAGGTTGCTGCTTCAATGCTTGTCCCGTTATGCTTTTCTGATGATTAAACAATTTTATATTTCTTTTGTCCTCTGCCTGTACATGTGTTTCAGTGAGTGTAATCTGAGAGATTGTTTTACATATTGGTAACTTTTGTCTTTTTTTAATCATAAAATACCCTATTTTGATGGTCAAATAGTTTGTGTATTTATTTTTTAAAATTTAATTTTGTATAAGTTAAAATAATATATTTTTCATTCATATATATATTGTTTCTCATTTATTTTGCAATAAAAAGTTCATATTATAACATTTTTAATCGTACATATGTTTTTTTTTAAACTGCATCTAAATTTTCTTTTAAAAAAAAAACCACAACCGCAAAAATTACCACAATATCAATGTGTTGCAGTGTGTTTTATTCAATAGTGGGAATAAGACTAAGTATAGCTTGTGTCATAATCCATTTCTAGGTTATTCCTCTAAATCTACCTTTACCTTTTTAGATTAAAATTAACAAAAAAATAATAACAAGGAGACTAGCGTGATGAAACAATCAAGCTTCTAGACAAATTTAGGAACCTCATTGTATCTTATTTTGCCCAAGATTAAAAAAACAAAGCAGATTTAAGATAAGGATTGTCGCACCCCAAAAATGATTTTGTAGTAATGCGGCATCGTGGCTACTCGTCCCCGTGAGCGGGGAATTAAATATCGGGGGGTTCTCTATTTGAAAAAAGGGGGAGTCGCCACCTAGTATTAATGGTTACTAGGAAACCTAAAACCGGTCTTTCGTAGATTCTAGGGTAAGGGACTGGTTGCGTAAAGGGAAGGTTTTAGCACCCCTAGTACGCCCTACCTAAGGTAAGCTGCTTGACATTTGGCTTGTTTATGATTTGATATATCAAAACAATATGTAAAATAAATGGCAAATGGGATATTACTCCGCCGAATATTTTGGATATTAATCTCTTAGGATTTATTTACCCAAATACCAACAGTGAATAATAGCATATCATTCCCGTCGAATATTTTGGATATTAACCCCTTTAGGATTTATTTACCCAAATATCAACAAAGTGAATAATAGCATATCATTCCCGTCGAATATTTTGGATATTAACCCCTTAGGATTTATTTACCCAAATACCGATAGTGAATAATAGCATATCATTCCGCCGAATATTTTGGATATTAACCCTCTTTAGGATTTATTTACCCAAATACCAACAAGGGAATAATAGTATATTATTCCCGTCGAATATTTTGGATATCAACCCCTTTTGGATTTATTTACCCAAATACCGATAGTGAATAATAAATTCCCGAAAGAAAAAAAAATAAGAATTTTATATTTTTTTGAATATTGGCCAATACCCTTTGGATTTTACAAACTTGTTGTAAAATCTCAAAATGCAATATATGATTTTGCGAAATCCATGCTAAAACTCATTTTTCTCTTCAAAACCCAAGATAATATATATTTTTCAAAAGAAAAACAATTTTTAAAATATGCTAGTGTATTGGCCTTATGCAAGAAAACAAAACATCTTTTTTTAAAAAAAATATTTTTTTGGAAAATTTGCATCTTTTATTTTTTATTATTTTTATATATATATAGGGGTGGGCTGGACTGCCACAGCCTATGGGGCTGGGCTGCCAGCCCGCCTATGGGGCTGGGCCTCGGCATATGGGCTCTCAGCCCAGTCCTCTTGGCTGGGAGCCTTATTGTTCATGGATCGGGCCGGGGCACAAAGCCCGGCCCAACCCGGCCCACAGGGGAGTGAATTAATTCACTCCCCCGTGCATGCAGACATGCGGAGAAGACGGTGAACAGTGGGTGCGTGATTTTTTGAGTGTGACGAAATGCGTACCTGTTTATACCGTTGGGTAGAGGAGGTCTTGGTGATTCTTCTGGTCGTTGTGGCGTCGGAGATGGTGACCTGTGGTGGCCGGAATGGTCGTCGGAAAGCTCTCGGTCACGTTGCAGATGAGGTCGTTTGCTGCTGTTTCTTCGCTGGAGGTGGCTGTCTGAGTTGCTGGAGTGATGGAGGAGAGTCTGGTGTCGTCTAGACGAAGTGTGATGGCCGGAGTAGATGGCTCACGGGCCGAGAGGGAGAGAGTGACAGAGGCTGTGTTTTTTAGAGAGAGAGCAGAGCAAAACGAAAATGCAAGAGAGCAGACACGAAGGAGATATATTAGAAGATTTTCACGTAAATTTCTTGGTCTCCTCAGCCCTCTCGTTTCTTTTTTTTTTTTTTTTTTTCACCGTGTACTGCTATTTATAGCAGTGCAGACCAAAACCGAGTAAGGTAAATAGAGGAAAATCTGGAAGAGATGCTAATGGAGATATATTTTTTGTGAAAAATCACGATAGATTAGGAAGAAATTTGAAAGCTCGGTCGGGCATGCAAAGGTCGCGGAAAAGCTAGCAGATTGATAAAATCAACGGAGAATTAAGAAGGAAATCACGCTGGAGACAAATTTGGGAAGAAGATCGCGATTTACATAGGAAGAAATTTTGATTGACCGTTGTGCTGACTGATGGAGATGAAACGGTAGTAAAATCACGACTGATTAGGAAAAAAATGTGATTGATCTGCTGTGATCAATATGCCGCGCCTGAAAATTCAATGCACGCCAGTGCATGTTTCCTTTTCTATGCAGATTTCAAAAAAAAATAATCAAAAGAAGGTAAAAATATGATTTGGTCCTTTAAAAATTCTCTAATTGCACCCAATTGGATTTAAACTTTTTATGCAATTAAATCCCATCAAAAATTCAATCTCAACCTTGGCTTTACGTGAATTTCCAAACTGGTCCTCAGCTCCTGATTTTCGCGATTTAACCCTCAATCGGCCATTAAACTCCAAATTGCTCGATTTCGCCCTTGAACCCAAAATCTGTTTTTGAAATACCTTTTTTTGAAACATAAAAAATAAAGAGTCAAAAATTGGGTAGCAACAGATGCCCCCTCTTTACAATGCTTACGACTAAAGTCTTGTAAAAGACTTTAAATAGTAAGTGTTGTAAAGAAAAACATAATGGAGGATATGGATCTCGTTTTTCTGGGTGACCTACCCAAGCTAGATATGAAGGGTCTCATTTTCTGGGTGACCGACCCGGTTAGTGGTTAGCAAGGTCTCATTTTTCTGGGTGACCGACCCGGTTAGGATGGCCTCATTCGATGGGTGACCGACCCGGTTAGTATGGCCTCATTCGATGGGTGACCGACCCGGTTAGCATGGCCTCATTCGATGGGTGACCGACCCGGTTAGCGGTTAGTATGGCCTCATTCGATGGGTGACCGACCCGGTTAGCATGGCCTCATTTGATGGGTGACCGACCCGTGGTCTCATTTTTCTGGGTGACCGACCCGGTTAGCATGGCCTCATTCGATGGGTGACCGACCCGGTTAGTATGGCCTCATTCGATGGGTGACCGACCCGGTTAGCATGGCCTCATTTGATGGGTGACCGACCCGGTTAGCATGGCCTCATTCGATGGGTGACCGACCCGGTTAGCATGGCCTCATTCGATGGGTGACCGACCCGTGGTCTCATTTTTCTGGGCGACCGACCCGGCTAGCATGGTCTCTTTTGATGGGTGACCGACCCGTGGTCTCATTTTTCTGGGTGACCGACCCGTGGTCTCATTTGATTGGGTGACCGACCCGGTAAGCATGGCCTCATTTGATGGGTGACCGACCCGTGGTCTCATTTTTCTGGGTAACCGACCCGGCTCTAGCAACATCGATCTTTAAATCATCATCGATCTTCAATTCATCTTCCGTGATTTTGCTGACCTGAGATTCCATTTCTCTATATTTTCCAAAACTCGAAATCACATCAGCTTTCGCCACACCTTTCCTGTCAGGTTAGTGTTATGACAATAATATGCATGTTTTTGTTACCTCTATAGAAACATAGGTCCCCCCTGTCCGTTGTGGTCTTCCTTCATAGGATATGTTTCTCGTGCTATACTTTCACGCTGGGTGAAGAGACTTTTGTTCCACAGGGCCCTTTCTAGCTCCATTGAAATTTCCTTTTTTAAAATATCTTTAATGATATCTAAAACTCAAACCGATATATACTTTAAAGAAATATTCAACACATGTTTTTGTTTATGCAAATTGACACTTCCCATGCAAAATCACATTTTTATGATTTTTCTCTTTTTGCCCCCGGTGTGGTGCACAAAATATGTCAAAAAAAGGATAAAACATAAATAAATATTATAAAATCATGCTTTGAAAAATTTTCTTGCAACGAGAATTCATGGCCGAATTTTATCTTATTGAGGAAGGTTACAAAATATCAGGCATAAAATTTCTTTACAGAGTCGGAATTCACAGGCCTGACTAGATCTTCTCCATCCATTCTAGATAATAGCAAAGCTCCTCCCGAGAACGACTTTTTTCACCACATAAGGGCCTTCATAGTTCGAGGGCCCATTTACTCCGATCTTGCCCCTCGTACAAACAATATCTTCTTCAATACCAAATCGCCTTCTTGGAATTTTCGAGGTTGGACTTTCTTATCATATGATCTCGGCCATTCTTCTTTGGTATAATTGATGATGACAGATTGCAGCCTAACCTCTTTTCGCCGATCAAATTCAACTGCTCATATCCGACCTTCGCCCATTCTCGTTTCATCTAGTTCGTAGTCTATCAATACTCTTAATGATGGGATTTCTACTTCTAAAGGCATTATCGCTTCCATCCCATACACCAACATGTACGGAGTGGCTCCCGCTGAGGTCCGAACTGCGGTACGGTATGCATGAAGAGCAAATGGCAACATCTCATGCCAGCCCCTTATAGGTGACTACCATTTTTCGAACAATCTTCTTGACATTCTTATTAGCAGCTTCTACAAAGACCATTCATCTTTGGCCTATAAGGAGAGGAATTTGAATGCTTGATCTTCCATTTAGCACGTAGTTCTCGTTATCAACTTCCCATTGAAGTTCTCGTGCATTATCGCTTATAATCTTTTTCTCGTGGCCCGCATCGAGCATATCAAATCTCTCTCAACAAACTTCTTTACCACCTTTTGTGTTACATGAGCAAATGACCCGGCCTCTACCCATTTTGTAAAGTAGTCGATTGCCACGAGGATGAACCTATGACCATTGCTGGCTTTAGGGTTGATAGGTCCAATCACATCGATTCCCCACATCGCAAAAGGCCATGGAGATAACAAGTTAAATAGAGGGGTCGGAGGGGCATTCATTTTGTCACCGTAGATCTGACACTTATGACACTTGCGGACATAGTCAATGCAATCCTTCTCCAATGTCATCCAAAAGTAACCAAATCTTTGTATTTTCCTAGACATCATATGTCCACTAGCGTGGGTCGAGCAGATCCCTTCATGGACTTCTCGTAATGCGTTTCTGGCTTCAACTCCATCTAGGCATCTCAAAGAAAGTCCCGTCAGATGACCTCTTATATAAAACTTCTCCATCAAGATAAAAATCCATTGCCATTCTCCTCAAAGTCTTCTTTTCGATGTTGGATGCCCCCATGGGATAAGCCTGATTTTGGATGAAGTTCTTGATATCGTAGTACCAAGGGTTTCCATCTACTTCCCCTTCAACTGAGCAACAATGAGCTGGGTTATTCCTGATGTCAATGTGTATTGGCTGCAAATTTTGCCCGAAGTCTATTCTAGTCATAGAAGCTAGTGTAGCCAAGGCGTCTGCAAACTGATTTCCTTCCCTTCCTAGATGTGTGAACTCTATCTCCTCAAATTCATCAGCTAGTTTAGACAGATATTCTTGGTAGGGTACTAGCTTTTCTTCTTTGGTTTGCCATTCCCCTTTTACCTGACAAATAATTAGCATCGAATCCCCATAAACATCTATCTTCTTTACGTTCAACTCCAACGCAGTCTCTAAACCAAGAATACATGCCTCATACTCGGGTGTGTTATTAGTGCACCCAATTGCAATTTAGTTGAAACCGGGTATTGCTTCTGTCAGAGATATTATCACCGCCCCCACTCCATTACCACATACATTCACAAAGACCATCAAAGTACATAGTCCACCATCCTAGTTTTCCTTCCTCAACTGAAAAACACATCCTCATCAGGAAAATCAAAATCTAACGGGCTCATAATCCTCCATAGCATGGTCCGCTGTGTGATCGACGATAACACTCCCTTTTACAGCTTTCCTTGTCATGTACACTATGTCATACTCGGATAGCAGAACCTGCCACCTGGCAATTCGACTGGATAAGTAGGGCTTTTCACAAATGTACTTCAATGGGTCTAATTTGGAAATCAGCCATGTAGTATGGTACAACATATACTGTCGCAACCTTTTTGCAGCCCATGCTAGCGCGCAACACAACTTCTCAATCATAGTATACCTAGACTCACACTCCATGAACTTCTTACTTAGGTAGTAGATGGCCCTTTCCTTCCTCCCGGATTCATCCTGTTGTCCAAGCACACATCCCATCGTCGTTCTCGCTCACGTTAAGTATAATATCAACGGCCTTTTTGGTACAGGAGGGACGAGTAGAGGTGGTTTTAGCAAGTATTGCTTAATTTTCTCAAAAGCCTCTTCACATTCCGCGTTCCAAATCCCAGGATTCTTCTTTCTTAACAAACGAAAGATTGGGTCACAGGTTGTGGTTAATTGGGATATGAATCGAGCAATGTAATTTAACCTTCCTAAAAACCCTCTTACTTCTCTTTCAGCCTTCTGAGTCGGCATGGCTTGAATAGCCTTTACTTTTTTCAGATCCACTTCTATTCCTTTGTCACTCACCACGAATCCTAACAACTTCCCGCATTTCACCCCCTAAACGAACACTTTGCAGGGTTAAGCCTCAACTTATATTTCCTTAACCTTTCAAATAACTTCCTCAATACTTGGACATGATTCTCTCCTTCTCCGGATTTAGCGATCATATCATCCACGTATACTTCAATCTCCTTGTGCATCATATCATGAAATAAAGTCACCATAGCCCTTTGGTAAGTGGCACCAGCATTCTTTAACCCAAATGGCATGACTTTGTAGCAGAACGTCCCCCATGGTGTAACAAATGTCGTTTTCTCCTTATCTTCTTGCGTCATTTTTATCTGATTATAGCCTGAGAAACCATCCATAAAGGAATATATGGAGCTACGAGCTGCATTATCGACTAACATGTCTATATGTGGTAGAGGAAAATTATCTTTAGGGCTAGCACGATTTAAATCCCTAAAGTCCACACGTACTCGAATTTTGCCCCTCCTTTTTGGGTACCACTACTATGTTGGACACCCACTGCGGATACTTGACCACCTCTAGGAAACCAGCGTTCCATTGCTTTTCAATTTCCGTCTTTACTTTGATCAACACTTCTGGATGTGTTCTTCTTAGCTTTTGCTTAATCGGTCTGCAACCTTCTTCCAATGGTACCCTATGTACTACGATATTCGTATCTAAACCAGGCATATCCTCATAAGACCAAGCAAAAACATCCACATAATCTCGAAGCAAAGGCAATCAAGTCTTCTTTCCTTTTGTGTGACCAAAGTTCCTATCTTGAGCTCTCTCTCGGCTTTCTTCAAGACCCACATTTATGGTTTCAAGTTCCTCCTTAGCGGGCTTCCGCATCTGCTCGTGTTGTTCTATTAATTTTGTGAATTCCCTAATGCCATTTTCATCCCCTTGTTCCTCTTCTACAGTCTATTACGTGTTCTTTAAAAATTCGGCCATTCATTCTCGCAGGAAGTGCAAGTGGTGTTATGGAAGTTCCGCTTTCAGGGCTCCTGAAAGCGGAAAATAGTGTAAATGCACAAAACAAAATAGAAATAAAAAGAGAGATGAACTAAAAATGCATGATCTTATTATAAAAAATTCTGGCTCAAAACAAAAACAAAGATAAAATTCGACCGGTCCCGTTGGGCCTTAAAACAAAACAAAACCAACAAAACAAACATTGCTCATTACATTCTGAAAACCAATGGAGCTTCTTGGGTCACCCAATTCTGGAATTTCTCTCCCTTGGCTAGCTTTCGAATACAAGCAGAGGTCGTAGCTTCCTCCAGAGCATAGATGGTTAACTGTGGTAGCTCTTCATCCCTTTTTTCTGACTGAGTCTTCCTGATAATGCCCTTGACTTCCTCCTCTTCCACAATATTTATGCTCATAGATGATTGCTTCTGAAGAGAGCTTTCATGTCCTAGATCAGGTTGTATGACATATGCTGCCTTCGGGAATGAGACTCTGATCGGAGGAATGACTAAATTTTCTTCTTCAGGCTTCCTTCCTTCAATCCTCGCCATTCTTTTCTCTCTTCTTGCAACAGCAGCCCGCTGGTAATCCTCCTTTCTAGGTTTATATCCCAGACCAAACCTTTGCTCTGCGACCTTCAACTTCGTTATCCCAATCCACTCGACCTTCTTTTTTCTTGCGCCAAATCGGGTAGGAATCTTGTGCTTTAAAAGGCTTTTAGCGGCCATTTTAGTGGCCTCTGAGATCCCTGGTTTTCTTCTTATAGTATTCTCAGGCACCCACTCAGTATTCACAACTTCGAACGCATGCAGGTTTCCATCCACACAATCTTCAGCTTCAATGAAAGGGACCGCCACATTCTTCATCATCGATATGGTTTCTTCGGCCTTAACGGTGACCAGGACACCATTGGCAATGTACTTCAAACATTGATGCAAAGGAGGAAGTAATGCCTCCCGCAAAGATGTATCCATGGTCTTCCTAATAACATGCTATAGGAAGGGTGAATGTCCATCACCCGAAGGGTTACCAAAAAGACTTTGGGGACCTATAGCGAGTTCAACTTCGATCGACCCCCAACACTTGCCTCGGTGCACCATCATATGCTCTAGCCGTAATCCCACTTGGCTGCATGTGGGATGGATCTACTGGCATCTCTTCCAGCATATGTTTTGGTAACACATTTAGGGCTGAGCCATTATCAATAAGAACTTTGCCAATTAGACAATCCTTACATCGGACCGTGATATACGTAGGCTTGTTGTGTCCTCGTTCCTTCAAATGCCGAGTTCATCCCTCGGTGAAATATAAGTAATTTGAAGCATGAATTCTCCCTACCGGATGCTCCATAGTCTTTTGTTCAATATCTTGAGGCACATAAGCCTCATTTAGTACCTTCTGTAAGGCATTACGATGCGGCTCGTAACTAAGTATTAAAGACATAATGGAGATCTTGGCAGGGGGTCTTTTTTAATCGGTCCACCACACAAGCACTCACTATGCTTCATCAACTTCAAGAACTCGTTCGTCTCTTCCTCTCGTCACAGTTTGTTTACCTCCAACTCTTTTTCAAAGCCCATTACCTCTTTACCCTTAGCCTTTCTTTTGATTTGCCAACTCTTCAGTGTGAAACAACGACCGCTTCGGGTCAAACCACCTATTTCACCTTGAAAGAAAGGAGCTTCTCCATTTGAGGTGACAACATAATTTCCTGGTGTTGCCTTATAGTCTACCTCCTTTGCAAACGAGGGCTTATACAAAACCAACCTCGATAGCCCACTAGCTGTTGATTGGATTCTACATTTCTCTATTCCTGCTACCTCTCCACTACTTCCCATACTCTCTATCCTTAGCTCCCCCAAAGTCAACATCCTCGTGACCTTTTGATGGAATTCGGTACACTCATCAATGTGATGCCCTTTTTCATTATGGAATGGACAAAAGTCATTTCCGCCCATGTCATGCTTGGTTGATCTCATCAAATGTCCAGATTGCACCAACATACTGTATAATCTAGTCATAGTCACCTTGAGAGCCCTTACTTTGCTATCAGTTTCTACTGCATTTACCCCATTATTTCCTGCAGCATGCTTGGGCAAGGGATTTAGGTTCACATTGGGAGGATCTTCAATGGTGATCCATCCGATCCTGATCAATTGCAAAACCTTCCTCTTAAACGCTACACAGGTCTCAATGCTATGACCCGCATTACCAGCATGGTATTCACAAGTCAAATTTGGGTTGTGCCAGGCAGGGAAAGGTGGCTTCAAAGGTGGTAGTGGTAGGGGAGCAATATGTCCGATGTTTAGCAACTGCGCGTATAACTCCTTCAAAGTCATGGGCAAATGTGGTAGTTGTTCTTCCGGCTGTTGATAATCTCTCCTTTGGAAATCATTTTGGTTATGTGTGGGGAATTTTGGGTAAAAAGATTGGTTTGGGGTGGTAGGTTTGGAAAAGTTGATGCTGGCAGTTTGGGGTGCAGGTGTTTGGTAGTTTTTGTAATTTTTGTCTTTCCCCTTGTACCTCGTCCCTCCGCATTATTCACCTCGACTTCCTTTCTTTTTCCAACAAAACCCCTCTTCTCCACGGGTTCCATAATTCTCCCGCTCCGGATTCCTTGCTCAATCCTCTCAGCGATTCGTACCGCATCATAAAAATGCTGAGCGGAGCTTCCCATCAAGTGCTCGTAGTACGGGGCCTTAAACGTATTGGCAAATAGAGTCACCATTTCTGTCTCTATTAACGGAGGTTGTACATTGACAGCTTGGTCCCGCCATCTTTGAGCATAAGTCCTTACGGACTCCTGAACTCCTTTCTCCATGGTCATCAAGCTGGTCCTATCAGGAGCAATCTCCATATTAAACTTGTACTACTTTAGGAAAGCATCTGCCAAGTCTGCCCACTTTCTAATCCTGATGTTATCCAACCTCATATACCAGCTAAGGGCCGACCCTGTCAAGCTGTCCTGAAAGAAATATATCAACAATTTATCATCATGTATGACCTCCGCCATCTTGTTATAGTAGGAACGAAGATGAGTTTTTGGGCATTCTATCCCAGTATACTTGATAAATTCTGGAACCCTGAACTTCCGCGGTATCACGATGTTAGGCACCAAGCATGCTTCGCCGCCTCTAATCGGGTCGATAGATCATTCCCTTCAACTCGCTTCTTATCCTTTCTTCTAGTGCGACCACTTGTCATATCCTGCATGGTCAGAGAATCTAGCATCTTGTGGTTCCTCATCTGTCAAATCCAATGTAATAGGGATCTGGATGGGCCGAGTGGATTCGGGCTGCTTCTTTGGTGAGCTTGTCCTTAAAATGTGAGGTGCCCCCGGGCTTTGAATTGCCGGTGGTGCTTCATCCGTCTCGAGCCGACGCTCTCTCTCCATCTCTTGTTCTTAACGCCTTCTCGAGCATGCTAGCTAAACGTGCCACATCAAGCTTTCGGACAGCTTCGAGCTCTTTTTGGTATGGAGATTCTGGCTCGGCCCTTTCTTCGTTTTCCATTCTTCTTCTTAAACGAGTGTTGTGGACTTTCGCAGGGGGACCTATGTTTCGTAGTTGAGCTGTTTGCATGAATGTATGAGAGAATGTAAAATGTATGTGATGAATATGCTTGTATGAATGTATATGTAATGCAATGGATTTCTTGTGAACAAATAATGGCCAATCACTTCATAGAATATGGGTTTCTTGTCTGTCACATTGCCGCTAGGAGTACTGCTTTTCGGGTCATTTGCTTAAGTCATATTTACCAAAAGACAGAATTTGCATAAGAGATGGGTCAACGCCCTTTTATTTGATGTTGGATAAGATTGTTACATCTTTTTTGGAAAACATAAAAAGGAAAATCAAATTAAAATTCTTCTTCCGCTACTTCTTTAGCCAAAGGTAGGAAAGCGAATCCGCGGTTCTCGATTGTCTCCAAGAAAACATCGGTTTCAGCTAGACTTCGCCGATAACGGATGATGTCATTCCCCACATTTCTAGCGTTGGTTCTAACGACCCGAGCGTGCGCAGCAGCTTCATCCATCTGTTCATCCATCTTGGACAATTTTTCAATAAGCAACATGTTGGTTCTGTTCAATGAAATATTATTAGCATCGATCTGATCTTTGTGTTTTTCTATATATGCTAATTTCTCTTCCAGATGCTTCATCTTCTCTCTCTCTTTGCCGAGCTTCGTCTTCAGAATTCTTATCTCATCTTCTCTACTCGCCAATCCCGCTTCAACGCCTTCATCTTTCACAGCTCCACCAAACGACTCTTCCGACATTACATACTTCTTATACAATTCTTCATACTTTTCAATTCTATCCATCACCTCGCACCGGGTCTCGGCAAATTTCTCTTGGTAATACTCTATGTTCTCTCGGCATTTATTATGTTCGATCTTCAATGCACCGAGTTCGTAGCAACTTTGCACCCACTTCCGATTCATCTCCGTTAATTCCTTCTCAATTCCAACCCTAACATTTTCCTCCTCAACCATCTTCAACTCGAGCTTGGTTAGTCTTGCATCTCTAGACTGTAATTGCTCATCTAAAAATGCCCTCCTTTTATCACCTTCCAACACCATTTCTTCCATCATCATCTTGTCTCTTCGTGTCTTGTTCAATTCCATCCGAAGCTTTTCGATTTGCCTCCTCAATTCTTCTTCACTATCAACTCTTTTCCTCTTAACGGACTTTTCTCCAGCTTTGTGGAGATTTTATTTCTCCATTGGCCGAGGCCGAGGCAACTAATTCTCTCCATTTTGCATACGCTTTGCTTGCACTAGGATTCCCGAACCTTTATTTCTAACAAAACTAGATGCTTCCAGCCTTGTTTGATGGCTCTCACGACTTCTTGTGCAACAGGATCTTTTAAACAAACCAAAAAAATTTAGCAATTTCTTTGGTCCTTGAACGAATTGCATGCCCCCCATGCCGTCTTACCACGAGAGCAGTGAGCATAACTCACATAACCGGTAATCCCTACCAACGGAACCCAACACCTTTGTCCGCAACTCATTAGAACATTCACCGCTTTGGCCCAAGGGGCCTTCCATTTCAAACCACCACTAGGTATAGCTTTTAGTTTTTCTACCCAACCTTGGTTGTCTAGATCCCCCCCATTCTTCTTCCTCCACTATCTCAATGGTTTCTCGGTTGAACCACCGTAAATTATTAAAGATGTGTTTTTTTTGTCTCGATATGACTAACCATCCGGATATATAGCAGCTGCGGTAACATCTTACTCGCCCTTTCCCGGCCTTCCGACAGCTGATTAAGTGTCAAGATGGTTTCAGCCAAAACAGAGGCCACGGGGTTGATTTGTGTATTCTCATACTCCACATAAGCGATAGCAGCTTCTAAGCTTACTATACCCGTCCGCTTGGGAATAACACAAGGCCAAATATGCCTAATGCAATCAACCCTTCTTTCTCTCGATCCGGTCTTCTGTTCTAGTTCTAACTCCCAAAGCATCTTCCATCTCGTATCGCAGCAACATTCTTTTCCAAAGCCCTCTCTAAGTTAGGGGATCTTGAGCAGCTTCGATGGGCTCAGAATAACCTTGTCGATCTCAAAGGGAAATAAATTCTGTATAGGTCATTCGAAACTCAGCCAAGATCCCGTATTCCTCCATAGTAGGACATAGATCTATGCTCCCAAAAGAAAAAACAACGGTAGTCGTGATCCCGTAAATGAACTAGGGCTCGCACCGCCGGGCTTAAAACGCCTACCTTCGCAATCTCCATCAAGCGCCCATATTTCCTGAAAAATGCGTCCTTATCCACCTTCCGAAAATGAGTCGTTAACTTGTTCACCTCATTTATAACGCAATCCAGATTCTTGAGTGGTAATAGCCTCATAGCATCGCCTCTTAAGGCGCCTCCTTCACCAATTGTGACAATTCGTAACTTTTCCCATACTCCATGACGGAAAGTTTAGTGATTGTGGCCATTTCGTTCACAAGACCCCTGTAAAGCAAAAAATGCTTTTTTAGGTTTTTTCCATTTTATGTAAAAGATATTATGGAGCATACATCCTAACGATAGGTTCTAGTTCCTTTACGTGAGACATAAGGTAGGTTTACTACTTGGTCTCTAAAGAGGGTCTCTTGCTGTCCCAGTGATCACCCTCGTAAAGGTGATATGGGGGTTCAGCAGATAATGATATGGCACGTATACCAATCACCACCAGTCTAAACACTCAGAAAGAGTTGGGGTTTACACAAACTTCAACCTTGACTCAAGTCATAGGTAAGCTGCTAGTCCCCCACTTAACTTAAAGTTTAGTGTGTGCTCTCAAAATAATAAAAAAGTGATGCATGATGTCAGGATGTAAAGATGCATGATAAAGCTTATAAACAAATATATAAATAAACCATAGCAACAATAAAAATAAATGAATAAATAAATAAATAAAATAAAAACATATCATAAACAAATAAAACAGTCAAGCTTAGCCCAAGTCCCCAGTGGAGTCGCCATTCTGTCGCACCCCAAAAATGATTTAGTAGTAATGCGGCATCGTGGCTACTCGTCCCCGTGAGCGGGGAATTAAATATCGGGGGGTTCTCTATTTGAAAAAAGGGGTAGTCGCCACCTAGTATTAATGGTTACTAGGAAACCTAAAACTGGTCTTTCAGAGATTCTAGGGTAAGGGACTGGTTGCGTAAAGGGAAGGTTTTAGCACCCCTAGTACGCCCTACCTAAGGTAAGCTGCTTGACATTTGGCTTGTTTATGATTTGATATATCAAAACAATATGTAAAATAAATGGCAAATGGGATATTACTCCGCCGAATATTTTGGATATTAATCTCTTAGGATTTATTTACCCAAATACCAACAGTGAATAATAGCATATCATTCCCGTCGAATATTTTGGATATTAACCCCTTAGGATTTATTTACCCAAATATCAACAGTGAATAATAGCATATCATTCCCGTCGAATATTTTGGATATTAACCCCTTAGGATTTATTTACCCAAATACCGATAGTGAATAATAGCATATCATTCCCGTCGAATATTTTGGATATTAACCCCTTTAGGATTTATTTACCCAAATACCAACAGTGAATAATAGTATATTATTCCCGTCGAATATTTTGGATATCAACCCCTTTTGGATTTATTTACCCAAATACCGACAGTGAATAATAAATTCCCGAAAGAAAAAAAAATAAGAATTTTATATTTTTTTGAATATTGGCCAATACCCTTTGGATTTTACAAACTTGTTGTAAAATCTCAAAATGCAATATATGATTTTGCGAAATCCATGCTAAAACTCATTTTTCTCTTCAAAACCCAAGATAATATATATTTTTCAAAAGAAAAACAATTTTTAAAATATGCTAGTGTATTGGCCTTATGCAAGAAAACAAAACATCTTTTTTTAAAAAAAATATTTTTTTGGAAAATTTGCATCTTTTATTTTTTTATTATTTTTTATATATATAGGGGGTGGGTCTGGGATCGCCACGACCTTATGGGGTCAGGGCCGCCACCCGCCTATGGGGCCGGGCCTCGGCATATGGGCTCTCACCCCAGCCCTCTTGGTCGGGAGCCTTATTGTTCATGGATCGGGCCGGGCACAAAGCCCGCCCAACCCGACCCACGTGGGAGTGAATTAATTCACTCCCGTGCATGCGCATACGCGGAGAAGACGGTGAACAGTGGGTGCGTGATTTTTTGAGTGTGACGAAATGCGTACCTGTTTATACCGTTGGGTAGAGGAGGTCTTGGTGATTCTTCTGGTCGTTGTGGCGTCGGAGATGGTGACCTGTGGTGGCCGGAATGGTCAGTCTGGAAAGCTCTCTGGCCACGCTGCGGATGAGGTCGCTTTTGTCGCCGTTTCTTCGCCGGAGGTGGTCAGTCCGAGATGGCCTGGAGTGATGGAGGAGAGTCTGGTGTCGTCTAGACGAAGTGTGATGGCCGGAGTAGATGGCTCACGGGCCGAGAGGGAGAGAGTGACAGAGGCTGTGTTTTTTAGAGAGAGAGCAGAGCAAAACGAAAATGCAAGAGAGCAGACACGAAGGAGATATATTAGAAGATTTTCACGTAAATTTCTTGGTCTCCTCAGCCCTCTCGTTTCTTTTCACCGTGTACTGCTATTTATAGCAGTGCAGACCAAAACCGAGTAAGGTAAATAGAGGAAAATCTGGAAGAGATGCTAATGGAGATATATTTTTTGTGAAAAATCACGATAGATTAGGAAGAAATTTGAAAGCTCTGGTCAGCATGCAAAGTGTCGCTGAAAAGCTAGCGTATTGATAAAATCAACGGAGAATTAAGAAGGAAATCACGCTGGAGACAAATTTGGGAAGAAGATCGCGATTTACATAGGAAGAAATTTTGATTGACCGTTGTGCTGACTGATGGAGATGAAACGGTAGTAAAATCACGACTGATTAGGAAAAAAATGTGATTGATCTGCTGTGATCAATATGCCGCGCCTGAAAATTCAATGCACGCCAGTGCATGTTTCCTTTTCTATGCAGATTTCAAAAAAAAATAATCAAAAGAAGGTAAAAATATGATTTGGTCCTTTAAAAATTCTCTAATTGCACCCAATTGGATTTAAACTTTTTATGCAATTAAATCCCATCAAAAATTCAATCTCAACCTTGGCTTTACGTGAATTTCCAAACTGGTCCTCAGCTCCTGATTTTCGCGATTTAACCCTCAATCGGCCATTAAACTCCAAATTGCTCGATTTCGCCCTTGAACCCAAAATCTGTTTTTGAAATACCTTTTTTTGAAACATAAAAAATAAAGAGTCAAAAATTGGGTAGCAACAAGGATAAATTATTAGTGGACATATCTGTACAAATATCAAGTTTAAAGATTTAATTAGATTTTTAATACTCTAATTTAATTTAATCAAGGGCCAAATTAAAAGTTTATTATGTTTAAGAATTAATTTGGGTCCAATTAAATAATTTAATTAAGTGCAATGACTTAATTATACTTTAAATAAGTCAAATTAACTTTATTAAGGACATAATTGGTGAACACTTAGGTTTGGGAGCACTATATGGGCTTAATTGAGAAGGGTACAATTTTAGAAGATCAAATTTAATTTTTACCAAGTCAACTAATGAAATCAGGAGTAAAATTATAAGAAAAATGAAATTTAGGGTCAATTACAGGATAATTTGAAGAAACTCACAACCAAAGACCAAAATAGGCGTCGAACTATAGGGATCCCATTGATCAAGATTAGGATTGAAACTGGAAAAAAAATGAAACTTTAATGGTCAATTAAAGGTCAAGTTATATATATCTAAAATTAAGGACCAAACTGAAAAATACATTGAAATTCAAGGTGATGTTGAATTTCAACAAGGATAAAATTAAATAGAATTGAAAGATACTAAAATGGCTCTGTTTTGGGTTATTGGTCATCTACTTCTTTTGTTGCATGAAAAAACTACTTAAGTAGTTGTTTTTCGAAGGTATTTAATGTTTTGTCTCTTCACAAAATTTGACAAACAATTAACCACCATAATAACCTGATATTGTACTACAATCTGATATGGTCCATTCTGACTGAATGATATTACAATCGCCTCAGCACTACCTGAAAATGGTTAACTCAGACAGTATTTAGCTATCAAATTTAACAATTTATTATAGCAATTTTGAACTAGTGGCTGAGATCTTTTTATTTCATGGACCAAGATATGAACCAATAAAGAGCTGATTTATTGGTCTAATAAAGATATGGACCAAGAAAATGATTTATTTTGACCTTGAATATCTAATGTGTTTTTGATCTTGGACAAAATAGAGTACAATTAGGTTCCTAATTTTGCCCATAAAATCTACCTTAATTTTTCTATCACGTTAATTACCTTGTTATCATTTCTATTATTTTCAATCTAGGAGCGTAAAGATAAATTTGGGAGAACAACCTAAAAATGGATTAGGATGGTTTCCCCTTCTTTACAATACTTATTGTCGTAACCCAATTTTTGGGTTACTCCCAAAAATAAAATAAAAATAACAAAAATAAAATAAAAGGAGTTGGCGTGGGTAGAAAAATCAATTTGGAAATTTTGGTTGTTGTCGCGAGTCCAATCGTATCTCTTTGGTTTCAAAAATAGAGAAAAATACAGATTTAAGGCAAAAATAGTTTATCGTTGGATGAATCTGTGTAAGAACTAAGTTAAATGACATAATTATATTTTTTATGGGTTGATTCGATTTAATCGTCGACAAATTTAAAGTTTAATTATGATCAGGAATTAATTTAAGGTCCAATTGAAGGATTTAATTAAGTGCAAGGACTTAATTATACTTTAAATTGGTGAAATTAATTTTATTAAGGGCTTAGTCAATGAGAAATCAATTTCTTGAATTTAATTCGGGCTCAATTGATGAGAATGGAATTTTCGGAGACCGATTTGAATTTTTAAGTCAATTATGCAAAACCAGGGACCGAATTGAACGAATTGAGAATCTAATGGTCAATTGAGGGTTAAATCGTGCAATCGGAAACCAGAGACCAAAATAAAAAGGGGCATGCACATTTAAGGTTGCTGTGGAAATTTTGACGGGGATACAATTGCATAAAATTAAAAGTTAAAAACTAATTCGGGGTGTAATTGAACCAATCAAACATTGAAGGACCAAATCTGCAAATTCGTTGCAGAGGCACTGCAACCTCTGCAACAAGTTTGCAGAGGCTGCAGCCTCTGCAACAAATTTGCAGAGGCAGCCTCTGCAACAAATTTGTTGCAGAGGCTGCAGCCCATGCCACAAATTTGCCTCTGCAAATTTGCAGAAGCACCCCCAGGCTTCCCTATAAATAGAGAGGGGATTACGCAGAGCAGGGGGAGGCGAGTTTGAAGCAAAAAAAAGGAAAAGATTGAAGAGAAAAACTGAGAGTAAGACTAGGAGAACACTGAGAGTGGAAGAGAAAAAGAGGGAAGAAAATAGAACAAAGGTGACGAAAAAAAAACAAGCAACAGCTCCTGTTGCAGCTTTCTCTCTCCCCCGATCGCTTCGCTCTCTCTCTAGGAACTGCCGTGAAACAGCCACCGTCCCTGTCCCCCAGTCAATCACCCTCACACCACCTTAGCACCACCGTTAACCTCCCCTCGACGACAGAAACCCGTCCACACTCTCCGGCGAAGCAAAGGACGTGTTAACAGCAGCTGCAACGTGAACTCCGGCAACTTCGGAAGCTTCCTCCGGCCACCACAGGCCACCATTGACGACACCACAACCACCAGGACAACCACCTCGACCTCAGCTACCCGACCATACCCACAGGTGCGCCATTCGCCACATTTGAAATTCCTACTATTCATCGTCTTCTACCTCCTGTCCCTGCATGCAGTGGGACGTAATCGTCCCACTGTTCATGCAGGGCTGGATTTAAATGGATTGGGCCAGGCTTTTGTGCCCGGCCCGTGCAAGAGATGGGCTGACATGATGGCCCAGCCCCGAATAAATTGGGCTTCCAGCCCACGATGGAAGCCCAGCCCATATCCTTTGGGCTTCCAGCCCCGATGGCTGGAAGCCCAGCCCAGACCTATATGGGCTTCCAGCCCACGATGGCTGGAAGCCCAGCCCACTAAGACTGGGCTGTCAGTCCACTGTGGCTGACAGCCCAGCCACAGCCTGCTGGGCCTCCAGCCCGTGAGGGCTGGAAGCCCAGCCCCCCTAAGGGTGGGCTGTCAGCCCACTGTGGCTGACAGCCCAGCCCCCCCAAAAAATAAAAAATAAAAAATACAAATTGACAAAAAAAATATTTTTATTTTACTACTATTATTATTACAAAAAATTCAAAAATATAAAAAAAAATGTATTTGTTTTTTGTGCATACGGCCGGATTCCAAAGCTTTTCTCATTGTATTTTCCGTAAAAAATATGTTGCATCTTTTTCCATATTTTTAAAAATGAAAAATTTGGATATCGTAACCAGTTTGCGATTATCCGTTGGAAGTCGGCCAAAATGTCAAAAATAATTTAACAATTATTTTGTTTTAGCTTTCGCTGTGTAAATTTACATTGTAAAGTACACTCGCAGATAAAAAATATTTTTACTACGGTGTAAAATTACATTGTATAATACATCCGTAGATTAAAAAAGATTTTAACTACGGTGTAAAATTACATTGTAAAGTACACCCGTAGATAAAAAAAAAAGAATTTTTACTACGGTGTAAATTTACATTGTAAAGTACACCCGTAGATAAAAAAAAAAACTTGTAACTACGGTGTAAAATTACATTGTAAAGTACACTCGCGGACAAAAAAAAATATATTTTTGAAAATGCAGTGTAAAAATTTTAACTTAGAAAAATAATCAAACAACAATGCGGCTTACCTTAGGTAGGGTGCACTGGGAGTGATGCGTCTTCCCCTTGCACAACAAGTCCCCTTACCCAAGACTCTCGCAGACCAATAGGTTCCTAGTAACCTTAATACTAGGTGGCGACTCCTTAGAATTATAGTCATAAATTTTATGGCTATAAACAACCCTCATTTTCACCGCGCGTTGTTGTCTCCCCCAAACCACAGGGGTGATGACGGAGCGCGAAGCGCGTAAAAAATCGCCGTCGCGACACTTATAACAAAAAGTTTGGCAAGAGACTATATATAGCAAGCTTTGTAAAGAAGAAAAAAAATAGATTTACCAAATTAAAAAACAATTAATCTATCTAAAAGTGCAAGAAATGAGGGCTAGAAAGTATAAAAAATAGGGTTAAAAAACCCACTATTTTATATTAGTTAACTAGCCAAATAAAAAACACAGATTTTTAGAATGAAAAAAAAATAAAGTTAAAAAGCATACTATTTAGGATGCAAATTCACTCATAAGGGAAGAGATAATGTTAGAAGGCATACTATTTGGGATGCAAACACACTTTTAAGGGAAGAGATAATGTTAGAAGGCATACTATTTGGGATGCAAACACACTTTTAAGGGAAGAGATATGGCTAGAAAGCATACATCTAGTACCAAGGGCTAGAAAGCACATTATCTAGTATACAGGGGCTAGAAAATGCATTTAGAAGGGAAGAGATAGGGATAAAAAATGTATTGTCTAATAAATAATTGATAGCCGGAAAACATCCTCAAAAGATAAGGAGATAACCCAAAAAAAAATGCATTATTTAAGATGGTTAAAAGATAAAAAAAAAACCACACTAAAAAATATAAAAGAGATATAGATAAAAAATATATATATATATATATATATATATATATATATATATATAAGATATAAGGGTATAAAGGCATACTTAAAATGATGAGAATTGGGTGAGGACTCAAAGGCACACTAAATTGATGAGATAGGTGAAAAAAGTTTTACTTGGCAAAAAGATTTGGCTAGAGATATCTTAGTTGTATGGTCAAGTCTCAATTTTCTGCTGGTAAAGTGAGACCTTTTAATTACAAGGTGAAGGTTGAATATTATTACTAATAGGGTTGAGTTTGAGATTTATTTTTTGAATTGGAACATCTTCTAATTTTCATACTAGACTTTTTATTGTTCCTCTAGATCTTTGTTGGGTCCAAAACTTTATTAGGTTTTTTTCCAACGGAATTTTGCTAGACTTCTCATCTACTAAAGTATTTATTGGGTTTTTTTTTTCTGGAATGTTTCTAAACTCTTCTTTATTAAAACTTTAATAGGTTTTAATCATTAGAAGCCTAGTTGGGCTCTTGAATCAAACCAAGCCTTGCTGAACTCTAAATCTAACTAGACTTTATTGAAGATTTTTTATTTATGTAATTCCTGCAAAAATCCATACCTGGTTGGAAACATTGGCTTGTACTTTTTAGAAAAATCATCTTTCAATTGGTGGAAATGTTTGATGCTACCAACATAACTCCATTGATTCCCCAACTTGAATCTTCACCTTACTTAGGTTTTGCCCATGTCATAACCCAATTTTTGGGTTACTCCCCAAAATAAAATAAAAATAACAAAAATAAAATAAAAGGAGCCAGCGTGGGTAGAAAAATCAATGTGGAAATTTTGGCTGTTGTCGCGAGACCAATCGTATCTCTTTGGTTCCAAAAATAGAGAAAAATACAGATTTAAGGCAAAAATAATTTATCATTGGATAAATCTGTGTAAAAACTAAGTTAAACGATATAATTATATTTTTTATGGGTTGATTCGATTTAATCGTCAACAAATTTAAAGTTTAATTATGATCGCGAATTAATTTAAGGTCCAATTGAAGGATTTAATTAAGTGCAAGGATTTAATTATACTTAAATTGGTCAAATTAATTTTATTAAGGGCTTAGACAATGAGAAACCAATTTCTTGAATTTAATTCGGGCTCAATTGATGAGAATGGAATTTTCGGAGGCCGATTTGAATTTTTAAGTCAATAATGCAAAATCAGGGGCCAAATTGAACGAATTAAGAATTTAACGGTCAATTGAGGGTTAAATCGCCCAAATCAAAAACCAAAAACCAAAATAAAAAAGGCGCACACATTTAAGGTTGCTGTTGAAATTTTGACAGGGATACGATTGCATAAAATTAAAAGTTTAAAACTAATCGGGGTGCGATCGAAGCAATTAAACAGTAAAGGACCAAATTGCAATTTTCCAAAAACACCAAGATTGCATGTTCTGCACTGTTCCGATACCAGAACAGTGCAGAGCGCAACTCGACAACCCACTGCCTCTGCAAATTCTTTGCAGAGGCAACCCTCAGCCCTCTGCAAATGCAGAGGCTGCAGCCCTCAGCCCTCTGCAAATGCAGAGGCACAGCCTCCAGCCCTCAGCCCTCATGCAATGTGCATGAGGAGCGCCCCGGTCCCCTATAAATAGAGGAGGAGAAGCGAGCAGAAAGGAGAGGAAGAGAAAAAACAAGGTTAAAAGAAAAACTGGAAATTTTGCTTCTCTCTACAAGCAGCCCCTGTCTTCACTCTCTCTCCGTCGTTGCTCCCAAACTAACCGCCCGCTAGCCTTCTCTCCCTCACCGTGAGCCTCCCCTCTTCACCAGCAGCAAGAGCACATCCTCAGGCGAAGTCCCGGCAAAGTTTCCCGTGACTGCAACAAAAATTCCGAGACTTTGGAAGCTTCCACAGGCCACCACAAGCCACCGTTGACAGCGCCACCACGATAGAAATCACCACCTCGACCGCCTCTACCCAAAGACACTAACAGGTACAAGTTTCATCACACTTGAAATTTTACTATTCATCGTCTCCTACCTCTCGGCTGCATGCAGTGGGACGTTGTAGACGTCCCCACCTGCTCATGCGGGCCGATGGGTAGAAGACATAGGGTCGGGCTCTAGGCCCGGCCCATGTATGTTCGGGTTTCAGCCCACGAGGCCGGGAAGCCCACTCAAAGACCTTCGGGCTTCCAGCCCACGAGGTCTGGGAAGCCCAGCCTCAGGACCCTCAAGCTTCGGCCCACGAGGTCGGGAAGCCCGAGCCTCAAAGGACCCTCAAGCTTCGGCCCACGAGATCGGGAAGCCCAACTTAAAGGACCCTCGGGCTTCTAGCCCACGAGGCTGGAAGCCCAGCCCGAAAGACTTCGGGCTTCCGGCCCACGAGGCTGGAAGCCCAGCTCGAAGACTTCGGGCTTCGGCCCCACGAGGTCGGAAGCCCAGCCCCGACAGACCTTCGGGCTTCGGCCCACCAGCCCGGGAAGCCCAAACTCTATTCGAGCGGGTCGCCAGCCCCATTGGGGCCGGCAGCCCTAACCCAACTAAGACTGGTCATGCCACCACCGTGGTCGACATGCCCCAGCCCATCACTCCGGGCTTCCAGCCCTCACGGGGCCGGGAAGCCCAGCTAATAAGACCCTGGGTCTGTTACCTACTCGTGGTCGACAACCCTCAAATTTCCCTAAAAAGGAATAAAAAATAAAAAAATAAAAAATAAAATACAAATTGACAAAAAAAATTATTTTTATTTTACTACTATTATTATTACAAAAATTCAAAAATTCAAAAATATAAAAAAATGTATTTGTTTTTTGTGCATACGGCCGGATTCCAAAGCTTTTCTCATTGTATTTTTTGTAAAAAATATGTTGCATCTTTTTCCATATTTTTAAAAAAAATGAAAAATTTGGATATCGTAACCAGTTTGCGATTATCCGTTGGAAGTCGGCCAAAATGTCAAAAATAATTATAAATATTTTTGTTTCATCTATTAGGGTGTAAATTTACATTGTAAAGTACACCCGCGAAAAAAATAAAAAGATTTTAACTACGGTGTAAAATTACATTGTAAAGTACACCCGTAGATAAAAAAAAAAGATTGTTACTACGGTGTAAATTTACATTGTAAAGTACACCCGTAGATAAAAAAACTTGTAACTGCGGTGTAAAATTACATTGTAAAGTACACTCGCAGACAAAAATTTTTTTTATGCAGTGTAAAGATTTCAACTTAGAAAAACAATCAAACAAACAATGCAGCTTACCTTAGGTAGGGTGCACTGGGGGTGATGCGTCTTCCCCTTGCACAACAAGTCCCCTTACCCAAGACTCTCGCAGACCAATAGGTTTCCTAGTGACCGTAATACTAGGTGGCGACTCCTTAGAATTATAGTCGTAAATTTTACGGCTATAAACAACCCCATATTTCACCGCGCGCCGTTGTCTCCCCCTGAATCAAAGGGGTGATGACGGGGCGCGGAGCGCGTCAAAAAAAAATCGCCGTCGCGACAGATGGCGACTCCACTGGGGATGATATAGACTGAGCTTTGTTTGTTTGATTGTTTGTCTCTTAATTTATTTTTGCACGCATTTTATGCTTTAATATGTATTTTTATTGCTTTAGCATGCATTTTACTTTCAGCTCATGCATATCATAAATTTAAATCAATGTAATCATGCATTTTAATTTTCTCAGTAAACCCAATTTTAAGTTAGGTGGGGAGTAGCGGTCTGCCCCATGACTTTTGGTCGGGGTTCAGATTCGTGAAACATCCAACTATGAACTGAGTGTTTACTTGTTAATGGCGGTCACACTGTGCCCCAACCATTTCTTGTAAACCCCTATACTACCTTCATGTAAGGTGGTCACTGGGCAGTTCGTAGACCTTTTGAGACCAGTTAGAAAACCTACCCTTCATGTGATAACTTAGATACAAACTCTAATCATTCATGTCATTTTAACTTTTCCACAGAAATTACCAAACCAAGACCATGGCTTCCTTGACCTTCTCGGAATATGGGGAAAGATCTGAGATGATGCAATTAACTGAGGGAGATTGTCCAAGGAGTAATGAGTTGCCACATGTGACCAAGATTCATTGCTCTATAGAGAATATAAAGAGGCTTTTGCCCCTCCTGGGATATGTAGATGAAGCATGGTTTGAAGAAAGATATGGAAGAATTATTCATCTTTTGAAAATTCCGGTCCAAACCTCAGCCATTAAAGCTCTTACACACTTTTGGGATCCTAATTACCGGTGCTTCACTTTTTGGGAATATTGACATGACTCCTACCATAGAAGAATATGCTCAAATTTTGAGTTTTCCTCGTAACCCTCACAAAGTTTTTCTTCGAGCGAGAAAATTGAGGATACAGTTCAAGAGGTCATTAAGCTTCTACATTTGGATCCAATGGGCCAGTATATGACTTCTTCTGGAGATTTCAAGTGGAAAGCAATTGAGAACAAGTTGAAAGCCGATAAAGATAAAAGGAGACTTCAGGAAGAGAGACACCGGTTAATAGCCTTTGCTATTTTCGGTTTGATTTTATTTCCTTCGAAGTCTGTGGGGATAATTAGCATAGAGGCGGCGGTGCTTTTGTTGAATATGAACAAGAGAGAAACAACCACCGTCTCAGCTATACTAGCCGAGACTTTCTGTCTTTGAATCACTGCAGGTCACATGGTAAAGGAGCAATGCGGTGTTGTATCCCTTTGTTGTTCATATGGATCGTCAGTCATCTAGAAACCAGAAAGAAGTTTTTTAATAATTTTTGGTGGTTCAATATGAGACCTCTTAGTTTGGTTTTTAAACGAAGAATGGAAAGGCCTAGATGAGAGGGCTCGGGTGGAAAAAATACCAAGCGATCCCTCGAAAGTAAATTCGGATGGAAAGCCCCTTGGATAGGAAAGTCGACTTACCCGATGAGTTGCGGTGATAAAGCATGGGTCCCATTAATTGGCTTAACCGGATATATTAGCTATTGTCCCTCTCTAGTAACCCAGGGCGGTTTGGAGAAATGCAATATACGCCAAGAACTAAAGGGTTGGCTGAGTATACAGGTTCCTTCAAAGAAGTCAACTCGATAGTTGAGCTTGAGATAATTAAAAAGGACTGGGGACACCCTGTTTCAGTTAACATAGATCCCCACCCCCGGAAGATTTCTGTCAGCACCAGTTACTTGGCTTGGAGGAGTTATAATACGCCTCGGGATATTGCAAGGCAAAGCTTGGTACAAGTAAAGGAAACCACCCCCGCTGGAATTAAAAGAAGGAAGATTGACGAAGGAGACTTACGAGAGGATTTGGATAGGCTAAGGATTGAGCTTAGTCATAGCAAAAGCAATCAGAAGTTCCTCGAGGAACAACTATTAGGAGAAGAACAGATGAGGCTCTCTTTGAACCATCAACTACAAGGAAAAGAAGAGCAGATTATTCAACTGATCCGAGAAAAAAATCAGCTAGAGGAGTTAAGTTTTCAGCATGATGACCAAATAAATAAATATGAAATGATGAAAAGAGAATTGGTCACTTTGAAACAGACATTTGAAGATAAAGAACATGCAGATAAAGAATTGTTAGCCTCAATGATGAAAGAAAGAGATCATTATAAGGAGAAATGGGAAACCGAGAAAGAAAAAGGAAGAGTGGCTGGCCTTATCATTGAAGAAGAAAAAGAGTTGAAAGCCCAGTACAAAGCTCAGGCGGAAAATGAGTTCGAAGCAAGAAGGGCAACTGAGTCTGACATGAAGAGATATTTGACCTTGGCCAATAGCTTAAGAGACCAGTATTTCTACCCCCGCAAGCAGAATTAGAAACTCGAGAAGAAGAATTAAAAGTGGTACAAGAGCTGCGCAATGAATGGCAAGAACACATCACCGAAATTGAAACCCAGTTGAAGTCTGAAACAACAAGGTTTGATGCAGAGCTACGAAGGGCTAAAGAGCAAACCCGACAGCTCAAGAAGATGGTTCCGATGTTAGAGAGAAATAATGACTCATTGACCGCCAGCAATGAAGCATTACTTCAAGACAATACGGTTTTCCAAACGATAAAATAGAGCAAACGAGATAAGCTAATCAACATGGCGGCTAGAAAAGTCGATGAGTTACGTGTAAAGGCTACCGGGGATCGGTGGAAATACTGCGTAGGTTTGAAGTGTACCTAGATGAACTTTCAAGTTTTGTTGGGCTCATAGCTAATAGGGGGGTAGCATTTGAATAAATGCTTTTGTATGATTTCAATATGAGTAAATGAAGTGGACGAGATCCACCTTTTGGTTTCATGCAAAATGTGTGTGACTCAATTAATTCGAACAACACTTTTCTCGTGCATCGGACTACACATCTTACCCGGCAAGGAAGTTATGGATTGGTCTTTCATAATAAAATAAAACAAATCACCATGCATACATTCATTTTTTCATAAATAACATGCATAGCATCAACGAGTCAAATATAGGTCCTCGAAGAATCTCGCCTCC